>CM031238.1:419317515-419729775 GCA_018340775.1 Taxus wallichiana var. yunnanensis | reverse complement strand
CTCATTATTATTTTCCATTCTTGAGATAAATTCTGGTATAACATTGTCTTTCCTAGGATTATCAACAATTGTTACATCAAACTCCTGTAAGAGAAGCAACCATCTAATTATCCTACTACTTACAACTGGTTTGTTGATCAAAAATTTAATGACAACATGATCTGTATGGATAAAAACCAGATATGCCATGATATCGTGCCTGAATGTTTTGATGGCATATACAATGGCTAAGAATTCCTTCTCAGTGACTGTGTAGTTAATATCAGCATGTTGCAGGTCTTACTCACATAATAGATGGCATAATTGAGCATCCCATATTTCTGGCCAAAAACAACTCCAATTATGTGATATGAAGCATATGTATGTATATGAAATGGAAAACTCCAGTCTGGCCCTCTCAGCATGGGTGCAGAGGTTAGCATTTGTTTCAATGCTTGGAATGCAACTTCACATTTTTCTATCCATACAAATGCAACATCATTCCCTAATAAACCAAAAAATGGTGTTACAATTTTGCTAAAATCCTAGATGAATCTTCGGTAATACCCAACATGGCCCAAGAAGCTCCTTACATCCTTCTATTTTTGGGTGTTGGAAAATTTATAGTCACTGATATTTTTACTAGGATCTACTTGGATCCCAGCAGATGACATAGAATGACCTAACACTATCCCTTAAAACATCATCATATAAAAAATTTCATTGCTTAAGGATAATTATGCTCCTTAAATCTTTTGATAACTTTGTCTAAGTTCTTCATTGATTCATCAAAAATACTATTATGGACTGTAAAATCATCCATGTATACCTCCATGCAGTTATTGGTGAGATCTGAGAAAATGCTTAGAACTGCCCTTTGAAATGTTGTAGGTGTGTTGCAAAATCCAAATGGAAGAACAAAGTAAGAAAAAGTTCCCATGGACATGTGAACATGGTTTTATCTCGATCCTCTGGATCAATCTGTATTTGATTGTAGCCATTATAGCCATCTAGAAAAGAGAAATACTTTTTCCAGCAAGAGTGTCAAGTACCTGATCAATGAAGGAAAGTGGGAAATGATTCTTTTTCGTTGTTGCAGGGTTCATTTTAAGAGACCTCTTGTAAATCAGAGGTGGAAAATACCTGGAAAATATCCCTAGAACCGGTTCCACTGAAAGGAATTTTTTTTGGGGTTTGTGTGCTAATGTTTCACCTAACAGAAAGGTTGCAGATGCATGACATGAGATTTTCTGTCATGTGTCAGCAAGGTTGTTGACACGTGACAACAAACCTCGTTGGCACACGTCAGTGAGGTTTGCTATCGCATGTCAACAACCTTGCCAACGCATGTTAAAAAACTCCTGTCGCGCGTCTGCACCTCTCTCGCCTCTCTGCGCGTGTCAACAAACTCTCTTTCTTGCGTGTCAACAAGCTCTCCTTTTCGCGTCAACAAACTCTCCTTTTCATGCATCAACGAACTCTCCTTTTCACACGTCAGTGGAAATTTATTTTCATGCATCTGAGAACAATACTTTTCGCTGAGCTCTACAAATTTTATGAATATCTATAAAACTACACTTTGTGTACTGGCCTCTGTTGCTTCACAAGTTTATTGTACTTGATAATAGCTATGCCCCCAAGTGGTATGAATAAAGTAGAAGTGTTCTACCTGGTGAATAATCTATGATTATATAGGGGATATTTTTCAAGGGTAGGCGAAGCCGACCCCTAAAAAAAATTAAACTGTAATTTTTAGGCGAACAAGTCACTAACCCGCTAGAAAATCTGTCTTTTCAAATTTTTCAAAAATGGAATATTTGCCATATTATGAATATTCTCTATATTACGAATATTCACCACTAAAATTATCCATGTGTTGCAGCGTTCATATCCCTATAATCCATGAAAATCCTCTATTTTCCATTCTTTTTAGGTTCAATAACAAGTGGTGACACCCATTGACTATCTGAGATTGGATATATGAATCTAGCATCTAATAATTTCTTTAGTTCTTCCTTCACTATATCCCTCACTGTTGGGTTCATTCTCCTTTGTGGTTGTCTTATTGGTTTGTATTTTCCTTGATGTATATCTTATGAGTACAAAGTTTCAGATGGATTCCACGCATGTCTGCATAATCCCATGCAAATGTTGTCCTGTGCTCTTTGAGAAGTGCAACTAATAGTTGTTCCTATTGCATACTTAATGT
The DNA here is from genome assembly GCA_018340775.1 of Taxus wallichiana var. yunnanensis. Taxonomy (NCBI): domain Eukaryota; kingdom Viridiplantae; phylum Streptophyta; class Pinopsida; order Cupressales; family Taxaceae; genus Taxus; species Taxus wallichiana. The sequence goes on along the minus strand of CM031238.1, from coordinate 419,727,587 downwards.
TTTTTTCACATTTAGTGGCTTACCAAGTGTAATATCCACTTTCTTGGAAAGATCAATCATGGATAATATGCTACTACTTACAGAGTTTAAGATATAATCATGTGGAAGAAGCTGATGTAGGATGTAGTTCTTACCTGGAAAATTCTTAGTATTTTGCTGAGGAAAGATTTGATTTTCATGGAAGCTTATGCATTGCAACTTTCCATCTTATTCTTTAATTTTTCCATACTTATTCTATAGAACATTTGAGATAAAAACATCCTCCTCTTTTCATTCTATTATGCATGAATTCTCCAGCATCATGAGTTGCTGAACTGAATTATGATCTTCTTTTGGTTATTTCACCCAAATGGTTTGATCTTATTCATTGAATGGTTGTGAAGGGGGTAGAGTATAATATTTTTAGTGTCACTTCCATTAGAGATGATCATATTTCCATATTTACATCTAATAAATGCATCAGTAGTTACTAACCACGGTCTTACGAGGATAATAGGATATCCTCCTAAGCTTGCTTTTGGCTGCAGAAAAATGAAGTCAGCACGGTACTCCTAGGAGTCTACCACTACTACCACATCCTCTAAAACTCCTTTGGAATTTATTGTGGATCTGTCTGCAAGCTACAAGATTGTGATTGTTGGTCTTAATCCTTCCAATTTCAAATCATCCATGATTTTTTTGTCATCACATTTATTTCTACTCCCAGATCAATCGGTGTGTTTTTATCATTGTATCATTGATTGTGACATTCATTAGAGGGCTTCCTGGATCAATATACTTGAGAAGAATTGAAAGAATAATAGCAACTAATTTTCCAATGACTTTTTTTTATTAAGGATAAATATTTTTGAAGGGACTATACCCTGTGAATAAAAGGGCTCAAAAAGCCAGATAACAGAAGGATAAAACCCATCCAAGAAAGGCTAAACACCTTAAACATGGAGGCTCAAAATATAGATACATCAGTAGATAAAGAACAAAAAGATCAATCCAGACAGTGATCCGAAGAAGAACAAAAGGGCCAAAAATAGCAAAGAGGGATCCAACACAGGGCATCCTAGTAAGAAAACAACATCATCACAGCAACATAGTAGCACCTCGACACCGCATAACTTGACTTCCCTGTCAATATTGACCTTAATTTTTTGGAGAGAGGTGAAGAGCGCAATGGCCGTGGCATGAGAAGGATCGTTCATGTCCGCCTGAGCAATTGCAAGGTCATGGGTCTCGTTGGAATCCCAAATGTTTTCTAGAATGCCGCTAAGGCTGCACACACTTCTCACGTGTTGTTCCATAAAGTTATAGACTCCTTTCAGAGCAGAGAGGATGCAATCTTGACACACCTTGGCATTGCCCAACCTAGTATCAAGTGAAAGTAGTTTTTGAAAATCTCAGCAATAGTATCCATGTCCTCAGAACTTTGCAGCTTCCTCTTACCTTTTGTTTTTTCCATATTCCTCATAGCATTTTTGAGGTCTTTGATCTCCTCTTCAAGCTTAGTAACCCTGGTAAGAAGGTCCACTTCTCTGGGATTATCAACAGGTTTACTTATGTGCAATAAGTTCTCCACGCAAGCTCCAAATTCCTATGACTATACAACATTCTCTGTGAAGAAGGCAGGGCAACCTTAGCCTTCTTTTCTTTCCTCTTCCTGTCTGAGGTAGCAGTGTCAACTCTGTCAGCTGGGAGAGGGATAGTAATAGGGGGAGTAGGCAGAGGGTGAGAGCCAGAGAAGAAATGGTGGTGGATGAGTAGGATTAGGCCCTGGTGAAGGGGAACAACCCTAGTATGTTTCTGAACCTCAAGGACAAACTTCTCCAAGGAGTTTAGTAAATAATGTGGGAAATTGACGGTAAGATTCCTATGAAAGTGATTGAGGAAAATTAAATGTTTCAAGGGAATGGTGACATATCTTCCCTCCAAAGAGACATACCTAACCATCATACGCACAATCTTAGCAAAGGGCTCAGGGATAGAGGTCACCTTTATGCCAGCCGCAACAAACTCGAGGTTCTCCCCTTCATCGAGAAATTTTTTCACCTCCACCTCTCTGTTGACTCGTTTGTTGAAGAACTTGGCTCCTTCTAGATTCAGCCTTGTGACTTGGGCAATGAGTTTTCCAATGACTTTTACATTACATGGGTCTTTCCTTTTTATGACTGACTTCTTAATGCATAGGTCATTGACTAGCTTATTGTAGATAGGTATGTCCTTGATAGCTTGTATCAATGGTATCTTGATGCAAATGTCCTTAAGCTGATTGAAAAAATCATAATCAGATTCTAATATGAGGCCAATATTTTTCTCTTGTAATCTTTCAAGAAATGGTGGCTCATTGTTCTGTGTTATACGCTTGTTGAGTTCTGGGTAGGTTATTACGGATCATCCTACAACGTCTTCTATCCTTGTTATAGGTCATCATGTAACAACTGTGGTTCCTATGTAATTTCAGTAATGTTTGGTCTAGCTGGTGAGGGAAGTGCTCTTCCTGAGTGAAGATGGATATTGTTGATATCAACAAAATAAGGAGGGTGTTGAGTTGGTTTAGTGGATTAGGCTGGCTAAGAAAATTTATTGTTAGGATTAGGCATTGGTTGAGATTTTGATTGGGGATTGGAATAAAAGCTTGTTGTTGTTGGTGATAAGGAGGTTGTTGATAATTATACTAGTAATTAGGAGGTGGGTTATTCCACTTATGTCCCCTCTATGGCTGTTGCCATGATTGGGGAGGTTGTTGCCATTGTCATTATGGTTATCCTTAATATAGAGGTTGAAATTGTTGTTAGTACTGGTTAGGATATGGGCCCAACCTTGATGATTAGCCCAAGGTGGGAGCTGTATATATGAATTATTAGACCAATTTTGAAATGAATGCATAGGGTCTTGTGTCATACCTCCTTGCCTTGGTGGCCATGGTTTCCTTTGAGAAACATAGAAAAATTTCCCATCTTTTGTCTCCAACATTTTGAAATTAGGTGAAGCCTCTCTTTCTTGATACATGTTGGATAATTCTTTACATCTACACTTTGATTTATTCCTTCTACATGCACTCTGTGAGTTTTGCTTCTATGTCTTCTTTCTTCTTTTTGGCATGTAGAGTATCTAATTGATTAGCCATGTCATTAACAATCTCTTGCTTCATATTTTTGAACATGCTAACAATATCAAACTTAGATATGTCCCCCATTGTTTTGGTAGATACTCCACCTCTTGATCTTACATTCCTTACTCTCTTTATGCTAGCTCTTGAATATTTCTTACAGGCATCACATATATCTCCAAAACTAGCCTTTGAAATGTCTCCTGCTCCTATCAGGTTTATAGAATCCATGTCTTCATCACTAATCCCCTTTAAAAAGAGAAATTTGAGGGAGTCGAGTGGTATATCAGTGGTATGTTGTTGACTTCTAAACACATAACAAAAACCATTCCAAGTAATCCTCTAACAGTTCATCCTCTTTTTGTTGCATTCTGTAGATTTCATCTCTTCCTCTATTACTTGGTCTGCAATAGTATTGATACTTATTGAGGAAATTCTTCTTCATATGTGCCCATATAGTAACAAGATTCCTTCCCAATCCCATGAACCACCTTAAAGAAACATCGTTGAGTGTTGTAGGAAATAATTTTAAATTATGTGCATCAGTGGTATAATCATAGCTCCTATAGAAAACATCAAACTCAAAGAGAAAGGTGTCTAGATATTCTGACATAGCTCCATGAAAATTTGGCAAGGTTGGTGGAGAAATATTCTTCATCCCAGCAGTTGCATTTTTTTCAAGTGATGGGGATCTTGAAAGTGATTTCCTCATTTCAAGCATTTTGATCTACTTCTTCTGCCATCCCTAGCTGTTCAAGAGAAACTACAGAACTATCACTTAAAGGATTATCTTAAAAAAACCGAGTACATAGGTTTCTTCTTCAGAATCTTCAGAGGTAAATGAAGAGATTTATGCTACTTGTGTATTAGGTAAAAATCTACCATGGGCATATATTAGATGGTGCATGCATTAGCTACTCAACTCATTAAATGGTAATTAGTTGGGGGTTTTAATCTAAGGTAAATTCCTAAAAACCTAGACTACTTTTAAAAAATCATAACCCTCTTTAGCAGACTTATAACTTGGCAGGGTCCCCAACAACGGTGCCAAAAATGGTGGTGCAAATTAACTTGTAGTAATAAATATGTTGTTCACTAATCCACAGTCATTTATTCATCAAACCTAGGGACATAGAATTTCAACACTTCCAGTGTTGTATACATAGTTACAAGTGTTCAAGAGATATAACTAAATGATTTTTGTCACAATAACTGGAAAATATAATGTTGAAACTAAACTAGGTTGTAGATAAAAATAGATACTACAACTAATGAATAAAGTAGGTAAAACTGACACACAAGTAAAGAAATGATTTGGTGCAACTCTAATCTACTCATGCACGAACTTAAAACAACAAAGAAAAAGGAAAGGGGTTTAGCGAACCACAAATGGGCCCTGCCTTGGGTGTTATCCCTTCCTAAGGCTTGTGTCTACAACAAGATGATAGAACCCTAATTTTTATTCACCAGCATGAAGATTATAGAATATAACTTACAATAATTTCCTTCCTATGGATTAATGTCTACTACAGTTTTATCATTCTCTTTATATTTAGCAGAGACGTAAAGAGACTCCTTCAACTAGTAGTTACATTTTGATTGAGTACCAGATCACTCCCAAGAAATCTGTAGATTCATATGCATGTAATCAGAACTGAAGAAAGGTGTTCTAATGCATCAACATAACTAATTTCACTCAAACAAACAATTGTAAAATTAAATCAACTAGTTCCAAGTTGTAGTTTGCAGAGAATAATTAGGAATTGGCGTGAGATCTGCTCTTATTGTCATAACTACTTCTTTACTAGCATGTGCGAACTCAAGTGAAGCATCCTTGTTGATCATGTTTTCCATAATTACATATTTGTATATGTGTGTTTTCCTTTGGCCATAGGTGTCTTGTTGCGGATGAGTCTCAGTTGCTACATGCCAGTTACTGTGGATGAGTCCTCCTTACATTGTGATAGAGTTTATTTAGTTGCATGTTAGAGATAACATTTAACATATTCTTACAAAAAAGTACACCATTCAGATAAAGCACTAATAATCATTCATTCCATCAAAGAGATTAAAATGCATATTCAAAATCCATTAAATAGAGTAACTTAATAATAGTTATACTAATTAGTATATAAGTGCCATAAACTTAAGTTCGGTGGGAAAGTCATACAAGATCACAGAGATAACAAGTACAGGGTATACAAGATACACAACAGATGAGACAATTAGAATGGTAATTAGAGGGTGTCATCATTGAGTAAGGTATGAGGGTGATAAATCAACTCAAGTAATATTGTGTTAGTATATACAAGACTTGATCAGATATAGAAGAAGGAACTAGTGAAGGAATGAAGAACAATAATGTAATGAGTGAGTAAAGTGATTGCTTCCCAGTCAAGAACCATTTTGATAGCAAGAAGAGCATTGAATGAGGGTTGATATAGAGTATTGGATTAAATTCTATCCTTCTAAGTGAAATTTAGTCTTTTTAAGTATTTTTTTAGACAAGTTAGGCATTTAGAGAAGCTTGATGGTTCTCCTTGAAATTTTTTGAACAATTTGATGATTGAATTCTCTTCATTGAATTAATTTATGAAAAATTGAATAATCTAACTACATCAATAATATTTCCATAAATAAACCCCCTGTAAGTTTATATATCTTGTAAGAATTCCTAAATGGTATTATTATCATTGAATCACAACACCCTTATGTGTAAACAAGTGCATATACTTGAGCTCACAATGTGATTGGATAACATGGGTACTATCTCCAAGTTTTGGGACTTGCTACTTGAGATAGACCTCCAGAGAAAGCTGGTTCTTGCTCCTAAACTACCTGCCACAATCTACTCTAATGCAGAAAAAACTAACTATCCTAATATAACTTTCCAAGGGACCAAGGAGAGAGAATGCATAAAAAATGAAAGCCTACACTACAGTGGTGATACACTAGAAAAGGAGGGGTGTGAGAGTAGTCTTCCAATGTGTGAAAAATAGAAGTAAAATGCATACTAGAAGGGGTGATAACAGTTCTCCACAATCTGGAAAATGCATTCACAACAATATTTCATACATGCACAATAATAATGAGTCCTTGCAAGAGCATAAAAATAGACACAATATTCTTGTAATGAAGGTTGAAAGGGCAAGAAGAGTGCAAACAAACACAGCAGGGGAAGATGCATCCACAAACTTGTATTTTATTGCTTCATGATATGCACAATTCAATCTATTACAAGATAAGGGCCTGGATCACCATGCAAGGAGTCCACTATAAGGGCTATACAGCACATTGGCTTCACAAAGAAATTTTGATAGAGCTTTACTACTACAAAACTACCTCTCTTTACAATGAGCCCAACACTCCAATTTATAGAAAAACAAGAAGAGAGAGAGAGAGAGAGAGAGAGAGAAATGGAAATCCCAAAATCTGTCCTTCAACCACTAGTAAGAGGTATTAAATGGAGTGAAATGATGTTCTGTTTCTTGAAAAAGGCTCCCCATACTTGTCCCATGACTTGCAGTAGTGAAAGAATGATAACCATGCCTCTTAATTGCACTCCCAACCACCAAATAAAACACTGTTATGAACCCGGCCACGTTTTTATACAAAATCTCTATCTATCCTTCATCAAATATGAAGTTTCATGATTTCTATGCATCATTCTCGAGCCACGATTCCAATGGTACCAATTTTGTGTGATTTCACTAAGGAATGCAAAAGTTATGGCCTTCTGAGTGTGAAGCAGCTATTTTGGGTCTACCAGCATCTTCTGTCATTTGACGGGAATGAGCATTAATTGGCTGGAGCTGAATATGTTTTGTGCTCATTCCAGAAAGTCCAATTTTATGAAAATCAGAGCTCGGAGTCAAAAGTTATGGCTGTTTGAAGTTCGGGAGGTCAAACATTGGCTTTTTCTCTTCACTGCAGATATTTCGGCAAAATCGGGTCCGCGTGTCTGGCTGTCCCAGACACATTCTTCCGCATTGCCCGATTTAGGATTCCTTGTCCTTACGCGTTTTCCATACCTATGTTCCAGATGTCCCATGACTTGCACGGGACTGAAGAACTTGATGCATGTTATCAAATTTACCTCGAGGGGTGAATTTTGGATAACATGTATCTTAAATGTCTCTTACTTTCTCATGATATATTCTATAAGATAACTTAGAAAATAATCAAACCCAAACATGGCTATAAGCAGTTAAGAACAACTAGATTATTTTCAAGTGCATATACATGTAATTGATAAAATTATCAATAGATTATTCTGAATTAAAGAATTATGGACTACTGAAAGACTTAAAGAAGATTATCTTACCTGTAATCATTAGAAATTGGAAATTAAAGCTTCATCCCAACCATAAACCATATCATAAAACTAAAAATCCTGCTACAAAAAGGAATATTACATTTTCTCTCAAAATTAATAGGTTTTAAACTGAGTATAGGTATTAAATTTGGTATCAAAGCTTGATTGGATCTTTAAAAAAAGTATAATATTTTTGTAAGTGCAAGGTTGTATAAAAAATAAGTCAAGAGACACAAGGGAGTCATCAATAGAGTCAAAATGGGAATAAGAGTAAAGGAGGAGGAAGAAGTTAGCCTTCTTAGGATATGATGATGGAGGAGATTATATAACTTAGGGTAAGACTAAAAGAGGTTGAATTAACTCAAAGGAGAGGATCTGATATTGAAGAAGTTAGTGACAAAGAAGAATAACCTAGAGATGGACAAGAATAATTTGGTAGTAGGGGAAGATAATATAAAAGATAGATTTGGTCAAGATACTATAGAATAATTGGGAGCTTAAATGTTGAAGAGCTGATAGATTGAATCAATGACATGAATAAATATTTTGAGTATGAGAATGTGGATAATGATAAGAAGGTAAAAAAATTTGTTATTGGGATGAAAGGTCATGTATATCTTTGGTGGGATGGATTGCAGGAAGAAAGAGTGAAGAAAGGAAATACCAATATCATGAAATGGGATAGGATGGTGGCCAAATTGAAAGGAAAATTAATTCCTAAGGACTATCAGATAAATATTTTCAAAATATTGCATAATCTCAGGAAAAAGGAGATGTCAATAAAGGAATATACATGAGTTCTACAGATTGACCATTAGATCTAGTCATATTAAGGATGACGCTAAGAAAATTTCCGAGAGATATTAATGGATTGAGACTTACTATCTAAGATGACATTTATATTTTGATGCCTAAAATAGTTGAAGAGGCATATCGATATTCCTTAAGAGCAGAAGAAACTTTATCAAGAAGATACAATCGTATATCAAGGGGAAGAGTTATGACCTTCAAAGTTAGAGGAGAATATGTAGATAAAGGTCAAATGTAGGCACAAGAAGAATAAATTAAAAACTCAAATAATTCATAATAATCTTCAAGAGGAAGTTATTCATTCTTCACAACTTATGGTAAAATACTGGTGGCTACTCCCTAGACTACCCCATTATGAGTAACCTATCCTTATTTGGACACCACAAGTAAAACATATTTTCTTGAATTCTCATACCCAAGCATCAAAACCTCCATCAGAGGCCAATCACTCAGAGGTGGAACACAATTTAGTGGTTTTTGACCACAAATTAGTTTTTTTACAAAGAGTGCAACCCTTCATGACCACCCAATGATAATGAATACATGCAATACGAGATGCAAGCATTCACTATTAATGACTATATGAAAACAAATCATCATTTGTATCTTTCTAACAACTTTTAATTCTTATTTGATGATGAAGAGAGATACAAGAAAAAAAAAGTTATTCAGTGATAGTACTCTTAGAATGTAAGAGGCCTTGCTAGCACTACCTAAAAATATATTATAAGGGATACATGCTAATTTGATAGTACAATTTTTTTCTTCCTACAAGAATTGAAAGATTGGTGGTTTTACACTCAACACTTCCTCTTTTCTTCTTCCAGTTACTTCTTTGTAGTGGCTTTTTCAGCTTTTTCTTTTGCAGTTGCTTATTTTTGCTACTCAACATCCTTTTATTTGCTACTCAACATCCTATTTGATTTTTTCAACCTCTTCTTCATTTTAATTTTCTTCAGAAGCTTGTGAATGTTATAATTGTTGTTTTTTTCTTCTTCTTCTCATTGCATTGTGCTTATGTTGTTACCTTTATATACCTTCTTTTTCAGCTCTTCCTCCCTTGTTTTTTATTGTCCTACACTTTATGATTGTGTAGTTTCTTGAATTTTCTCTAGAACCTATTATGCACTGGGAATTCTAGCCTTTGCACATACTTGCATCGGTTGTGTGTATTTAATAGTATCATGTGATATAGTTTAGTTTTTAGACATAAGACATGACTATATACATGTTAGATCATAAAATATTAAGTCTTTTTAAATTTATCACAAACTATGTGTTTAATTAAAAATGCATTGTTACCCTTATGTTTTGTATGAGTTTGAATCTTTCAGTTTCTATTAATATTACAACTATCGTGCATTTTAAAAATGTCAAAATAATTACTCCTATTATTGTTGGTTGTTTTCATGACACTACAAAACTCATTGATTATGCATTAATCTCCCATCGTGTCTACCTATCGACATTTTCATTACACACTTCAGTGCAATTGCTAATTATTATCAATTTTACATTACATCTTACGCATTATAATAAAAAAATGATTTTATTTTTACGGACATAAAGTTAAATCCCTAACACTTCATAATTAAATGACCTGATGCTTTGGTTACCTTGATTGTTTTTTGTAATGATGCAAAAAATTCCAAACAAAATTTGTTATCCATGGTAGGCCGAGTTAGTTGTTTACATATGCAGGAAAATGCATGAAAGTGTCTTTAACTTTTAAGTAAACTCAGACTGAAAGAGCTATAATTTCACCTCGTACCCAGTGAATTTTACTCCCGCAATCCCACTATTTTCATAGAGTTATGTCTCTCATTTCGTTTTAGATATCTTTGGCTATTGTTTCTGGGATGTTTATGCACACCAGTCATCTAATCATTGGCAGATTTTTAAGCGATGAAAGAAGTTAACTCTTGGATTTCAAAGGAGGTCATGTTGATCCCACTGGCCACTTATCCTCCTACATGGATTCAACTGTTTCTAGTGGGAGGGTATTCTTTGCGACTCCCTTTTTGGCAATGTTATAGATCTTGATCTAAAAAACCATTACTGTTGTAGACATGCAAAATGTCAACATGGTCATTTAGCAAATAATATTTTAATCACACTATAATAATACATTCCCATTATCAACCATATAATAATAAATTATAAAATTAATTAATTATTATATGCAAGTTATTTTATTTCATCTATGAACCATAATCCCATTATATCCTTATACTAGATTAGCTAATCCTCATTAACTATTTTCTAGAAATTTAAAAATATCATCCACCTACCACCTACCCTATGCCTACTCTATGCCCAACTTCTCCATCTAATCACTCCACTAAATATAATTAGTCTCACCTAACTACAAGATAAATGACCCTCTAAATCTATAGGCTTCTATTTCTAGAAGCCACTCCATTCTTCCCTCCCATTTTTAAATATTCAAATAAATGTGCACTATTCCATTAAAATTTTAATTCAATGGAGAGTTCTCCTAAAATATATAATTCTCTAATTCTAGAAAATTATCCATCCTCATGGAATTTCAACCATTGATTTTTTCTTCCTCCATCTATAAATAGAGGTGCCACCCTCCATGGCAAACACATTAGAATAATTTCAAACATATGCTACCAGAATCTCCAAGTAATCTATCAATCTCCATAACATCCAAGTGAGCCAAAATAATCATTTTATCAAGGGTAAGTGGTGCTAAAATTAGTCCACAAATCTAAAGCATTCTAAGTTCATCCAATGAGAAAATCAATCCATCAAAGAAGGATGATTCTACTTGTGGGTAAGTGTGGGTATATTTCCATCTCCCTCTTTTTATCATTGCTCAATCTGAGGTAAGTGAGTACAATTGTGTTAGATTTAAGATTGATTTGGTTTGATAGTCATCTTATGTTTACAAACTAACACAATTTTTTCTTAGATTTTGGCACCCACCGTGTGGCTTACCCCATGAAATTTTAATCATTTTTAATAACATTACCCTTTAGAAACAAGATATGAAAATTTGAGGAAGTTTTGTTGAGATTTGACTTCAAAATTTCAAATTTTTGTGATTCTGTTCCGTTTTAACGTGTATGGCCTATAACGGCATGTATGCAACATAAAACAACGCTTATGTTATGAAAAAATGCATCTGCATGAACACACTCCAACGATGTTTTTGAAACCCGTGGTGCATTTTTCCACTTTTTCAGCATGTTCGTTAACATATCAATGTTTCTATGTTTGGCTCACTCGATTTGTGCAAGTTCAATGTGTTTGCATGTATGTCATCATGTTTGATTATACTTCAGCACTTTTGCACCCTGAAATAGCACTTTTTCCATTATGGTTTTGTTTGTGCAATATTGGAGCAATTTCTCACCATTTCAGCATGTTTTGCTCTAAAACAACGCTTTTTCCCTGAAGTAGCACGTTTGTTCTGACAACCTCTTTGCATAAGTTTTCCAAATAATCATAAATTTTTTATTTTTAGTGGTGTTTTTCAAGTCCTAACATTTTTTTTCACAAGAATATTGCAGAAATAAGGGTAAAATCTGCCGAATTTAATATTCAAACAATATTTTACAAAGATTTGTGGTTGTAGGGTCTTGATTAAATCAAAACTACTAACCCCTTTCTTGCATCTCAAAGAGTCCAAGAACATTAGGTTTTGAAAATAAACTACTAATCCTTTATTTTATAGGTCCCCTTGTCAAAGGCCCCCATCATATAAATTTTAATTTTAATTATTTTGTGTGTTATCTTTTTGTAAATTTGTATTCTTGCTTGTTTTAAATCTTGAAGGCGACATTATGTATTCTCTCCTCTCACGTCCTAGGATGATCTTGAGGATAAAAAGGGGTTATTATTACCTCCCTTTTTATTTTTTTAGTGGGTAACGTGACGCGAAGTGACATCCACACAATTACCATAATACTAGGGGTCTTGTTACCATGGGATTCACCTCCATGCACGTAGACACACCCCGTGTTCCGGTGGGGTATATAAATTCAAGGAAAACTATCATTATTGGCTAAGCACTTGCTTGTTTTAAGAGTGACGTGAAGTAAGGTTCTTCCATGTCCCAAAACCTAGGCCTCAGGCAACACAAAGTTGGGCCACATGTACTGCAAGGTATATCGGGGAATCCCTAGAGAGCTCGTCAACCTAGACTAGGTATCCCTTTTGGCCGCATATCAAACTATAGTGTAAGGATGCCACACTTCCCAAGATCACTCACTAGCCAATCACACATTGAAATATAGGTGGAGAGCCAATTTTGGCACCACAGTCGGTGTGTGGTATTGGAAGCGAGCTATAGTTCGGTTGCAATCCCACTTGACTAGTTAGGGTTGTGTTTACATGATTGTATTTTTTGAGTGTCTTGCTGAAACTAGTAAATAACCTTCACAGTAATCCTCCTAATTAAACCATATATCTATCATTCACCCATTTTGACCACGACCTTTTAACCTTTTTTTTAAATATTCATCATCAACCTTTGGCCATATATTCCTCATCACGTACCATTAATCACTTACCAAAATTATCCTATAAAACAGAAATAATCCTCCTTTTTTACCTAATATATAATTTTTAATCATACATTATCCCCTTTCCATTATACACATCCTTTGTAAATAATAAACCAAAATTTTCCAACATAAAATTTAAACATACACTACCATCGTGTAAATACTTTTATTTAAACTTTCCACATTACCACAAAGATCCAAAATTTAAAAAAGAAAACCAACATTCCCATCCTATCAAGTAAATTTCATAATATAAATCCCACAATATTCACCCTTTGCTTACCAAGAAAAATCACATAAATAATAACCCATCTCATTAAAAACACAACATCAACACCTTCTTTCCATCTTCCAAACCAAAATATTATTCTACGTCCTAATCCACATAAGTCATACTACCCTAATTACTTTGCGTTTCCTATTGGCACCTCAAAACTAACCTAGGCCTATAAGACTCTAAAAACATATCCCCATTACATATATCTTTCATCACAAAAATTGTCATAACCTTATATCTTCATACACATTTATACAAACACTTTCAATCCTAAACACCCCATTTATGATTCCTTTTTGATATGACTAACCTAATCTTATTAATCAAAATATTGCTAATAGATAAAATCCCTTATAATCTATCCTATTCTTCTAATCCATTATAACAAGGAACATCCTAAGCCCTCTACTAATGAGGAAAATCCTTCTTCTATCCCTCCCCTGAATTTCTTTCATCCTATAAGTAAGAGTAGATTTTTGAGATTATATGTCAATTAATCAAGGAATTGTAACTTTTCATCCAACATCCTTCATTTATTCAAAACATCTTCATCTCATCAATACATATCACTAACATCAAATTCTAATGGCACCTAGGAGAATAGTAACTTGATCCCAATCCGAAACGATGAGGAAAACAATCACCAAAACATGGAACACGATATATTCAACCACAATTATTATGATGTCAATGCTGAAGAAAAACGAACTAGAGGAGAAGACGAGGAGACCATGGTCAACAAAAGCAGTGATGATGATTCAAGTACATACTTCATAGGAGGAAGAAGATGAGAAATTCTCAACCACTTTGTCGAGAAAAATAAAGATGCCCTCTTGCTCTAACTATATCACATGGGGAAAAGCTTCCTCCTGATTACACCCATGACCAACTCCAATGTCTCCTCCAAGATGAAAATGATGACATTGGACAACGATAACCACCTACACACCGCCATAATCCAAATAACCTTCATGTTGTATATGGATGGGATGACAGATAGATCAATCATAACATATCCAAAGAATATGTATTATCCTAATTACAACAAATTAGAAACCAAATTTCTCAGTTAGCCTCTCAAATTGGCCCATAACCATCCAATGATCAAGGATCCCAACATTATCATCCCAACTTCAACCCACCACCTGTCAATCCTCCAGAACCAACCTTGGAGAAAGAAGTTAAATCTATGAAGGAAACACTTCAAGGGTTGCAACTCAACACACAGGGATGGAAATATAAATTTGAGGAACTTTGTCCCTATCATTTTAAATGTAATATCTTATGGGTCCCTTTTCCACCATATTTTGAACCACCCAAATTCAAAAATACAAGGAAAATGTGATCCCCATATATATATATATATATATATATATATATATATATATATAATATATATATATATATATATATGTTGTGTCAAGAAGTAGCCTACATGACTCCTATTTGCTAATAAGTTTCTCTAGAATTCTAGGTGGTCCCGATTTAGAATGGTTCCTCCGATTACCCAAAGGCTTTGTTACAATGTTCACCGACTTGTCAGAAAAATTTGTAAAACACTTCTCATATAATGTAGAACATGATGTCACAATGATTAACTTGTGCAATACTAAACAACATAATGGTGAAAGTTTCTCATCCTTCCTACAATGATGGTGAGCCCTTTCCAACAGTGATCTATCGCCCATACTTGAAAAACAACTTGTTACCATTTTTATCTCTCAGGAATTGGCCTTTCATTTACAAGTCCATTGCACAAACATGTTTAATGACATCATTGAGAAGAGAATCAAAATTGAGAAGTCCCTTGTTGCAAAATGCCTTATTAAGATATATTCTCATGATAATCATAACTAATCCAACCAACCTTGTACATCGGAAAAACCTAAACATTTTAATAAGAATAAAAATGTTGTTGGCAACGAATAACAAACACCAAGAATATCCAACATGTCTATACAAAACCTTCATCTCCATCCCTAAAGGACAACATCGGTCCACCCAAGACTCCAAACGAAGAAACTACACCCCCTTTGGCGAGTCTATAGAAGTGATCCTTGATAAGCTAATTGCTATCAATATGGTCATTTTCCCTCAAACTCAACCAATTGATGAGTCCCGACCTAAACCTTCATGGTTTAAGGAGAATTAATATTGTAAATTCCATAAAATCAAGGGTCACACCACCCATAGGTGTATGAAATTAAATAATTATATTCAAGATATTATTGACCGAGGTGAAAACAAAATAGAGGATAATGCTTCCACTTCTTCTCAAAATCATAAACTTGGGATCTATCAAAATCCCATTCCTAATCATGGTCAGAACAATTCTTCTAACCAAGGTCAGTAGAAGTCTGAAAGTAAACCGAATCATCCATTCATCATTCCAACCACATCAATTACCATCATGTACGAATCCAATATGAGTCGTTCATTCACCACACTCGCCACTTCACACATCAAGTAGCCACCATTAAATTTAGAGCACCATCCCAAAACCCTCAGTATGTTGTGACTACTCAAAGGAGTCACGTGGTGGTTCAAGGAGCCACTCCATCCTCTTCTAATCCCCCACCACAACCTCAATACAACATCGTTGAACAACTAGAAAAAACCCCCACACAAATATCTATCATGGAATTTCTTATAACATCCTCTATCTATAAAGATATCCTTTACCGCGCCCTTCAAGAAATACATGTTCCAAATGACATAGAACCCACACAATTCCAAGCCCTCATTTCTCATCTCTATCCCTCTTCGATGCTTCCACCCACCTTCACTCAGCATGACCTTCCACCACACGGACCCATGCATAATCTTCCTCTCTATATCAAAGTTCATATCTAACATATATGTGTTAAACGAGTGCTAATAAACAACAGATATACTCTTAATATTTATACCTTAACTCTTATCCAACGGTTGGGGTACAATGAATCATATCTCCAACAAGATATTATTAATATCAAATCTTATGATAATACCGAGCATAAATCAGTTGGCACTATATATTTTCTCATCAATGTCGGGCCTGTCATGCTTCCCACCCTTGTCCACATTATCGACATCTAGTTCCCACATAATTTATTGCTTGGATGACTATGGATTTATGAGATGCATGATGTAACCTATACAATACATCAATTTATAAAATTCAAGAATAATGGTACAGAAATCACCATCTATGGTGACCCTCAACCTTTTCAATATTGTGAAGCGCTTGAAGTAGAAAGTTATCGAGAATCCTATTGTCCTATTACCAAACCCGCACGATCGTCACCACCATCATCGACCTCATCTTATGTGTCTCAGGATATTCTTCCATCCACATCACATAAAACTTAATCTTCATCCACTCCCTTTTTCCCACTCCATAATCGCTCCTCTGTTACCCACTCTACCACTTAATCTTAAATCGACAAGGTGTGGAGAATATCATACTTTTAACATCGACTAGTTGTCATTATCACCCAAACAACGTGGAAGTCCCGGTATATGTCAAAATAAAAGGAAAACATATTTATTGGGCTCCTCCACTTTTATCTCGCTTCAGGTACCTTTTCGATGAATACCTTGATCCTTATGATGACACATGGATCATTGATGATTCTTTACTATCATGTTGTTTTAACGATAAATATTTTATTCCCAAAAGAATGATGGATCACATGGGATATTCAGGATGAGGAATAGGCACCACCAAACAAGGCATCCTTGAACCTCCAGCTGATATCCCCAAACCTGATGGTCGCGTACTTGGGTACCAACCACCTAGTGAAAGTATATATGATGACCTTAGTGATACTTCTAACACAACTGAGGAGGTTATCAATAATATTGATACAAGTTCCATCTATAGCCAATACGAAGACCTCACCACCAATAATATTTTCCATGATACCGCTATTATCGCCATCCATATCACCCTTACCTATCCACAACTCATTCAATGGGAACAATGATCAGAACATGCCCCTCTTTACTCATTTAAAAATGATGAATCAATTATTGAGCTTATGGGAACTTGTGATAATATACCTGTTGGGGATCATAAAAAGGGTTTCCAAATATACCTAAATGATGACACCTACTTTGGCACACAGGATCCTCCCCTTTATTTTCAATCCCAATCCAATATCCCTCATCCCAACTTATCTTGTCACCTTGATGAGAAATATCCCCTCACTAAATTATTCCAAGAATCACCAAAACTTGAACATGATGCAATTATCGATCAACTTCTTCCAGCTCTTGAGACACTGTAAAATGGCTCAGCTTCATTAATTGAGGAAACTATTGACATCAACATCGACACATAAGAAGAACACAATATTCTCAAACTGGGGTATATTTTTCTATTGAGCAACAAGACATCTTTACCATACTCCTAAAGGAATTTTCTGATATATTCACATGGTCCTATGCGGATATGCCTAGTTTGGATACTTCTCTCATGGTCCACAATCTTGTAGTGAGTAAAGATGCAAAAGCGGTCAAACAAAAGCTCCAAAAGATGCATCTAAAAGTTGTGTTTCTTGTCAAATAAGAATTACAGAGGTTGTTTGATGTTGGTTTCATCCACCCATTGATTATTCTAATTGGATCTCTAATATCATCCCGGTATTAAGAAAACTAGGGTATTTGCATCTATACCAATTTTCACGACATCAATAAATCCCACCCTAAAGATGATTTGCCACTACTAAATATTGATATGATCTTCGACTCTACAACTCGGCACAAGATTTTCTCTCTAATGGATGGTTTCCTTGGCTATAATCAGATCAAAATTTCTAAAGAAGATCAATATAAAAAAACTTTTACTACACCTTGGGTCATGTTTTGCTATCAATTCATGCCCTTCGGACTCAAGAACACCAGAGGCACCTACCAACATGCGATGACTGCCATTTTTCATGATATAGTTGAATACTATGTCAACAACATTATGGGAAAATCTAAAATTTGTGAGGAACATCCTATAGTCCTTCACTGAATCTTTGAACAACTCCAGGAATATAAATTCTTTCTTAATCCCAAGAAATGTGTTTTTGGCGTCACATATGGCAATATCTTAATATTTATTGTCTCCAGACATGGAATTGAAATAGGTCCAGATAAATTTAAAGTTGTAGTTGAAATGGCCCCACCTAAAAATCTCAAACAGCTACGAAGCCTACATGAAAAAATTCAATCCATTAGAAGTTTTATATCATGGCTAGCAGACAAATGCCATCCATTCCACCATTTTCTCAAAAGGGAACATAATTTCATTGGACCGAGGAATTCTAGGAATATTTTGATAAACTAAAGGAATATTTGATGCATCCTCTTGTCTTGGTACCTCCTACTCTAAGAATGCCTCTTCTTCTCTACATATCATCTACACAACACACCTTGGGAGCTTTCCTAGCGCAACATGATATCCATGGAAAAGAACAAGCCATTTATTATTTAAGTCAAACACTAATTGCATATGATCTCAACTACAACCCTATGGAAAAATTGTTTCTTGTAGTAGTCTTTTCCTCTTAAAAGCTATGACATTACATGCTCAATAATACCGTTAAGCTCATAGCTAAAGTTGATCTACTCAAATATCTACTCTCTAAATTTTATCTCACAGAAGAATGGCTAAATGGATCATGCTTCTTAGTGAGTTTGACATTGATTATGTTAATCAGAAATCTATCAAAAGACAAGTTCTAGCTAACCATTTGGTAGAAGCTCCATTATCTGATTCTACACCACTCACCACTTGATTCCCAGATGAATCCATATGTATAGTTGCAGAGTCAAATACATGGACATTATACTTTGATGGCTCCTTCACACATCATGGCTTAGGAGCAGTATATTGTTTATCACTCCTCAAGGAAACTTAATTCCTAAAGCTTTCCAGCTTGCTTTCCCTTGTAAAAAAATATATCTGAATATGAAGCACTCATTTCTAGGTTTAAATATGGTCATTCAATGGAATATCAAACATATTAATGTCTTTGGTGATTCAGAGTTAATCATTAAACAAGTTAATGATGAATATGCCACCAAGGATGATAAATTAATTCCTTATAAAAGAATGGTTGAAATTTTTAATGCTTATTTAAAACATATTCAGTTTAAACAAGTTCCTAATACAAACAAAAAATCTGTGGATGTTATGGCTACCATCACTTCCCTTATAGACATGCTCTTGATGCATCTAATTCATAGTTTTGGTTGAGAAACTAATGGTCCCAGCCTACAAAATTCTTGAGTCTGAAATTGTTTGTGAGATTTTTGGTCCCAATTCCCCTTAGTACCATGACATATATACCTATCTCCATGATCATACCTCCCACAAAATATCCCTTGAACCATCGTAAATCATTCATCCAACGAACCTCCCATTTCACTATCCTTGGCAACACCCTTTATCGTATAATCTTTGATGGAACTCTGCTGCGATGCTTAAATTCCCAAGAGGCTGAATCAACACTAGAGGAAGTTCACGTAGGAATTTACGATGCCCACACTAGCGGTATGAACCTAGCCAAAAATCTTCTACAAACCAATTATTATTGACTAAATATGGAAAATGATGCATGTTCATATGTCTAAAATGTGTCCCATGTCAAAAGCATGTTGACCTCATCCATGTGCTATTTGAAGCCTTGTAACCCATCACTACCCCATGACCCTTTTCTACCTGGGGTCTCGATCTCATGGGAAAATTAAAACCCATGTCATCTGATGGGCACAAGTTCATAATCACCACCACATAATACTTCACTAAGTGGGTCAAAGCCATGCTGCTCATCTATGTCACCATAAAACAAATATCCAAATTTATCATTAACCACATCACGAACAATGGAAAATCCTTCAAAAACTAGGACATCCGTGAACTTTGTGAAAAATTACATATTAATCTAAAGTTTTCCACCCCCTATCATCCACAAGGAAATGACCAATCTAAAGCATCTAATAATATGCTAAAGCACATTCTTGGCAAAATAGTGAATCAAGAAAGATGAGATTGACATACACAAATATATCCCGCCTTGTGGTCCCATTGCACCTCCATCCGCACTCCCACCAGGAACCACTCCATACACCCTTGTTTTTGGTACTGAAGATATTTTACCCATTGAAATTGAACTCCCATCCTTATGCATTTCCATCCAACACCTCATCGATGACAAATATTATTGTGTCCATCGCCTTTAGAAACTCAAATTTCTCGATGCGAGATGCCTCCAAGCGCACTGGACAATCTTAAAGCCTACCAAAATCACATTTTATAACATTACAACAAATGCATCAAAGACCGTGAGTTTGAATTCGGTGACCTAGTCCTCAAAGAAAATCAGCACAACACTAACCCTCGTCAAGAAAAGAAGGGCAAGTTTGAACCTAACTATCTCGAGCCATATATCGTCATAGATAAATTCAGCTCAGGTGCTTATAAGCTTACTACTCCAGATATATACGAACTAGACGAGCCCATAAATATCATGTATCTCTGAAGTTTCTATTCCTAAATACATATTTAAAAAAAAAATAAATGAAAAAATCCATCCAAAGGTGAAAACTACTTCGGTGGCGCCTTTGGCAAGTACTATAGTGAAAATCAGTTTCTGGCACTATGGTAAATCATATCCTTCATCTATTAGCACTTTATAATGCACAAATGATCACATTGGGGGAAAAATATCCCTTCATCCCTACATCCCTTTTATCCATATTCCCAATTTTTATGCCACTCCACCTTATCCATTCTCTAAATCTAGGCTTCTTCCTATCCTTCCTACAAAGCAAATGATCTATCATGATTAGGAATATCTATCATGATCCCAATTAGTGATGCATTATCCACACTCATCCTCTTCTAGAAAACATATTTCCAGGAGTCTCAGTTAAATGCCAAGAAATGCAACCTTTGTAAGATCCCGAGGTCTTCATTTCTCTCCACCCCCATTTACTTTCATTATTACTCATTCCCTACCAATCTCCCTTCTCTCTAGTTATCCCATCACATTTAACATCATGGTTATATTGTAAATATTTGTACAATTTTGATAACATTTGACACCCATTTCAGTTGTAAATACCATATCTTAGATTAATAAGATAAATAAATAAACCACCATGTGACTATCGGTATACATCAATTTATCCATGCATTAAGATCCATGACCTAAATCCTAATCTACATCTAACACATGGTCACTATCTCATCCATAATCCATAATCAATACTAAACCCCCAACTCATCAATCATAAATACTACCCATACCAACATCCATCTCTAATATGAGCTAACATCTATTCACATCACATCATAAATAAACCATCTACTTATCATATACCATCACAATAACAATGTATAATAATTGTGATCCCATTTACATTTTATCACCATCACATCAACAATCATCTAATAATATTCATTACAAATTAATACCACCCATCATTAAACTACATCACCATCACTATGATTAACCACAATAAAATAAAATTTCATCACATATAAACATATGAAAATCACCATCATAACTAACATCCTACATATCATATACACATTTTAAATACACATCTATATACCATTCACAATAAAATAACATTATCATCACATCCATCATGTATCACATCATTTAAACACTATAACATTGTCACATCACAAGCTCATCATGATAACCATTAAATCATTACACATTATCAACATCAAAATACAAGTAAATATTCAATTAGCATCACACTATATCATCAACATAAAGAACAGTCACATCATCTCATCAATAAAAAATATCACAACATAACACAACCATATCAACTACATCACCATAACACATGCCCTACCTCATCACTATACATTTAAAATGATAATCATACATATACATATCCGTCAAAAAGTGACCATCATAATCATCATACAATACCCCACTACATGTACATGCAATAATACAAAATCATCCACCTCATCAAAAATGGTAATCATATATAACAAATCATCTATGCATATACATTAGAAATGTGACCATCCTAGTCATCAAATAATCGCCAAAATACATATGATACAATACACTAGCACTCATCAAGGTGTTGAACTTCCAGTATCATTTCCCGCTGGTGGAGGCTATGCCACACTTCGAATGCTCCCATAATTTGTCGATCATCCAAGTCTCTGTCCTAACCTCTTTCCCACTAACTACCCTACTCTCTAACACTACATATTCTACATAATGCATCACATCCGGCCACTCCTATGCCACAACACCCTCATAATAACGCATCTCATCCATCACCTCCTGATACTACTGCAATGATAATGTCACTGGATGACCCATCTGACCCGATCTCTGAGAAGTGCTAGAGGCTGCTACTACTCTTGCTACCTGTGAGCCACCCTATGTCTCACTATCCTCCCCGCTGTATCTAATGGGCCATATCTCTCCCTATAAGAATCCTTTGCATATGATATCTATCTTGGTGGTGAATATCCCAATCTCGCTCCTATTTTATCTGAGAAAACTCCCCCTGCAGTCATCTAATCTCTACCTCCCTCTTTCTAACTACCACTACTAACCCATGTATATCTATCATATGAAATCCATCTCTAGCTCACAATCCTGCTATCTCCACCACTCGCGCACAAGCCTCCCTCTTCAACATATCTATCTATTCATGTAGATCAGCACCCCCATCGCATGACCCCCCCACTCCATAATCACCTCCTGTCCCTACTCTTACATCTCCTATATCTACTATCCATGATGTTGATCCTCCTGTACCAGATGGTCATGTTATACTTGTCTATGATGGAAAAACCATCTGCAAAGGCCCTACACCATCATCTATCTCCCTCCCACACCTCATACTGATGATAAGGATGTTAAGTAATATCTCCTACCTACAACTCATCCACATGTCACTAATACTAATCCTACTCACCCAAATTATATTTCCTCCCTCTCATCATCAGTCAACCATATACTGACAGCTCCCCCACCTAACACCACTCTCTAATCCCAATAGGTCTGCATATGACGATATTATTATAACTCCATATCTACAACAATATCCCTCCTCCAATACTCCCACCTTATAGCCAAAAATATGTTCACTAATATGAAACATCGAGGTAAAGGCCTTAGTATCCATGAATAAGGAATTCATGAACCCATCTCCCTTAATCGAAATCCAGGTTGTTTAGGCTTAGGGTAAAACATAACATTAACAACGTCCCTCTCACTACTCCATCACAACCCATTTCTACCCTTCCTCTTGTTGATCCTACAATCCCAACCAGTCAACCCAATCACAAATCATTTAAACCTCTACAAATACTAAACACCTAAAAATGGATTGAGTACATAATTCATTGCCTACTCATGAATATTATTTCCTTCCCACCCATCCTTCTTCCATTCAACATCTAAAACCCTTTACATATAATCCATTCTTATCCTCACATTCATTCATATCCTCTTCCAATCCATCCATTTGAACACTTGATCAGATTTCTCACACATGTTATAAGACAATAATGCCTACTACAATTGTGAGACCTTGGTCTATCATTACCTCCAACATTCCAACATAATTTTCCTCCTAGAGATCCACACACTTTAACACACTTAATGAAATTTTGGTGAAGACCCTTGGGTGAATCTTTTGACACTCTATCCAATGTCATCACCACACTCATATTCATCCCCCCATCAAGCCACTGGTGATTCTTAACCCCTTGAGAGTTCTCAAGAGAGTGGAAACTCTTTATGTAAAAAATTACAAAGGAAAAAAGTAAAAAAATCATATCCAAATTCAAAATATCAAATGAACTCCACCTTACGACTCTCTCTAGGGATATTTCCAGCAACTCTAATGGGGCTATGGATGCATGGCTAGTAGTAGAAGAATGTTGTGAAAAGAATCATATGTATTACCATCGAGGATATGGACGCCTGACTAACAATAGAGCAATGCACGACTTAGCCTTTAATTCACCTTCCATCAACCTACTTGAATTAATCACTCCCTATACATTGGCTAGTTTGTCTTCACATCCTACTCATTAAGTATTCACCTCAAGCATTAATTAATCATCACAATCACAAACACTTTGATCTCGTAGAGGCATAGGGATTGCATGTTTCCATGCATTGTTTGACGAGGCCAAAATATGTCTCATTATATCACCAAATAGTACTCTTATTCTCTCTCTTAAAATCTAGCTTTTAAGTGAATTTAGATGTAGTTTTAATATCAGATATCATATTTAAGGTAGAATATAGGATTTATCTTATCATCTCTTTAGAAATATATTTGTAGTCTAATTTTTGTTATTTCTGGATATTTCTTCTAAGTTGGAACGCAATAGTTTGTAGAAAATAGGTCATAATAAAATCTACTCAAAGTATAGATCGAAGCTACAGAAATTCTTCACGCAGCTATGGAAATTCCAAGTACAACTACAAAAACAAGAAGCTAGTGAAATTATTTTAATTTGTTTCAAAATAATGTAAAGGAGCACCGAAATATTCAGCCCACTCTTTCCTTCCACGTCATCAACCAAGAATACAGATCCAAACATGTGGCAATCCAAAGTCATGAATGCATGTGGCATTCCAAGAAGAATTCAAATTCATGGACTTAGCACTCCTCCATTTTCTCTCCATGTTTCAAGGATGATAAAATAGTGGAATAGTATTATGAATGTTGAATAAGTACTCTCCCACTTTTTGTTCCTAGATTAACGGCATGAGTTGTAGAAATATTCTCCACGATAAGTGGATGGTTGTCATCAAGTTTGTTTAGTATTTATTTCTTTGAATAAATCCACCCAAGAATATGTAATTAGTTCTTGGTGTGTTGACTAAGTAAATTAGAATAAAGAGAAGATCAGATTGTATTCCCCAAAAGAGGAGTTGGTTGGATGCATGAATTATAAATGCAACCTTCCACACTCTTATATGTAATATTTTACCAATCAATGAAAAATATGTTATTTTCTCTCCAATATTCTGAAGTTTTGAATTAAGATCTTGGAAGCATGATTTAAATTCTCTTCCAAGGAATGACTTGGCCACTCATTCTAAGGAAGATGGATCTGTATTTTTTTCTTGTAACAATTTATGTTTATGTTTATTCCTTTTCCTGTAATAATCATTTTTTTGTATTGTTTTTCTCCTTGTATTGTAATCTTCATTTTCATTCAGTTTGTTGTGAACCTGCAGTTGTTTTATTTGATTTATTTACAATTCAAAAATTTCCTTTATGCAAGTGTGTTTTCATTTCGTAAGTGTGTTTTTCCATTTCTGCAAGTGTGATTTTTAATTTATGCAAGTTTGTATTGTGTTTAAAGGAGTTATTTTCCAAATATCTCTTTCTCCTTTTCATACATCCATCAGACACCAGCCCTAGATTGACATAATTAATGAAGAGGATTGGTGACCCTCATCATTGTTTAGACCTTGGTCACACTTTTGTTTTAGTAACACTCTTTCCTTACAACATGTTTTGTTAGGCCCATCTCTTGTTCATCGTTAATTTTATTTTCCTTCTATCCATCACATCCACATCATTCTTCCCTTAGGATCGAACATCCGTGGGTAGATGATGATCATTTCATTTTCATCCAAACCTCATCATGACCATTTTTCAACTATCATTATCATGACTGGGATAGCCTTAATACTATTTGCTAGGGCATTATTAATTTTATATACCCCTCACTTATCATCCTACCCTACGCCTGGGGGAAAATTGAACCCATTTATCCATCCACACAAGCAACCCTACTTCACACATGGGGGCATACACATATATCCCTCAATCTATCTTCCCTATACCTAGGGGCATATCTTATCATATTCCATGCTCTCCATCCTATCATATACCACATCCCTGAGCCTATCTATCTACTTCTTATCTCATATCCCATCTAATCATAACTGATTAACCAATCCATATCATATCCAAACTATCCTTAAATCCTATCCAACAACAAAAATCCTCATCCTATCTTGATGGGTGTTGTTATTCCCTTCATTTAATCAACTTCTTGTTGATGTCATATCAAACCAGAGGGTGTCTAAAGCTATATGCAACAAGAGTAATCCTTATTGATCTATTAGTTGAATGTAGTTGTTTTTTTTGTATTTTTTGGGGGATCTTTTCAATTTCCAAAGGACTTCTTGGTAAAACCTTATTTAAATCATACTATGAAAACTTTGCTGAAAGTAAACACTGAAAGCTTTGTTGAAAGGAAACACACTTTGCAGAATGGAAATAAACACACTTTCTTTTGGAAATAAACACACTTGCTTCTGAAAGTAAACACACTTGTTGTTGGAAATAAACACACAACTTAGAATTCTTAGAAATGATTGCAAGAGAAAATAAGAATCTATCTAGACACCTGCAGGAACAATTATACAACATAGTTTAACTAGAAGAATTAAAGAATCAAATTATACAACAAGTATACAACATAGTTTAACTAGAAGAATTAAAGCAATACAAAATTAACAGATCTAAACTATTTTCTTAAGAAATATAAATACCAAATAAATGAATATCTTGGTCCTTGGGGGAGTGGGCCCTTGCTCCTCCTTGAATCAAGATTTAACAACTCATAATTCTCTCAAACAAGAATGGCTATTTTATTGATAAAACATTCAGTATTACAAAATGTATTGGATCTGTGTACTTAGTCTATATCTCTCTTCTCTGTTTTATCTCTATTTCTTTTTTTTTTCTATCTACTGCAGTCTTCTTATATATACATTTACAATCATATTTGTCTCTATGATTATGATGAAATCGAATTGTGCCTAGAATAGATGTTGAGTCGGATTGGGGCTGATCAGATAACTGTAAGATAACTATCCTTGGATCTGCATTTAGAGATCTTCTCATCCTTTCCTAATTGAAAGGGTTGTTGATGCGAATCTCTGGATGTGGTTAAAATAGATAAACTTCCATCGGTTTTGGAACTTTAGAGAAGTTCTAGAACCATAGGAAATCGTTAAGGATCAAAACCGTGAGAGTTCCTGGAGCTATACCCAGAGTTCCGAAACTAAGTCCAAAAATTATGGAACTAAATACTGGAGTTTTGGAACTAAGTCCAAAAGTTCCAAAACTAGATGATGATTGTGTAATGGAGTTCTAGAACTAGCTTGGAAGTTCTGGAACTAAGTTGTGTTGGAACAAATGCTACCAAAACATACTTGAACACTACATACTTCATTTTTTCGATTGATTAGACATGCTTTATTACAAAACTAAATTTCAAACACACACTTTGTCAGGAATTTCAGAGCTTTTAACATTAGAATCACAATCAATCAAAAGACATAAAATTACATCCTAACTCATATCAGATCAAATAAAAGTCACAAAATGCAATCAAACTTAATAAAAAGGAGAGTAAGATGAGATCATATATTATACATTAATCGGGCATATTCTGGCCTCATCATTTCCCCCAAACTTACTTGTTTGTAAGTCCCTTTACAAACTTCATTCTTCAAAAGTGGGGTTATATGTTCTACATTCCATTTGATTGCTCAGATCAAATGGCTGAAACTAGATTTTCCAATGCTTAAACTTAGAGGTACTATACCCAGCTCCTACTTCTATTTTCCTCTCCCACTCTTCAAATTTAGTAGGATCTTGAGGTTATTTGTTTTTCCAAGGAGACATGGGGGTGAGAAGTAGAGGGGGCCTTGTTGGCATTCCCATCCTTATTTTCCCGTAGGTCTCATTGATCTGAGGAATTATTGTGCATAGCACTTTTTCCCTTTCTAAACTCCAGATCAAATTTGTAGGGATATTACTTCCCTTCTTCTCAAGGAAACAATAAGGAGTTCCCACCTCTTTGAGCATCCTTCATAAATATATTCAAACTTCTCCTCCTCATAGGAGGTAAAGGTTATGAGTTATCTTTTGTCCTGACAAAATAAATCATCTCATCAAAGGTTAGGTGAGTTCTAAAATGTTTGAGGAAGTGTCATGCACTAGGTTTACTCATCACCCTGAGTATCTCCCTTTTCTATTCCTTTATGAGCATGCCAATTCCAGAGCTTTCCTCTATCAACTTTGTTTCCATTTCTTCCATCAATTTTTTTTGTATCAGCAGGAGACAAATGCATTGAGTGCAACTACTTTGTCTGCATCGTTTCATACAAACTCTTTTCATGATCATAAGATCGGGTAAACGTGCACTTTTTATTTTTTTTCTTTATAACTCTTACTTGGATTTCGTTATTCACTCTTGCATCAAAGTCTTTTTCACTTTTCTAGAAATTATCTTGGATAATATCTCTAAGCTTTCTCGAAAAGTTTTTGATTTTTTTTTGTTCATGTTGAAGTCCACATGCAATCCTTGAGTTCTTTAGTCATGGTTTCTACTCGATGAAAACACTCTCGCATTTTTTGCTTCCAGGCATTTTTAATCACATTTGCCACGTTTTTGGGTGTGGGCAAGCTAAAACATGGTTTCTCGGGGATTTTGGACTCTCATGGAATTTTTGATTACACGAGGCATTTTTAATCATTAGCCATGTTTTTTTCCTTATAAAATTTTGGCATTTTTAAATCATTAGCCACATTTTTTTTGATTGCAGGGCATTTTTAATCATCATTTGCCACGTTTTTTGCTTCACAGGGTTGTAAAAATCATCTGCCACGTTTTTTTTGCTTCCTAGGCATTTTAAACAACTCTGCCACGTTTTTTGGTCTGAGCAAGGTAAAACGTGTTATAAACACTCTACGTGGTGCAGTACATTTTTAAACAACTCTGCCACATTTTTTTGGTCTGAGCAAGGTAAAATGCTGCTTTGTAAACACTCCAACGTGGCATTCTTCTTGTTTTTGGTAAGGTTTCAACCATACGCCTTTTCCTTTAGTAAGTTTGTTAATTTCCTTCTTTTTCTCTCTAAAATCCTTAGTTTTTAGAAAAAAGCGACTTGTGTTTTCTTTTTTAAAACAAAAAAACAAACAAACTCTTTTTGGTATGCGTTTTAAATCAAAAAATCTTTCTTTATTTAAAAGATACTTTCTAAAAATGCATTCAATCTTTATTTGTTTAAAAATATTCATCTAAAAATCTTCAAAAAAAAAAAGAAAAAACACTTCTTTCTAAAACTTGTAAGTTTTAGACAATATTCAAAAAAGTGTTTTTTTTAGGTGATTTGTTTAATTAAAGAATTTCTCAAAATTCATTAGATTTAATTACATTAGATCTAATTTTATTTCATTAACCTTATTTAAACTATATTTCCTTGGCATTATAATTTGGTCTTTGGATTGTTGTATTTCTAACCTTACGTAGAGTCATCCATAGAAGACGAAGGGTGAGGAATGCAGGATTGGCGGGTGGCTAATTCCCCTCGCAATACAACAAACCCTATCTCAAATTCCATGCCATTTCCAATGAGCATACATACGACACCCTTTGCATGCATTTAGGGCACTTTTTAAATCCGTTTGCGAAGCTTATTGGTTTTTTCTCATCAAATTCAGGAATTGGTTTTTTATAACTTTTGACTCGTTGCTCGGTTTTGAGCACTTCTTTAGTCAAAGTTGCATGTTTTTTCACACTATAGATGATGGGATCATTATATTTGTAAACAAACTAATTTTATAAAGTGCCACATGCCTGGGGGTGTCTTTGTTTTTCTTAATTCGACTCATTCTTTTGAGCTTTGTTCTATTCCTTTTTTTTGTGGACTTGTGAGCGCCTCCGCCACGGTTTCACGACAAAGGGATTCTTTCATGTGATGTGAGATGATTTTCTCACCACCGGGTTGGCTTTCGCCTCCTTTACATTTTTTTGCTTGTGCTTGTTTATGGTGTTCCTCTTTTTGTTGCGCTCCACAAAACCTTGCGTGGTCTCCCTCTTATGCGCGTTATTATGCTAATTGCAAGAAGAATTACAAGTGTTTCAAACCACATGCACGGACTCGATTGTAATCAACACACTCAACTATAAAGTGCCGAAAGTAGGGGGTTTTATTGTCACAGGGTGGTTGTGTTTCTTTTACGCATTTCTTTCTCTCTCTCTCTCTCTCACTATGGATGCACTTTCAATTCCTTTGCTTATGACATTCAATTTTTTTGAATGGAAATCGAAAATAATAATAAAACTAAGGGGTAAGGGTTATCTTGCATCACCATGGGAACTTAGACTGAACTTTTTGAAAATCTAAGTGGTTAAACCATAGTGATGAAGCTTTAGGTCTTCTTTGCATGTCCATTTCTCCTAACTTGCTCTTCCAAATTGAAACGTTTGAAACACCTACATCTGTGTGGAAAACCTTTGGATGTAATGTTTGGACAACTAGATGACATGAGAGCGCATGAGTTGGAAAACGAACTACTAGGGTTAAATCCTAGTGACTTTGAAAACCTCTGATCCTTCTTCTTGAAATTTGTCCACATTAGATTATTTTTAAAAGGTTTTCAAGTAGAAAGAAAGATTCTCAACTGATCTTGTCGATTCTCTCTAAGCTAGGTCCCGAATATTTTGTCTTCGTGTCGACTTTCTACGCTACAAAAAGTCTGCAGGCGATACTTGGACAATGCCCTCCTTTGACTATTTTTCGTCCCAACTCATTCGAGAACAGGACAAACTCATTCAAATGGGGTCTCTCAAGTCCAAGTCACATGCCCTTGTAGCAAGTACTAGCAGGAAAGAAGACTGAAAATAAGAAAGAAAGTAAGGATCAACCTAAGAAAGAAACCAAGATCAAACCTAAAAATGACAAAAACACTTCGACTTCTAAGCCTAGGGTGCGAGAAAAGCAAGTATTTGTGTTCTATTACTGCAAAAAGCCGGTCATGCCGAGCAACACTATTTTAAGAAATGCAGTTGATCACTTATCTCATTTACTTGAGAAAAATAAAATAAGTGTTCTGAATCAATAAAACAAAGTGCTCCGAAGGCCGAGTCTTCACCGCAAAAGGTGCTTTAGAAATGATAAGAAGAAAGGAAAGGCCTTTGTAGCCAAAGTTGCTCCTTCATCAACATGGATTATAGATTAGGTGCCTTGCACCACATGGGTTCTTCGCATGTTGAGTTTTCCAACATCGAACCTTGTGGAATGTCCCAAATCACGATGCCTAATGACACGATAGTGTCGGTTTCGATAGTGGATCGGTAGAGCTAGATGGGGAACATTTAACCAAGTTTTGAGTGTTCCTGATCTCTCTACCAATCTCCTATTAGTTTACCAAATTAATCACCTTGGTGAAGGAATGCGAGTGGAATTTTTCCTAACTCGGTGATTATTCGTGAGCTTAATAATGACACTACGGTGGCCGAGGAAAATCAGATCACCATTCATGATTGTACACCTTCTCCCACTTTACTTCTGATTCTATGCCCACTATCTTTCTCACTCATGCAAATGAGGTTAGTAAGCTATGGCATGAGCGTTTTGGACATCTAAACTATCGCTACCTTGAATAATTGAGTCACGGGTTGCCTCGCGTCAAGTTTTCTAAGGGTCTTTATGAGGGTTGTACCCTTGGAAAGCATCCTGAAAAGAACTTTGACAAAGGAAAATCTTGGAGAGCCACTCGTCCCTTGGATCTTGTTCACAACGATGTTTCTGGTCCATTTCCTTCTCCTTCGTTTACTAGAGCTATTTATGTGCTAACCTTCATTGATGACTATTCACGATATACTTGGGTATATTTTCTTAAGATTAAGTCTGAAGTCTTTGAAAATTTTCAAGACTTTAAGGCTCTTGCTAAGAAACAAGTAGAACGGTCTATCAAGGTTCTCCGAACCGACAATGGAGGTGAATATGTAAACAATAGGTTCATGGATTTATTTACAAGAAGGATCTCTCTGCATACGATTGCTTATAGCCCTTTACAGAATGGATTTATAGAAATAAAGAACCATACTCTTAAGGAGATGGCCACTTGTATGATTCACTCGAAGTCTCTTCCTCCGCAGTATTGGGCCGAAGTAGTGAATTGTGCAAATTACATTCAGAACCATGTTCCACACAAGGCAATAAGAGGGATGACACCCTTTGAAGCCTGGTTTGGATGCAAGCCTGATGTTGAGCACTTTTGAGTCTTCGGATCTAAGGCTATGGCTCGATTCCCAAGAAGAAATGCAAGGCCTTGGAACCACAATCCAAACCTTGTATCTTTGTAGGGTATCCTGATGGCATGAAGGGATATCGATTGATGAATTATACTTCTCATGAGCTATATATTGAGAGAAGTGTTAAGTTCGATGAGTCTTCTTCGACTTCTACTTCTCCACCTATAGAGGTTCTTCAGCTCGCTGATTCAGATTTTGACTCATTAGATGATGATATTGTTGAGCGTGCTCCTCTTCCAGATCCTCCCGACCATCAAACCTTTGAGTCTTCTGATTCTGATAGTAGTGATGACGAGGACTATGTTTCTTCTAACTCGAGTGAAGAATCTTCTGACTCTGAGCCTGATCCTCTTGGTCCCCTTTGGGCTAGGAAAACTTTGCAAAGTGTTGGAGATTTAGTTGGAGATACTTCGGATATGAGATGTACTCGCTCAGATTTCATTGGACCCCACTCTTTCTTTGCCTCTACTTCTAATCCACAATCTTTCCTGGGAGGCTTATGGTATTCATGAATGAGATTTTCCTATGGATGAGGAGTATTCCTCTCTCATGAATAATGATACTTGGGACCTCACCACTCTTCCGAAAGGAAGAAAAATTGTTTAGTGTAAGTGGGTGTTCCGAACAAAGTATGGAGTAGATGGAGACGTTGAAAATTTTAAAGCGCGATTAGTAGCTAAGGGTTTCTCCCGAGATAATCGGGGTTGATTATACGAAACTTTTTCTCCTGGTTGCAGGAAAGATGTCTTCTATTTGGTGACCTAGCCATTACCATAGCAAACAGATGGAAATTCCATCAAATGGACGTTAAGAGTGCCTTCCTTCATGGTGACCTAGAGGAAGAGATCTATATGGAACAACCTCTAGGTTATGTCCAAGATTCCTCCCTCGTTTGTAAGTTAAAGAAGTCTCTTTATGGCCTTAAACAAGCCCCTCGGGCTTGGTATGCCAAGATGGACTCCTTCTTACTTACATCAGGGTTTACTAGGTGTCACTCTGATCCAAATGTTTATATTCTACAGGCAAGATGACTCCATACTCATTCTTGTTCTCTATGTTGATGACTTGTTGATCACAGACAACTCTTCCTCTATTATTGATTATGTGAAGATTGCCTTAGCCAACAAGTTTTCCATGACTAACTTAGGTTTGCTTCATTACTTCCTTGGGATCTAGATTTCACAATATGACTCGGGAATCTTGATTTCGCAACCTAAGTATGCTCTTGATTTGCTTCGCTTTCGGATGTCCATTGCAAGTATTATCCTACTCCTTTTCTTTCCGGTTAAGTTGGTTTCATTGCTCTACTCCCTTGGTTGATGGTACTCTTTACCAATAGTTAGTTAGGAGCTTGATCTACTTGACTCACACTCAACCGGATTATCATATCTTTGTTGGGATTATGTCTAGATTCATGCAAGAACCACATGAGCTACATTGGAAAGAAGCTAAACAGATCCTTCATTATGTTCGTGGCACTTATGCTGATGGCATACACTATATCATGGAGGGGTTGATATTGAATTGATTGGGTTATGATTCTAATTGGGCCGGTGACTTAGATCATCGGAAATATACTTCTGGCTATAGTTTCTCTCTTGGTTCGGGTCCTATTAGTTGGTCTAGCAAGAAGCAAAATGCAATTGCAATATCATCTATAGAGGCAGAATACAGAGGAGCAGACAACACCGCCACGAAGCTATTTGGCTACGGGGGTCTTACGACAGAGTTTGGCATCCACTTTCGGCGGCCTACCATTATCTACTATGATAACACGAGCACTATCTCTATTTACAGAAATCTAGTTCAGCATCAATGGACGAAACACATTGAGATCCATATGCACTTCATACGGAGCTTATTCATGATGGTATCATCGACATTCAGTACATTTAGACAACTGATCAGATTGTAGACTTATTCACCAAGCCTTTCACTGAGATGAAGTTTCTTCACTTACGGTCTCTTCTTTGGGTGAGGTCTTCTGCGTTTCCCATCTTCTTAGGGCTATTTAGTCATTTTCTTCTTCTTCTTCTAGGAAGATTGTGTTTGTATATGGGCACCTTATCGGGCCTTTAGTTTCTAGGCCACATTGATACATCTTTCTTAGTTGTTTAGGAGTTTCTTCCTCTTACTGCGACTCATCACAACCACTACCCGGCTTCGATGAAGGGGGTGTTAGTGTGAGTTATCCTATGTGTCCTCCTCTTATGTTAGATGGTCATCTCACATGGGTTAGGTTTAGGGTTGCATATGTGTCATGCACTAGGGTTACTCAAAGCACCCTATATGTACCCTTTTCTATTCATTTATGAGCATGCCAAGAAACTCTGTTGTATTTCCTCTATGCAAGATTTGTTTCTGTTGAACAAGTTCTTCCAATCAATACTCTTTTGTAGAATGACAAAATAATGTGTCTTGAATCTCTCATCAAAGGCATGAGTTCTAAAATGTATGAGGAAGGAAAAAGGTTTACCATCGTGAGCTCTCATACAGATACTAGTTGAGCTAGCTTTCAATAAAAACTCAGATTCCATTTCCTTCCATGCAATTTGGTTTTGTAGAACAGAGAAAAATGCATTGAGCTGGCTCTCCCCCACATATAAATTGATCATAAATCCTATGTTTTTCTCTAGCATAAGATTACAAAGATAAAATTCACATAGAAGATTTTTCTACTCAGGACTGGATAGAGAGTAAGCTATCATGAATTTAGATTCATCTTTTAGTTCATGTTGAAGTCCACATGCAATCCTTGATAGTTGCCAGTGAATGAACTACTCCTCTAAAAACACACTATATGCAGAAGAGGGTCTCCTGCAGGAAAGAAAACTTTTCACTCATAATGCAGACCATATGAATTTTTGCAAGACATTTATATTTGTTTCCTTCTTCCTTATAAAATTTCTCTTCCCACTCTTTTAAGCCTTCTTATATTTTCCATCTTGGTCTTCAAATTCATTTGATGTTTTAGCTTCTCTAAGTTCCTGCGCAGTGTCATTCCATATTTGTTTGAGTGGAAAATAGGTTAACTCAGTTTTATGGACACAACATTCTATTTTCTCGGAAGACTGACATTATTCCTCTTTTTCTATCAATTGTTTCTTAATTATTGATAACTCCTCAATCCTAGTTGCAAGATGAGTTATTAGCTCTCCAATGAGCATTTCCCTTTGTTCTAATTTGAGTTTGAGGAAATATAATTCCTCATCCTTTTCTCTGATAATGATCTCTTCTAGAAAAAGAACAAACCTTGTTTAACTTTGATGTCTTTCTTCTTCCTCTGAAATTACTTGAGTTGAGCATTCTTCCTCTATCAAAGCAAATTTTCCTTTTCTTTTCTAGGATACCAACTCTTCTTCTTCTTGTGGCAATGTTGATGGTTCAACCAATTCTTGAAACTCCTGCTCTTCAAGTCTCTCATCTCCTCTATCCATCTCAGCTTGGCTTGGTTCAGGAGGAGTCATGGCCATGCTGCCCAAAATATCAGCAACTTCCTTTTCCATCTTTTCCTGTTCACTCCTTCCCTCTGGGGTTTCCCTTGTCCTTTTATGAATTTTCCTTCTCTGGGGAATTTCAACATGCCTAGTGGTGGATTTCTTTCTAGAGCTTCTTCTTACTCTTGTTTCTTTCTCTTGTACATGTGAGCTATCACCGTCAGAGATAGATATTGGCTCCCCTAAAGCTGCTACAGAAGAAGGAATTTCCTTCAAAGGCACAGAAGGCTCTATTGTTTTGATTTTCTCACAGACCTTCTTCTTTTTGGTATACTCTCTCTTTCCACTTCCTTCTGTTCTTCTCAGAGGGCATCAATTTCCAAATTAGTTGAAGGAGAAAATGGAGCTGGTATTGTTCTTCTGATAATATTAGGGTTTTTCTTGAACTTGCCAAGAAACTTTTCCCAAATTTCTTCTCCATTTTTCTTTGACAAAAAATGGTGTTGGCATACTAAATGAATTAGACCATGATGCCTTATTGTCCCAACACCCTAGGAATACCTCTGGGCCATGGTCTAGATAGAATAAAAAAGAAACCCTAGAAGGTTTATTATGTACTCAGGTTTTGTGGATCCATACTTCAGATATATGAGAATTTTTAGGACTTCTTTTCCTATGGACCCAAATTGACCATCATAGGTTAATTATTTCACTATCCAAAATTCTACCATGTCAAAGAGTTTGGGAAAAATGGATCTTCTAGACCCCTTTTATGATTTTATTTGTATTGTAGATGTATTGGGGTTCAATTTCTCCTCCTTGTAGTAGGATTTCAACCATTTCTTTCAATGTCCCTTTGGCAGGATGTGGGACATGCACAATTGGCACTCCAAAACATTACTTATTGTATTT
Organism: Taxus wallichiana var. yunnanensis; assembly: GCA_018340775.1. Taxonomy (NCBI): domain Eukaryota; kingdom Viridiplantae; phylum Streptophyta; class Pinopsida; order Cupressales; family Taxaceae; genus Taxus; species Taxus wallichiana. Next base: position 419,691,087 of record CM031238.1, on the reverse strand, counting down.
ACAGAAAAAGGAATAAAGATATTTTTCACCTTTGTCCTGGATTGCTCTAGGTTTATGATGAATTCTCTTACTAATTCGTCATTATAATTTGAAAACTTCTTTAAGAACTCTAACCATCCTGCATGCTCAAAGATAGATGCCACTTCTTCGTCTGTGAGCAGTTGGGAATCATCCTCTAGTTTTGATTTCTTTTTAATCCCCATATCAGCTCGAGTTTTGTTTCCTTTGATTCTATGCAAATCAGTTGCAAGCCTTCTTTCTTAGCTGCAGAACTGATGAATTTGGCTGCAGAACATCTGTTCTTAGTTGTGGAACCTCTATTCTTAGATGTGGAATCCTCTATTCTTTACTGTGGAATACAAGCTTAATTCATTGCTTCTCAAAAAATCATTCTGTAACTTATTTCACTTGATTTTGCACTTAATGATTACCAATAATAACCATGCCACCACTTATCCCATCCATATCATCTTCATGATTACTCACTTGTAATCATAATGTATAAATAGATGACTCATCATACCAACTTTTAAATCAAGTCAAATCACACATGCAAACATTTAACTTAACCCTAAATAAATTAAAAGATATAATTATCATCCTTGATGATGTAATCCTTTTGTTATGATGACTCGTCATTCCTACAAGTGGAACAAAACATGGTTAGATAAGTTAGCTGAATTAAAAAGAATTCCCTTTTATTTGAATTAGCCAAAAGAAGAGGTCAACCACCATTGCTTGGTTTTCAATTGACCTTTGAGATAATTTTTTTATATTTTTTTTGGGGAAGAAAACATCATTTACTAGTTTTCATTTTCTTCCCTTTATTCTAGATCTATCATCTAGTTATTTGATCATTTTGGAAGAACTGGGTTCTTCCATATGATCAAATTCTTTGTCTACTTCAATCATCCTTAAGAATTCATCCTTAGTGGGAGGCTTCCTATAAAGTTTCAGCCTATGTCCATTGACCAAGAGTGTTCTTCTGCTGCCATCAATGGAAGTAACTGAATAAAACCATTGTCAAATATCTGCTCAATATGATAGGGTCCCAACCATTTGGTTCTCAATTTTCCCTTGAATTGTTGGTACTTAGAATCAAACAACAATGCCCAGTCTCCTTCTTTGAATTTCCTTCTTTTGATATGTGTTTCATGCCATTGCTTCCTCTGATCTTGGATTATTTCTGTTTGCTGAAGTGCTTCCATCCTCAATTCATCCAACTCATTGAGTTTAAGGATTCTTTCTTTTTGAGCTCCACCAAACTCAATTCCCACCTTGACTACTGTCCTCAATGTCTGAAGTTCAAACTCAATGGGCAATAAGGGATTTTTCCCATAGACTAATTCATATGGTGAAAACTTGTTGTAGTTTTCCAAGTTGTATTATAAGCCCAAATAGATTTAGGTAGTCTCTTTACCCAATCTTTTATCCCAGCTTCAACTGTTTTGGTAAGGATGTTCTCCAATTCTCTATTTGTTACTTCAGCTTGTCCATTTGACTATGGGTGATAAGGAGATGAATTCTTATGATTGATTTGGTAATGTGTTGTGAAATCTTGGATCATATTAAACATAAATTGTGGTCCCTAATCTAAAACTATGCTCCTTGGTGCTCCAAACTTTACCATAATTTTGTTCCAAAGGAAATCAACAACTACTTCTTCAGTGGCATTTGTCAATGCCTGCACTTCTACCCACTTTGTCACATAGTTAGTACAAACAAGAATATATTCCTTTCCTTGTGAAGGAGGATTAAAGGGACCAAAAAAATCCAATCCCCATCTCTCAAATGGTTCAATCACTACTTGAGGTTGAAGAGGCATTTCATTGGTGAAAGTTGGCTATCCCATCCTGTGACAAGGATCACACCGCTTGATATATCTCTTCACATCCTTGTATAGAGATGGAAAATAATAACCAGTGCCAAGTATCTTATGAGCTATTATTTTCACTGAATAATGTCCTCCACTTGGTTCATCATGACATGCTCTGAGGATGTCAAGATTTCATCTTCTCTTACACACTGCTGCACAAAACAAAATCAGGCCCACATTTAAATAGCATTCCATTTAACCATTTGAATTTGTGCACTAGTTTTGATTAACTTATTTATTTATTTGTTAGTGAAAGAAGGAGGAAACTTCCCTATTGCAAGATAATTTTCCATATCAGCAAACCATGGTGTACTTATTGAGATAGAAAACAATTTTTTATCTTGAAAGTTATCCTTGACTAGATCTTGCTCCCTTGTAGTGCTTAGTCTTGACAAAAATTAGATACCACATTAGATTTAACTAGATTGTCCATAATGGTAATATCAAATTCTTGCAAAAGTAATAACCATCTAATTATTCTTCCTCCAACCACTGGTTTGTTCATTAAATATTTAATTTCTGAATGATTAGTGTGTACAAATATCTTGTAACTTGTAATGTAATGTCTAAATTTATTGATTGCATAAATTACAACAAGAAATTCTTTTTCAGTGGTGGTGTAATTCTTTTCAGTGGGAGTAAGATTCTTACTAAGATAATATATAGCATACATTTTTCCTTCTTCATCTTTCTGTCCCAAAACTGCACCAATGGAATTAAATGAAGCATCTATTTGGATATGAAATGGATTTTCCCAATTAGGTCCTCTCAATATTGGAGCAATGATTAACATTTCTTTAATTTCTTCAAAAGCATGCCGACACTTTTCATCCCAAAGAAATTCACAGTCCTTTGGTTAACAAATTAAACATGGGGACAAAATTTTACTGAAATATTTTGTAAAGCACCTATAGTACCCAACATGTCCTAGAAATGACTTGATATCTATGGGGGTCTAAGGAATAGGTAAATATGAAATGATCCTAATTTTGTTTTGATCAACTTGAATTCCTCTTTTTGAAATATGGTGTCCTAATACAATCCCCTCATCAACCATCATTAAATACTTTTCATCACTAAGATATAGATTGTGTTGTTCACATCTTGTTAACTTTCTGTCTAGATTTCTCAAAGCATCATCAAATGTATCTCCGTGTACAGTGAATTCATCCATATATACCTCAACACAATCATTTGTTAGATCAAAAATATTGCAAGTACATCTCTCTGAAAAGTTGTAGGAGCATTGCATAAGCCAAATGGTAACACCCTATAGGAAAGGTACCCCATGGACATGTAAATGTTGTTTTGTCCTGATCTTCAACAATAAATTTGATTTGATTGTATCCACTAAAGCCATCCAAGAAGGAAAAGTATTGTTTACCTGAAAGGTTGTCTAGGACTTGATCTATGAATGGTAAGGGAAAATAATCTCTCAGTGTGGATTTGTTTAGTTCCCTATAGTCAACACATATTCTCCATTTCCCATTATTTTTAGGAACAATTACAAGAGGAGATACCCACTGACTATCTGAGATAGGGTAGATAAAACCTACTTGTAATAGTTTTTCAATTTCTTGTTTGACTATATCCCTTAAGGCTGGGTTAATTCTTATTTGAGGCTTCCTAACTAGTTTAACGTTTTCAGTAAAGATGTGATGAGTTCATATACTTGGATGAATCCCCTTCATGTCTTTGTAATCCCAAGAAAAAGCTTTAGTATGATTTTTTAAAACATCAAACAATTTAGCTTCTTCATCATCCTTCAACCAGTTGTTAATGTTCAAAGTTTTACATGGTTCAATCTCAACATGTTTGGTTCCAATGTGTGATGAACTAATTTGTTGAAAGGGTTCCATTAAAGTATTTATTGGACATGCATGTGGTAACAACATATGGTATGTAGAAACATCTCCAAAAGTTCTTTGAGACAGAATATTGGAAAAGGACAATAATGAGAATTATGATACTTATCTCTTTGCAGGCCAAACTCTTCGTCACTGCTACTTTCCATAAATTCTTCACCACTCCCTGATGTATTTGAAACTAAAGCTATTGATTCTTCCTCTCCCCACGAGAAATTTCATTCCTCCGAAGAAAAATTATTTCCAATCACAGATAAAGCGATGTTGTCGTGGTTCTAAAATTTCATGTAGTGGTTTCAGAACTAAACGTGGTGGTTCCAGAACTATAGTCACGGTTCGGTAATATATCCGATTGCTTCAAGGACACCTGGTGCTCATCCAATGGTGGATTAATCATCTCTTCTACTTCTTTTATATGATCCTGTAATGTGATCATATCCAAAGAAGACAAATTTTTCTTATTAGTATCAGGAGAATTAACCCACAATTATTCATGATTGTCAGTAAAAGGTCATGTAGAAGGATATAAGGAAATTTGCTTAGAGTTCTTACCATTCAAGATTGTCATATCACCTAACCCACAATCAATAAAGGAAGCTATTGGTGTGAGTTATCCATGTGTCCTCCACTCACATATGGAGGGTCATCTCACATGGGTGATGTCATCATGAGTTAGGTTAGGGTTAGCTTGAGTCATGCACTAGGTTTACTCAACACCCTATATATATCCCTTCATTTGACATTTATGAGTATACCAAGACACTCCACTATCTTTTCCTGTATGTGTGATATTTGTTCTGTTATGCAAGCTCTTCCATTGATTGATCGATTCTTCCTTACAATTACACCAGAGCTACTTCGATTCCATCAGAGTGCAACTTCATCATGGTGCATTTTTTCTGATTCGATTCTCACTGACTCTTTCATGGGAGGGTGTTGGCATAGCAACTGTTTAACACGATGAGATCCCTCTCCACCATCAATTCGAGCTTTTGGTGTGACGGAAAATCATTTGGTATCAGAGCCAGGTAGTTAAGCACGTAAGCCCCAAAGTAGTGTGGCGATGGGTGACCTCCCAGAAATTCCCGGTGTCATTGCCTCCTAATGTTGTTAGGCTAATTGGGTGTATACCCGGCTCCATCGTGCGAAGAGGGTGTTGGCATAGTAGCTGATTAACACGATGAGATCCCTCTCCACCATCAGTCTGATATTTTGGTGTGATGGAAAATCGTTCATGGTATCAGCTGAGATTTGGTAAACGTGCACTCGTAATTTTTTAGTTGTGATTACTCTTGTATGGGGTCGTTCTCTTACTCCTCGTGTAAGTATTTTCGATCGTTATATTGTGGATTTTATTGCTAACATTATTAACAAGATGCTTTTGGAAAGAGTGTCAATTTTGTTGTGTTATTTTTGCATGTGCAGGTATTCCTGAAGCTTTCGAGGGTTTTACAGCTACATTTAGCTGGCTGCAGCTAAATTTGGTAGATCAGCTAAAATAGAGGTTTTTTTCTAGTTTTTTTAATAATATAAATTAAACTAATTTTTTTTTTAGATCTCTGGATCTTCTGGCTCTGTGTGTTTGCATGGTTTTTATAGGTATAGGTTTAAAACTGAAGTTTTTTTTAGTGTTTTGGTGGTTTTGGACTCTCGTTTTGTGCTCACCACCGAGCTCCTTCTACTCCTTCTTCCTACCTAACGAGCTACCTCAACTCCTGCATTGAGCTACTCGGGCGTTCTTAACCGAGTCCATTTATTTTTTTATCGACCAAGCACCAACCTCTTCAGGTCGAGCTCCTTACTTTCTTTGGCGAAGTTGCACGTTTCCTTTTGCGAGCTGACGCTGAGTTTCTCCTATGTGAATCGTGTTTTTTCCCTCTAGCCCGTGTTTTCCCTGAACTGAGCTCAGTGTGCCATTGAAAATGAGCTCCTTCCTTTTTGGCATGGTTTTTCTCTACCCCTAGCCATATCTGTCCTCCCGATCAACTTGTAACCTCGACCCTCGCTGTGGTGTCTTACCCTTCTCGCTAGTGGAGCTTTCTCCACATCTTCTCCTCGTTGTGGCCACTCCACATGCTCCGACCAAACCACCTACCACCACACCCCCTTCCCTACTCTGCGTGATCACCAAAATCCACGAGCCCACCTTGTCATCTTGTCTCCCTCGCGCCTAACCTACCCCAACTCAGGCTCCTCTCATGTGGTCACTGAGTCTCGATCCCCTTCTCATGAGCTCGCTCCCGCCCTCGGGCTCTCCACCACGCCCATCTAGCTCGGACCATCCAGTTCCCCACTCCCAATGGACTGTCCCCCACCGAGCCCATCCTCCTTCTCGGCCATCGAGTCCTTCCAATGGATCGAACCTCCTTCCCACTCACCCACGACTTGACCCTCAAACCAAATAGTGGGTCGATTTTTGAAACAAGGGGTGTTTAATTTTATAAAGGGGGTAAGATTTTTTTAAATTTTTGGTGGGAAATTTTTTATGAGGCGGGGTATATTTGGTAAAGAGGTTTTTTCAATTCTTGGGGGCAAGTTTATTTTAAATATTTGAATTTAATTAGATCTTAATTAGGGGATATATTTTTTTTCTCTCATAATTAAATAGATTTAATTGTAAATTAAATCTATTCATATTAATTATGATCTTAATTAGTCTATATTTAAAATCAATTTTTTATTAACGCCAACTATCATTTTTTTCCAATAGAGCTCTAAAAATAGCAAAATTGGGCGTTTTAAAATGATAAAAATTAGGCGTTATTGTTGATTTTTTGCTAATCATGCGCTCAAGTGTGCAGTGACACTTCGAGCACCTCTTTGCCTTCCGAGCACTTTTTTGGTGTTTTGGCGATCATCTGAACCCTTCTTGTGTCCATTTTCTCATTGTATTTACCCTTATTATTGCTTGCAACTAGTGAGCACATCCGCCACAGTCTGCACCAAGGGGGTATTCCATTGTGACGTGAGACACTTTTTCTCACAACCCAGGTTTGATTTCACCCCTTCCCATTTTTTTTAGTTGTGCTTGTATATGGTGTCGCCTGCTGTGCTATATGAAACACATTTTTAGTACCCTCTCTTGCATGTTATTACACTGATTGCAAGACGAGGTTACCAACTATTTCAAGACGCATGTTTGGACCTGATTGTATCCAATGCACTCAACTATAAAGTGCGAAATTAGGGGGTTATTATATTGTCTTGGGTGGTTGTGATTCTTTTCTGCATTCCTTCTCTCTCTCTCTCTTTCACGATGGATGCTCTTTCAATTCCTTTTCTTACACCATTCAAATTTTTTGAGTGGAGATTGAAAATAATTATGAAACTAAGAAGTAAAGGGTTATACCGCATCACCATGGGAATTGAGACTAAAGCAGAAGAAGACCCTAAAAAATCCAAGTGGTTAAATCGTAGTGATGAATCTTTAGGTCTTATTTGTATGTCTGTTTCTCCTGACTTGCTCTTCCACATTGAGTCATTTGAAACACCTAACCTTGCGTGGAAAACGTTAGATGGAATGTTTGGAAAACAAGATGAACTAAGATCCCATGAGTTGGAAAATGAACTACTAGGGTTAAATCCTAGTGATTTTGAAAACCTACAAGCATTCTTCTCTAAATTTGTCCATACTAGATTGTTGCTAAAGGAATGTCAAGTAGAAAAGAAAGATTCCCAATTGATCTTGTCGATTCTTTCTAAGTTAGGTCCCGATTACTCCGTCTTCGTGTCTACTTTTTACGCTACAAAATATCCCTTGGGAAATGCTTGGATAATGCCCTCCTTTGACTATTTTTTCATCCCAACTCATTTGAGAACAAGACAAACTCATTCAAATGGGGTCTCTCAAGTCAAGTCACATGCCCTTGTAGCAAGTACTAGTAAGGAAAAGAAGACTGATAATAAGATAGAGAAAAAGGATCAACCTAAGAGGGAAACCAAGACCAAAACTGAATTTAACACGAACACTTTGACTTCTAAGCCTAGAGCAAAGAAAAACAAGCTTAAGTGTTCCTATTGCAAGAAATCTGGTCATAGTGAGCATCCATGTATGAGAAAACAAATTGATCACCTTACTCATTTACTTGAGAAAAATCAAATAGGTGTTCATGAGTCTATCAAACAAAATGATCTGAAGGCCGAGTCTTCCACTGCATGTGAGTCTAAATCTGATAAGAAGAAAAGAAAGGCCATTGTAGCCCAATTTTCCCTTCATCAACTTGGATTATAGATTCTAGCGCCTCGCACCACATGGCTTCTTCACCTATTGAGGTTCTTCAGCTCTCTGATTCAGATTCTGACTCCTCCTTAGATGATGATGTTGTTGAGTGTGCTCCTCTTTTTGACCCTCAGACTTTTGAGTCTTTTGATTCTGATAGTAGTGATGATGAGGACTATGTATCTTCTCACTCGAGTGAAGAATATTATGACTCTGAGCTTGATTCTCTTGGTCCTCCTTGGGCTAGGAAAAATTTGCAAAGTGTTGAATATTTAGTTGGAGATACTTTGGATATGAGACATACTCACTCAGATTTCGTTGGACCCCACTCCTTCTTCTCCCCTACTTCTGATTATGTTGGCCCATCTATTTCCTTATGTGATGATAGTTCTACTAACACAGACTCACTTGGTTCTACTTCTGATGATGAGGATTAAGCACCCAGTTCTGATGTCGAGAGTACTACAGAGGACCCTTCTCCTCCTCTCACTATTTGAGAGAGTGTTGACACATCCCACATCTCATAAAATATTGAGCAGTCTCCTATACAATATCACATAGTCATCACACTAGCCTCTCTTCCACCTTCAGTGTTGGAGGCCCCTTTCACTCCACCTTCATTGGATGACTCATACCTATTTGACATCACTCTTCTATTTGTTGAGCCCCCTCATTGGGATGAGTATCTTCCTGACCTTAGTCATCTTTTTGCAGAGCACACTTGTGATGTACTACAGGTTCCTCATCCATCTACAGGTATTTCAGAGGAGTTCATCATCTCTGTTGTTGGGAATTCCCCTTCTGGGACTCTTGCCACTTCCACTTTTTAAGAGACCTTCATTTATCCACACTTACTTGTGGATCCATTTTCTATTGTGGGGGATGTTTTCTTGCCTTCACATCAGTTGGACATCCTTTCTATAGATGTTCACCCTTCATACCCTGACAGTTCTGCACTCGTGACATTACATTTGGTTCCTTCGCACTTGCTTGCTAGACCTATGTCACACTTTCATGGACTAATTTCAAAGTTCTTCGTACTACTGCCTTTGGTTTCCTTCATGGAGTGGGAAGAATTCCAACACATCATTTCTATCCTTCCTAAGGGTAGACACATAGTTCGGTGCAGATGGCTCTTCTTCAATCTAGAGGTAGAGGATCTCATCATCAACATTCATCTGGGAGACTTATTAGAGTTGCAGATTTCAGATCCGTATATGACATATTTTGCATCCCTCTTGTCTCCTCTTCTTCTTCTTCTAGGAAGATTGTTTATATATGAGCACCTTATCAGGCCTTTAGTTGTTGGGCCTTATTGACACATCTTTCTTAGTTGTTTTGGAGTGTTTTCTTGTTCTATCTGACTCATCATTGCCACTACCCTAGCTTTGATGAAGGGGGGTGTTGGTGTGAGTGATCCATGTGTCCTCCACTCACATATGGAGGTTCATCTCACATGGGTTATGTCATCCTGGGTTAGGTTAGGGTTATCTTGCGTCATGCACTAGGGTTACTCAACACCCTATATATATCCCTTCATTTGACATTTATGAGTATGCCAAGACACTCCGCTGTCATTTCCTGTATGTGCAAGCTTTGTTCTATTATGCAAGATCTTCCATAGATTGATCGATTCTTCCTTGTGATTACACCGGAGCTACTTCGATTCCATCAGAGTGCAACTTCATCGTGGTGCATCGTTTCCGATTCGATTCTCACTGACTCTTTCAATAACAACTGTAACTAACCATGGTCTACCCAAAATAATGGTATAACCCAATGTTTTACCTTTTGGATGTAGTATAAGGAAGTCAACTGATATTCCCATGACTCCACTATGACCACCACGTCTTCAATAATCCCTTATGGTTTTGCAAAAACTAATTTTTCATCTGCAATATGGTATTAGTAGGTTGTATACCTGTTAATGGTAATGTTTTCAGAGTATCCACTGTCATTACATTGATATCCACTCCCAAATCTACCAAAACATTATGTATATCCTTATTCCCTATAGAGACATAAATAACAGGACTTCCAGGATCTCTATATTTGGGAAGTAAAAGTTTTCCTACTAATAAATTAGCAAGTTTCCCATCTACTTTGATAGTCTTGGGGTATTATTTCTTCCTTCCAAGTTTTTTCAAACATAACATTTTGATTAATTTGTTCAATTCAGAATGTCCTTAATTACTTGTAACAGTGGTATTTCAATATTTAATTTTCTTATTTCTGTACCAATTCAGAATCCTTGGTTTCTATAGCTTCTTTAAACCTCTCTGAAAATGGAGTCTCAGTAGTGTCACTATCTGGATATTTTTATTTTCTTTCTATATCCTATTTTGGAACAATAGTACTAGGGATTTCATTTTCTTCTGTCATTTCAGTGATTATAACAGGTGGACTGTTAATGATTTTTCCAGATCTAGTTTGAATATCCTTACAATCCATAACATGTAAATCAACTAATTTTTTTAGTTTTGTTCCATAAATAGGAGTTGTTTATTTGTTTCTTGGGCTTCTTATTGGTGTGCTTTGGTATTTTCGCGTTTGGAATACATTATCAGTTTGTGAATTCTATGCGGGGATCCCATGATGGCATGTTGATTCTGATTTGGATATGTTCTTCCTTGAGCATAATTACTAGGGTTCCATCTAGGTTGTGACCAAGCAAAAGGATTTCCTTGACCAGCCCATGGTTGTTGATGTCCCTAAGAATACCAAGCTTGACTTGCCCAATCTTGAGGGTTCCATGTTGTCTTAGGCACCCAAGGTGGTTGTCCCCAATTTTGTGGTACTATCTGAGAAGCCAATGGCATCGTCTAGGGATTAGGAACTGATCTTGGCATAAAATGTCCTTGGTTAGTTTGTCTTTGAACAAAATTCAATTCTTCTATTGTGGATGATGTACTGATTTGTTTAAGTTGATTCTTTATGATTGGACAGTCTCTTATTGCATGCTTCTTCCTGCATCTAGGAAAATACATAGCCAATTTTTTAGTTTTTGCATTTGCTTTAGCTTGTAATCCATCCATAGTAGAGGTTAATTGAACTAAAATGTCTGTTTTAAAATTTGATAACTCATCCATTAGTTTGTTCATATCTAGATTCATACTTTTCATTGATTTTCCTTTTCTAGGTCCACCCCTTGTTCTGGAATAGCTTCTACAAATCTCCTTAATTTAATTCATTCTTAACTTATAAATGTCTCCACCTCCTATCAAGTTAAGGGATTCTCTAGATTCGTCATCCAAACCTTTAAGAAAAATGGTTTTACTTAACTCCTCTTGAAGTACAAATCCACATCTTTTGCTCACAAAGAAGAATTTGTCTAAATAGTCTTCTATATTTTCATCTTCCTCCTACTTGATTTTGAAGAATTATTCCTTCCTATTTCTCCCTCTACAATAATCTTGGTATTTGTCTAGGAAGGCAGTCTCCATTTGTTCCCAAGTGCTAATAGAGTTGGATGGTAACCACATGAACCACCTCATTGTTGCATCCTTCAGAGTGGATGGAAACAACTTGAGTTTTTGATTATCTGTTTTGTAATCATAGGTTTGACATAGTACCTTGAACTCAAATAGAATATGGCCAGGATCTTCATATTGTTAGGAATATTATAGTGCTTCACATATGTATTTGTGTGAATATGTGGTGCCCACTTTTTCTAGCCTCAATTACCTATTGAATTCTTAACCCATAGTTGTGACTTAACATGGGTTTTGACATAATTTTTGACATTATGATATGTTGGTTGGCCTTCATGGACATGTATGGTGAATTGGGGCATGAAACACCAATTTGACTAGATTAATAGATTGACACTCTTTATTTGAGATTGTGGATACTAACACTTTTCTATGCGATCTGGGCCTAATTCCTATATGTTGGATAATTAGCTTAGTCACGTACCTTGATTTTATAATGTAATCATTTTGCTGATAATCATTTGTATCTATTGTAATACCTAACTTATGACAAATTGTATGAGTTTTTGCATTCCATGTTGATAATGGTGATATCATTAATTTACATGTTTGAATTTATTCATTTAGTGAGCAACTAGTTTTTACTCTTGTATTGGACAAAGTGCATTTAATGTGTGCAATGAGTGTGCGGTGTGACAGGCACGGGAGAACATGGGATTCAAGCCAGCTACACAATTTTACACAAACAGCCCATAGGGCTAAGTCCTAGCCGTGTTCATTGCATGAGGCCTTAGCATTAGAATTATTGTTTTGGGCACCATGGGTGACCCTCATTTGTAATGTAATATGTCTTGTATTATTAATCTTTCTTAGGGCAATTGGTTTGTGTTGTAAACTTGTTTTGGGGAATTAATGACCCCCACTTGCATTAAGTTTTGAATTTGTTTAATGATGTACTTAATCAAAGAGGTTTAGGGTCACATGTGAACCCTTGGGTGGTACCCACACCCTCTACCCTTGTGCCAAATTTGCCAAAACCGAAATTGGGTTATTTTAGGCATTTTTAGGGACCCCTTTTTAGTTTGGGATTCCCTTAGCATGAAAATGAGCCTTGGACCCTACCTAATAGGTAGGGGCTTATTTTTCAAGGCTAGAGGGAGTTTTCCCTCCTTTTTGCCTCCTCTTTGGTCACATCCATGTAAGGGGTATGGATTAGTGTGCTTTGTTAAAAGTTGCACTAGATTGTTTTCTTATCATTTAGAGTAATTTGGGAGAAAAGGGCTAAAATTCATTTTATCCTTTCTCTCTTTTATATTTGGCATCTTTGACCTTGAGGGATGAGAGGGGTGACACATGTCACCCCCTCATTTCTAAGGATTTTTGCTTGCTCCTCTTCAAATTTCCCCTCATGGGAAAAGAAGAGGACTTTTTTTTTTGAGCTTTGCTTGGAGTCTTGTGGATTTGGAACTAGAGTTTGCTTGGGTCAAGAAGTGGAAGAGATTGATTTTGGAAAGATTTTATTTGAGGTAGGCTTCTTGAGCTCCATTGTATGTATTATATCATGTTTGTTATTAGTTGTTTACTTGGAAATGTTTATTGTTGCATTTAGAAAATTATTTGTTGTTTTCTTGATTTTGCTCCCTCCATCATATGGCATGGTGGAGTTTTGGAGTTGTGGGGGAAGAGAGAGGGATTTTTCCTCTCAATCCTCATAGGCTTGATGGGAAAGCCTTGTAGGATTTGGTTACTCCCCTCAAATGGTTTGAGGTGGGGAAGGTGGTTCATTTGGCTTGAACCTCCTTCCCCATTCTTGGTGAGGAAACCCCTTTGGGGTTTGAAAATCCTTCCAAGAAGGATTGGTGAAAGGGTGGAGAAATAAGGAGGGCTCGAGTGAAATTGGAGAAATAAGGAGGGTATTGGAGATCTTGGCTTTGTGTAACTAATGTTGGTTATAAATTTGGAGAACTCCTCTTTTCTCTTCCCCATTTTAGAGGTAGAACTTGGGTTCTCCTCCTTTTCATCTTTACAAATTTGGAGTCTTGTTTAATCTTTGCCTTATTTTTGTGTGGTTGTAATGTTGTTTGTTCACCCTCTCTCTTGTGCATAGTTGTGGATAGTTTTCCTCTTTCCCATGGGCTTGGGGGAGGCTAGCATGCATCCCAACCTTGGGAAGGCATGTAATGATGCCTATGGTTGGGTGGTAAAACAAGCTTCTTCTCCTTGCTTGGATTCCTTGAAGGCATGTGCAATTGGATCTCAAGATGGAAGTTGGATGCTGGTTGGAGCTCTTTGTCATCTTCATTTTATTGTGGACATTACCTCTTTGTCTCTTGAAAAGAATGGCTTGTGGAAGCTTTCCTTGTGTATAAAATCCTCCTTTGTATTTGGAGTTATATGTAAACTAGCACCCCTTTTGTTGATAAATTTACCCTCATTATTTGCATGTTATCTTGCATTGTTTCCTTTGAATACTTGGAATGATGTAGAACTATGCTTTGCCATTTTGGAAACTTAAATCTTTGAAATAAAGGATTGAAGATAGTGAGAATTTTCTTAATATGAATTGTTGGGACTACTTTTTGAAAGAAGGACAAGTTGTTGGAAAGTTCATTTATTCTTGTGGTAGATTTCATCTTTGTGAAATGTTGAGAACTTGTGTAAATGTAAGATTTGATATCATTCTTGAAACACCCTTATTATTACAAGTTTTGAAAAGTTAGAGAATAGAATAAGAATGTTTTTACTATCCTTGTTGGTCATCTTATTTGAATGGAAGTAGAAGTAGATTTGATGTGCCTATCTCTTTCACTAAGTGATAGCTTAATCGATATCTTCTTTTCAAAATTTTGGTTTCATCATTTGCATTATCAAAATAGGTGACTTCTTTAACATGGATAGTTGAAAATTTTAAGTTTCCTTTTGCATCAAAATCATAAAATTAAAGTTTCTTATTTTATAAGATGAGATCACCATTATTTATCATTGTAAAAATAATGATAATAATATTTAGGATTAAAATATTTATAGCCTTAGTATAAATTTGTATTGCAGTCTATACGGTGAAGTGATTACTCATTATGGGATATATATATATATATACATATATATATACATACATATATATACACAACAATAAATAATTATTTAAATTTAAACATATATTAAATAATATATAAAATTTAAAATAAAAAACAATTAATATATAAAAATAAATAAATAAAATAACAATTAATACTAAGCGGTGTATATATATATACATATATATTATATTTATATATTAATAAAAATAAATACAAACAAAAAAAAGGATTTAAAAGTTTTTTTATAAACAAAAATAAATAAAACAAATCGTATGGGGAGGCTCGGCCTCCCCATCTCCCATTCTGGGATCCCGCCCCCTCCCCACGTGCCACTCCTGCGCACCTGCTTTGCCCGCCCCGTCACCGAACCCCCGACCTCCCTCACTTTGCACATACCCTTCGACCCTCTCGCGCACTTTCCCTGTCCCGTCGCCCACCCACATCTTCACCGCCATCACTATTTCCCCTCCACACGGCCGCCCCCGCCCCCTCAAATTTGCAGTCAAACCCTTCTCCCCCTCTCAAAAAAAATAAACGCCACCCTCTCAAGATCTTCTCAAGTAAAATCAAAACAAAAAAATAACAATAACAATCCATCTCCATAGCTCTCCAACATAACCTCGCAAACAAGAGAGCCAAACAAAATAAAATGAGGAAAAGAGAAAAGGAAAAAAAGAACATAAGGAAATTTTAGGGCATCTTTAGGGAAAACTTAGATCAAGGGCTGAGATAGCTTCTATCCTATGGCTCACAATTAACCCTACATTCTTTTGGAGCCAAGTGTATTTTAAATGTGAATGGGAAAATAAAGTTTAAGAGGCTTGTGTGTGGGTAAATAAAATAAAAGGGGAAATCTAATTAACTAAAAAGGGTGTAGACTCATACTAGGGTGTCCCTAATAAATCTAATAATAATTAAATAAATGAAAAATGTTTCGGGCTAGTGGTCGAGTAATTGGGTTAATCAATTTAGTTAAAATAATTCATTTTGGGAATCGGTTTGTACCTTTAGTTTTAGTATTGTTAGTAATCACTTTCAAAAAAAATTTACCCTAAATTTTAGTTACACTTGGGTGTGGGTTATAATGTCCCAAGGTGGGACACTACATTTGGTATCAGAGCAAGGTTTCGCACTCACGGACGCTCTCTGGGTAGAACTTTTAACTAGTTATAAATGTTTTCATAATATTAAAAGTAAAACAATTAAAATCGTTTCCGCTAAACTATTCCATGGGTAAGGTTATCTCTCGAGTAACCACTTGGAGTAAAATGTTTGCTAAGACAATAGATGGTAGGCACATTTTGATCACCTAATTTGTTTAAAACAATCAGTAAAACTTAAGAAAATGTCTTGCTTAAAAAACGTGCAAAATGACTTCTTGGTCCACCATAGTGGTGGTCGAATTTGATAATCTGGTTCCCTAGTGACATGGGAAGTCGCATCAAATTTTAAACCCAACTTATAAGATCGTTTGATCATATAGTTAAAATATTTTTGAGCTCTTTTAATCGCATTCTTGTTTGGGTCGACAATTTAAATTCTAGTAAAATCGTTTCGATTTGAACCTGTAGAGTAGAGAGCGTTAGTCGGAAATTAAAACTTATGGCTTCTAACTTGTAGTATTTCTCCATGTCGAGTGTTTGCAATGATTAGATTCGAGAAAAAGGAATAGAGAATTAGTTTTCCGAGTGTGTTTAGGAGGCTCTAGATGATTTGTTCAAAATACAAACTTGTAAATAACATTAATTAGCCTCGGAAAGTATGCCATATCTAGAGTTTCGATCATCAGTTTTTCATTTTGTGAGTTGTGTCGGGTTCTCTATTTATAGAAGAATAGAGTCAAGCTGTTAGAACTCATTTTTGAATTGGGATTACTTATTTTCAAGACCTTTTTGTAGCCATTTGTCACTATAAATCTGCTGATATACAATAGTAAAACTGTAATAGTTGGCTTCGAGATAGTGCTTCCAATTTGAAATCTATTCACCAGTTTTTAGAAATGTACATTTTGTTTGACTCTCTTGTTTAATAGAGAATTGACTAGGAGCTTTGTTTCACCATTTGAGTGTTGGATACTTCTTTTGGTAGGCTCCTTTTGTAGCCATTTTCTCTAGATCGTAGAACAAGAAAATCTGGTCTTAATAAATAAATAGATTTCTTAGGACACCTTTGGAGGGTGAATCATGTTATAAAATGTTTATTGTTTTAAGCTACGTGTTTCTCGGTTGAATGCTAAGACCCAAAATAAATTTTGTGCAACAAGTCATCTTTGATTGCTAGCGACCTTGGTTAGATATGTCTTTCTGGTCATCAAAGGTCTAGTTGTTGGTTTCGAAAATAATAAGTAGGTCGAGATAAGAATGTGAAATTGTTACCTTGTTATAGGAAATTTGTTATGACGTTTGATTGGTTGTTTCTTGTCTAAGTGATCCTTTGTTCTTGGGAATATCAACTGTCGTGTTAGAGGTGCCACTTTAGATCTAATGAAACCCTTTCGGTATGGGTGTAAATTAAATGTCTGTATCTTGTAAAAATTTTCCAATATGATAAAATAATCTTCCACGTTTTGATATTTCACTACTATGAAATTGGAAATAATTTGTACTCCTATGATATATGTTTCTAATCTTAGTTTTATAACCCTTTTATAAGGAAATTTAGCAAATGATCTTATGACCTTGTTGTTTTCCGCTTCAAAATTGTGGTTTAAAATTAATTATAATTGGATGAAAATAATTGCTAACTCCTCTCTAAAACGTAAATGATAAAGGGAAAGAAAGTTAGTGCCTCTCCTTTTTTATGGTGTTGCTCGAAATAATATTTCATAGCTAGTTTATCCTCTTCATGCAATGTAAGAACACATTGTGCTATTATAAAACAAATCTAGTTTCACAACTTAAAATTATCATCGAAGCTATTGGTATAAATTTTAGAGTTAACTTCGGAAATGATCTAGTTAATTTTCTTAATCCTTTTGGAGCTCGATAAACCTATTTTCATACTATAACCACTTATTAAGTTTTGTTGCATGGTAACTTGGTTAAAACCTTCTTACTTTAGTAATTACACATGTGATTTCAACTCTCCTCAAGTTGATTTAAAATGTTATGAGTTAATCATGTTTATAATGCTTGTACTTATGTGTAGAAATAAGGGAATCACCCTCCTTCTAACCTCAATTCATGGACTTAGAAGAACAATGGTCATGCAAAAATTTTATATATATAATAAATATAAACAACGATATTTTATCTCTCTCTTGGAAAGAAAATAAAATGAAATGAATTAGTGTTGAACACTTTCTTGGTTAGGCATTATGTTGTATCGAGGATGGTGTTGACTGTGAAAGAACAATTAATGTGGTCCTAATAGGGGTGAAAGTAATGTTTCAAAATCCACAAAAATATATATTTATTTATAAATCTAAAAGCACAATTGTGTACACTTACCTTGTAAACAATAATGGAATATTGTAATTATTTGTATCTTGGAAAACTCGTTATATATATAATTAAACAACGTTGGTTGGATAAACAATGTTAATCATTGTTACCCCTTAAAAAGCTAAAATTGGGGCGATCCTAAAACTATTGCTTCGGATGTGATAGGTGTTGGTTACTAATCTTTGTCTTGTGATGTTCATATGGTTTACACATTTAATGTTGGGAATTCTGTAAGTAACTTAGGTATTGTTCTGGCTTCCTAAATGTTTAGGTGAGAAAGTTAATACGAATGATAGAATTATCACAATGATCTCACAAATCAGATATGCCTTTGGCTATTGGACTCATAGGAAACTCTTTTACAAGATGTCATTCACATTTGAAAACTCTTAAGTATCTTATTTTAAGATAAATGATGAAGCCCTTATTGCAAGGACTAACAATAATGACTAACTAGTCTTTCCACCTACCGTAGGTAGAGACATCCTTTGTAATCAGTATAAGCACTAGTTTTTAAAAATATATATATACAAATAAATTGAAATTATTTTGGGGTCCTCTTTAAAACACGGTTCTATTTTCTTTTACCACTCAAATAGGGTGGCGTAATTCAAATTTCTTTGTGTAATATGAATTCCACCCTTGTTAATAAGTGTAATTATTTTATACTTATATCTCTTGCGACCTAATGGGCCAAATTTCGACCAAATAATTGTTAAGTAAAAGTTAACGTAAGTCAGATATCTTGAAAAGATTTAGACCTTACCTTTCATTAAAGGAAGATGAGTGTTGATCTCTTGTACGCTTGAGGAAAGTATGAACGGAAAAGTTTTGCTTTCCATCATGTTGGTATATTGTAAATTTTGATAAATATGTTGATAAGATTTGGGAAACATTCTCTTTAAATGGATTTTGTTTTTGCGTAACTCATTCATGTTTTCTTTTGATTATAATAATTAAGAAATGATAAAATTTAAGTAAAACTTTTCTTATATCGTATTGAACTAGAAATTTGTGGTTTGTTGTTTCATTAAGAAGTTATGGCTTGTTTGGGCGTAGAAAGTTCTAAAATTGCTTTGTCATAATGAGAACTCATATAAACCAATTTACAAACAATAATAAATTTAATTTTCATTTATGAGACTTCTAAAGCAATCTTGGCTCGGAATAGAAATGTTTTATAAAATGGTACATGCTATGAAACTTTGGAAAACAAATTAGAAAGCTAATCCTAACCTAGTAGTGGACTATATATATTCCACCCACAATTTTTTTACAATCATTTAGTGAAATAAATAAATAAATAATGACCAAATTAAGACAACTCCTTTAACTATGTTTGGTAGTATGTGAATATTCTTCCTTGACCTTAGTGAATAATGTTGATTATTGAACTATTTTAAAAAGACTCGTGAACCTTCCTTTTTCAAAAGTTAGAGTAATGATGAGTTAGGAGATGAAACCACACGGAACTTGGAAACTTTTTCTCTCTCATTGTGTGGTATTTGTGACACCTTGGATAGTTCCTTAAGTGTTCTAGTATGCAATTAATATTCAAAAACTTTTAAATTCATTTTAAAACAACATTTATGTTTCCTTCGCTCATCCATCATTTTGGACCTTATGTTGTATATCCTCTTATTTGGACCCTTATAGGAAAGATAGATGATGAGGAAAATGAATTCGGTTTATACAGTTCTCCTTGGTTAACATTCTCTTATTTGAGAAATACTTGTTCTTGGACCTTGTTACACTTGAAAAAAAAAAAACATGTTGTTAAGACAAAACAAAATATTTTAGTTCCTTTAAAAATGACCTTAATGTTGGATTTACACTACGATGTGATACCCCGTAAAATCTTATCCCTATCTCTTCCAGTGACTTCCCGGAGGAAGTCTAATTTTAGGAGAGGGGGATGTAGTGCCCACTTTTTCTAGCCTCAATTACCTGTTGAATTCTTAACCCATAGTTGTGACTTAACATGGTTTTTGACATAATTTTTGACATTATGATATGTTGGTTGGCCTTCATGGACATGTATGGTGAATTGGGGCGTGAAACGCCAATTTGACTAGATTAATAGATTGACACTCTTTATTTGAGATTGTGGATACTAACACTTTTCTATGCGATTTGGGCCTAATTCCTATATGTTGGATAATTAGCTTAGTCACGTACCTTGATTTTGTAACGTAATCATTTTGCTGATAAGGATACATGATGGCATGGTGATATGACATTTGTATGTATTGTAATACCTAACATATGATGAATTGTGTGAGATTGTGCATTCCATGTTGATGATGGTGATATCATTAATTTACATGTTTGAATTTATTCACTTAGTGAGCAACTAGTTTACTCTTGTATTGGACAGGTGCATTTAATGTGTGCAATGAGTGTGCAGGTGACAGGGCACGGGAGAACATGGGATTCAAGCTAGCTACACAATTTTACACAAGCAGCCCACGGGGCTAAGTCCTAGCCGTGTTCATTGCATGAGGCCTTAGCATTAGAATTATTGTTTTGGGCACCATGGGTGACCCTCATTTGTAATGTAATATGTCTTGTATTATTAATCTTGCTTAGGGTAATTGGTTTGTGTTGTAAACTTGTTTTGGGGAATTAATGACCCCACTTGCATTAAGTTTTGAATTTGTTTAATGATGTACTTAATCAAAGGGGTTTAGGGTCACATGTGAACCCTTAGGTGGGCCCCACACCCTCTACCCTTGTGCCAAATTTTCCAAACCCGAAATTGGGTTATTTTAGGCATTTTTAGGGACCCCTTTTTAGTTTGGGAGTTCCCTTAGCATGAAAATGAGCCCTTGGACCCTACCTAATAGGTATGGGGGCTTATTTCCAAGGCTAGAGGGAGTTTTCCCTCCCTTTTTACCTCCTCTTTGGTCACATCCATGTAAGGGTATGGATTAGTGTGCTTTGTTAAAAGTTGCACTAGATTGTTTTGTTATCATTTAGAGTAATTTGAGAGAAGAGGGCTAAAATTCATTCTATCCTTTCTCTCTTTTATATTTGGCATCTTTGACCTTGAGGGATGAGAGGGGTGACACATGTCACCCCCTCATTTGTGAGGATTTTTTTTTACTCCTCTTCAAATTCCCCCTCATGGAAAAAGAAGATGACTTTTTTTTTGGGAGCTTTGTTTGGAGTCTTGTGGATTTGGAGCTAGAGTTTGCTTGGGTCAAGAAGTGGAAGAGATTGATTTTAGAAATCTTTTCTTTGAGGTAGGATTCTTGAGCTCCATTGTATGTATTATATCATGCTTGTTATTAGTTGTTTACTTAGAAATTTTTATTGTTACATTTGGAAAATTATTTGTTGTTTTCTTGTTTTGCTCCCTCCATCATATGGCATGGTGGAGTTTTGGAGTTGTGGGGGAAGAGAGGTATTTTCCCCTCTCAATCCTCATAGGCTTGTGTTAGTGTGAGTTATCCTATGTGTCCTCCTCTCATGTTGGAGGGTCATCTCACATGGGTTAGGTTTAGGGGTTTTCATATGTGTCATGCACTAGGGTTACTCAGCACCCTATATGTACCCCTTTTCTATTCATTTATGAGCATGCCAAGACACTCCACTGCCTTTTTCCTCTATGCAAGCTTTGTTTCATGCAAGTTCTTCCATTATCGATCAATTTTTTTCCTCGCTATCGCTGGAGCTTTCACGATTCCGCTGGAGTGCAACTACTTCGTGGTGCCTCGCTTCCGATTCGATTCTCGCAAACTCTTTTCATGGTATCGTAGCCGAGATCGGGTAAACGTGCACTCGATTTATTTTTTTTTGCATATTACTCTTACTTGGTTTCGTTATTTTACTCGCATGCAAGTCTTTTGATCACCATTTTCTGAAATTATCTTGCTAATATCTCTAACAAGCTTTCTCGAAAGTTTTTGTTTTTTTTTCTCATGTGCATGTTGTCTGTGGTCATAGGATCCTTGAGTTCTTTTCACCGTGGGTCGCTACTCAACGAATGCTGTCCCTCCGTGTTTTTTTTTTGCTTCCCGTGTTAATTTTTTAATCACATTTGCCACGTTTTTTGGTGTGGGCAAGCTAAAACGTGGCTGCTCAGGCATTTTTTGGACTCTCCAAGGCGTTTTTTTGCACAGGCATTTTTTAATCATTAGCCACGTTTTTTTGATTGCACAGGCGTTTTTTAATCATTAGCCACGTTTTTTTGTCTGCAGGGCATTTTTTAATCATTTGCCACGTTTTTTTTGCTTCACAGGGTTGTAAAAATCATCTGCCTCATTTTTTTGCTTCACAGGGTTGTAAAAAATCATTTGCCACGTTTTTTTTTTTCAAAACTAAAACAAAAACGGCCTGGCAGAAGCAAAAAAGGCCTGTACACTCTCTTGACGCGGCCAGGCAACATTTCTCTGTGTTTTTTCACCCTTGGCGCGGCCAGGCATCATTTCCCTGCTGTTATTTATCCTCGGCGCGGCCTGTTCCCTTGTTTTTTTGGTGTAGGCAACATAAAACGTGACTGTTCATTCCTTGATCGCCATTCCGCGCACTTACACTTACACCAATTTTTTCAAGTTTTTAAAAAAAGTTTCCTTCCTTTCTTTTTAAAAAAAAAACTTACTCAATCTCTGCTTTTTTATAAAAACGAGCCGTGTAAGTATACATGCTAAGTTTTTTTTACAATCAAACTTCTTTTTAGTAAGTTTTTAAAAACATTTCTAACTCTGACAAGTTTCTTAATTAGAAACATTTATCTTTTTAAAAAAATCTTCATCTAAATCTTCATTAGATTAGATCTAATTAGTTTTAAATTAGATCTAATTTTTATTTAATTTCACATTATTTAAAAAAATATTTCCTTGGCATTATAATTTGGTCTTTGGATTGTTGTATTTCTAACCTTCTGTCGAGTGTCGAAGACGAAGGGTGAGGTCCGGGATTGGCAGGTGGCTAATTCCCCTCGCAATACAAATACAAACAACCCTATCTCAAATTCCATGCCATTTCCAACGAGCATACATACGACACCCTTTGCATGCGTTTAGGGCACTTTTTTAATCCGTTTGCAGGCTTATTGGCTTTTTTCTCATCAAATTATGGAATTGGTTTTTGCTATAACTTTTGACTCGTTGCTCGGTTTTGAGCACTTCTTTAGTCAAAGTTGCATGTTTTTTCACACTCTAGATGATGGGATCATTAGCTTTATAAACACACTAATTTTATAAAGTGCCGCATTCTGGGGGTGTCTTTGTATTGCTTAATTCAGCTCATTCTTTTGAGCTTTGTTCTATTCCTTTTTTCGTGGACTTGTGAGCGCGTCCGCCACAATTTTACGACAAAGGGATTCTTTCATGCGACGTGAGACACTTTTTCTCACCACCAGGGTTGGCTTTCACCTCCTTTCTATTTTTTGCTTGTGCTTGTTTACGGTGTTCCTCTTTGTCATGCGCCCACGAAACACTCGTTGTGGTCTCCTCTCGCATTATTACGCTAATTGCAAGACGAGTTACCAAGTGTTTCAAACCACACACGGACCCGATTGTAATCAACGCACTAAACTATAAAGTGCCGAAAGCAGGGGGTTGTTATTGTCCTGGGTGGTTGTGTTTCTTTTCTACATTTCTTTCTCTCTCTCTCACTATGGATGCACTTTCAATTCCTTTGCTTACACCATTCAAATTTTTCAATGGAGATCAAAAATAATAATGAAACTAAGGGGTAAAGGGTTATACCGCATCACCATGGGAACTGAGACTGAACCAGATGACGAACCTGAAAAATCTAAGTGGTTAAACCGTAGTGATGAAGCTTTAGGTCTTCTTTGCATGTCCATTTCTCCTGACTTGCTCTTCCACATTGAGGCATCTGAAACACCTACATCTGTGTGGAAAATGCTGGATGCGATGTTTGGACAACTAGATGACATGAGAGCGCATGAGTTGGAAAACGAACTACTAGGGTTAAATCCTAGTGACTT
The DNA here is from genome assembly GCA_018340775.1 of Taxus wallichiana var. yunnanensis. Taxonomy (NCBI): domain Eukaryota; kingdom Viridiplantae; phylum Streptophyta; class Pinopsida; order Cupressales; family Taxaceae; genus Taxus; species Taxus wallichiana. The sequence continues at coordinate 419,667,214 of CM031238.1, read as the reverse complement.
TGAAAACCTACAAGCCTTCTTCTCAAATTTGTCCACATTAGATTATTGTTAAAAGGATGTCAAGTAGAAAAGAAAGATTCTCAACTGATCTTGTCGATTCTCTCTAAGCTAGGTCCCGAATATTCTGTCTTCGTGTCAACTTTCTACGCTACAAAAGTCTGCTTTGGGCGATACTGATGATGCCCTCCTTTGACTCTTTTTTCATCCCAACTCATTCGAGAACAGACAAACTCATTCAAATGGGGTCTCTCAAGTCCAAGTCACATGCCCTCAGAAGCAAGTACTAAGCAAGGGAAAGAAGACTGAAAAGAAGAAAGAAACTAAGGATCAACCTAAGAAAGAAACCAAGATCAAACCTAAAAATGACACAAACACTTCGACTTCTGAGCCTAGGGCAAAAAAGCAAGTATTTGTGTTCCTATTGCAAGAAGACTGGTCACGACGAGCAACACTATTTTAAGAAATAGATTGATCACTTATCTCATTTACTTGAGAAAAATAAAATAAGTGTTCCTGAATCAATAAAACAAAGTGCTCCAAGGCCGAGTCTTCTTGCTGCAAAAGGTGCTAAAAATGATAAGAAGAAAGGAAAGGCCCTTATAGCCAAAGTTGCTCCTTCATCGACATGGATTATAGATTCTGGTGCCTCGCACCACATGGGTTCTTCGCATGTTGAGTTTTCCAACATCGAACCTTGTGGAATGTCCCAAATCACGATGGGTAATGACACGACAAAGTTGTCGGTTTCCTGGAAGGGATCTAGAGAGATGGATGGGGGAACATTTAACCAAGTGTTGAGTGTTCCTGATCTCTCTACCAATCTCCTATCAGTTTACCAAATTACTCACCTTGGTGAAGGAATGCGAGTGGAATTTGGTCCTAACTCTGATTATTCGTGAGCTTAACAATGACACTACAAAGGGCCGAGGGAAAGGCAGATCACCGTTCACTGGTCAGACACCTTCTCCCACTTTACTTCGATTCTACGCCCACCGCCTTGCTCACTCATGCAAATGAGGTTAGTAAGCTATGGCATGAGCGTTTTGACATCTAAACTATCGCTACCTCAACAATTGAGTCAAAATGAAATGGTCAACGGGTTGCCTCGCATCAAGTTTTCTAAGGGTCTTTGTGAGGGTCAGACTTTAGAAAGCATCCTAAAAGAACTTTGACAAAGGAAAGCCTGAGAGCCACTCGTCCCTCGATCTTGTTCACAAAGCGATGTTTCTCGGTCCATTTCCTTCTCCTTCATTTACTAGAGCTCTTTATGTGCTAACCTTCATTGATGACTATTCACGATATACTTGGGTATATTTTCTTAAGCTTAAGTCTGAAGTCTTTGAACATTTTCAGGACTTTAAGGCTCTTGCTGAGAAACAAACGGAACGGTCTATCAAGGTTCTTCGAACCGACAATGGAGGTGAATATGTAAACAATAGGTTCATGGATTTCATTCTCAAGGGATCTCTCTCGCAACATACAATTGCTTATAGCCCTTCACAAATGGAGTCGCAGAAAGAAAGAACCATACTCTTAAGGAGATGGCCACTTGTATGATTCACTCAAGTCTCTTCCTCCGCAAAGATTGGGCCGGCAAGCAGAATTGTGCAAATTACATTCGTAACCATGTTCCACACAAGGCAAGAAGAGGGATGACACCCTTTGAAGCCCGGTTTGATGCAAGCTTGATGTTGAGCACTTTCGAGTCTTCAGATCCAAGGCTATGGCTCGATTCCCAAGAAGAAACGCAAGGCCTTGGAACCACAATCCAAACCTTGTATCTTTGTAGGGTATCCTGATGGCGTGAAGGGATATCGATTGATGAATCCTACTTCTCATGAGCTATATATCGAGAGAAGTGTTAAGTTCGATGAGTCTTCTTCGACTTCTACTTCTCCACCTATTGAGGTTCTTCAGCTCGCTGATTCGATTCTGACTCATCAGATGATGATACTGTTGAGCGTGCTCCTCTTCCAGATCCTCCCGACCATCAGACCTTTGAGTCTTCTAATTCTGACAGTAGTGATGATGAGGACTATGTCCCTTCTCACTCAAGTGAAGAATCTTCCGACTCTGAGCCTGATCCTCCTGGTCCCCTTTGGGCTAGGAAAACTTTGCAAAGTGCTGGAGATTTAGTTGAGATACTTCGATATGAGACGTACTCACTCGATTTCATTGACCCCACTTTCTTCACCTCTTTCTTCGATCCACAGCCTTTCCGGAGGCTTCGGTATTCCCGAGTGGGATTCTACCATGGATGAGGAGTATTCTCTCTCATGAAGAACGATACTGGGATCTCACCACTCTTCCGAAAGGAAGAAAATCGCTTCGTGTAAGTGGGTGTTCAAACAAAGTATGGAGTAGATGGAGACGTCAAAAGTTTAAAGCGCGATTAGTAGCTAAGGGTTTCTCCTGATAGTCAAGGGTTTGATTATACAAAAACCTTTGCTCCGGCCAGAAGATGACTTCTATTCGACTCGACCCTAGCCATTATCCGCAAAGCAAAATGATGGAAAGTCCATCAAATGGACGTTAAGAGTGCCTTCCTTCATGGTGACCTAGAGGAAGAGATCTATATGGAACAACCTCCGGTTATGTCCAAGATTCCTCCCTCGTTTGTAAGTTAAAGAAGTCTCTTTATGGCCTTAAACAAGCCCCTCGGGCTTGGTATGCCAAGATGGACTCCTTCTTACTTACATCAGGGTTTACTAGGTGTCACTCTGATCCAAATGTTTATATTCTACGAAGCAAGATGACTCCATACTCATTCTTGTTCTATATGTTGATGACTTGTTGATCACAGGAAGCTCTTCCTCTATTATTGATTCTGTGAAGATCGCCTTAGCCAACAAGTTTTCCATGACTGACTTAGGTCTGCTTCATTACTTCCTTGGGATCCAGATTTCACAATCTGACTCGAGAATCTTGATTTCGCAACCTAAGTATGCTCTTGATTTGCTAGCTCGGTTTCAGATGTCCGATTGCAAGTCTTCTCCTACTCCTTTTCTTTCCGGGGTTAAGTTGGTTTCAGATTGCTCTACTCCCTTGGTTGATGGTACTTTTACCGACGCTAGTTGGGAGCTTGATCTACTTGACTCACACTCGACCAGATTTATCATATGCTTGTTGGGATCGTGTCCAGATTCATGCAGGAGCCACATGAGCTGCATTGGAAAGCAGCTAAATGGATCCTTCATTATGTTCGTGGCACTTATGCTGATGGCATACACTATCATGGAGGGGTTGATATTGACTTGATTGGGTTCACAGATTCTGATTGGGCCGGTGACTTAGATCATCGAAAATCTACTTCTGGCTACAGTTTCTCTCTTGGTTCGGGTCCTATTAGTTGGTCTAGCAAGAAGCAAAATGCAATTGCAATATCATCTACAGAGGCAGAATATAGAGGAGCAGTTAACGCTGCCACATAAGCTATTTGGCTACAGGGTATTCTGACAGAGTTTGGCATCCACTTTCGCGGCCTACCATTATCTACTGTGATAACACAAGCACTATCTCTATTTGTAGAAATCCAGTTCAACATCAGCGGATGAAGCACATTGAGATCCATATGCACTTCATACGGGAGCTTATTCATGATGGTATCATCGACATTCAGTACATTCAGACAACTGATCAGATTGCAGACTTATTCACCAAGCCTTTCACTGAGATGAAGTTTCTTCACTTACGGTCTCTTCTTGGGGTGAGGTCTTCTGCAGCTTCCCATCTTCTTAGGGCTATTTAGTCCTTCTTTTCTTCTTCTTCTTCTAGAAGATTGTGTTTGATATGGGCACCTTATCATGCCTTTAGTTGTCCGGGCCCCATTGACACATCTTTCTTAGTTGTTTAGGAGTGTCTTCCTCTTCCGTCTGACTCATCACAGCCGCTACCCTAGCTTCGATGAAGGGGGGGTGTTAGTGTGAGTTATCCTATGTGTCCTCCTCTCATGTTGGAGGGTCATCTCACATGGGTTAGGTTTAGGGTTAGGTTTAGGGTTTCATATGTGTCATGCACTAGGGTTACTCAACGCACCCTATATGTACCCCTTTTCTATTCATTTATGAGCATGCCAAGACACTCCGCTGTCTTTCCTCTATGCAAGCTTTGTTTCTGTTGAGCAAGTTCTTCCATTACTGATCAATTTTTTCCTTGCTATCGCTGGAGGCAACTACTTCGGGTGGTGCCTCGCTTTTGAGAAATGCAACTACTTCGTGGTGCCTCGCTTCCTTCCCCATTTTAGATTCGATTCTCGCAAACTCTTTTCATATGCTTTGCCATTTGGAAACTTAAATCTTTGAAATAAAGGCTTGTAAGATAGTGAGAATTTTCTTAATACGAATTGTTGGGACTACTTTTTGAAAGAAGGACAAGTTATTGGAAAGTTCATTTATTCTTGTGGTAGATTTCATCTTTTTAAAATGTTGAAAACTTTTGTAAATGTAAGATTTAATATCATTATTGAAATACCCTTATTCTTACAAGTTTTGAAAAGTTAGAGAATAGAATAAGACTGGTTTGTTTTTTTACTTTCCTTTTTGGTCATCTTATTTGAATGGATGTAGAAGTAGATTTGATGTGCCTATCTCTCTCACTAAGTGTTAGCTTAGTCAATATCTTCCTTTTCAAATTTTTGGTTTCATCATTTGCAATATCAAAATAGATAGCTTCTTTAACATGGATAGTTGAAACTTTTAAGTTTCCTTTTGCATCAAAAAAAAACTTAAAAATTTTATAAGATGAGTTCACCATTATTTATCATTGTAAAAAATAAAAATAAATAAATAAATATATATATATATATATATATATTTGGTATTAAAATATTTATAGTCTTAGTATAAATCAGTATTGCAGTCTATACGGTGAAGTGATTACTCATTATGTGATATATATATATATATATATATATATGTATGTATGTATGTATGTATGTATGTATGTATGTATATACATATATAGATATATTTATATATTAATAATAATAAATACAAACAAAAAAGGATTTAAAAGTTTTTTTTTTTTATAAACAAAAATAAATAAAACAAATCGTATGGGTGAGGCTCATCCTCCCCCATCTCGCCATTGCTTCCGTGCACTGATACCGCATCACCCTCCCCATGCGCCCTCCCCGCGCTTTGCCTTCTCGCACTGCCCCCTATCACCAAACCCCGACCTCCCTCACTACGCATACCCTTCTACCCCTCTCGTGCACTTTCCCTATCCCACTTTGCCCACGTCTTCACCGCCATCACTGCTTCCCCTCCACACAACCATCGCCCCCAAAATTTGCAGTCAAACCCTTCTCCCTCTAAAAAAATGCCGCCCTCAAGATCTTCTCAAGTAAAATCAAAAAAAAAATAATAATAATAACAATCCATCTCCATATCTCTCCAACAAAACTCCTGCAAACAAGAGAGCCAAACAAAATAAAATGTGGAAAAAGAACATATGGAAATTTTAGGGCATCTTTAGGGAAAACTTAGACCAAGGGCTGAGATAGCTTCTATCCTATGGCTCACAATTAACCCTACATTCTTTTGGAGCCAAGCGTATTTTAAATGTGAATGGGAAAATAAAGTTTAAGAGGCTTGTGTGTGGGTAAATAAAACAAGGCCATGATATGGCAAATACTGCCGAAGCTGATGGTTTTTGAGATATGGGGAAGAAAATTATATATACAAAATAATTAAACAAATGCAAATTAAAATGGTCTTGTTAGTTTTCGTTTATGAAATGAATATTTTATATACACCAAAGCTTAATGAAGATGGGACGAGAGTTTTATGTAGATATGTATGAAAAATTTAGAAGTATGCAATTGGAATGTGAATTGTTGTATGTGTTATATATAGGGTATTTTTAATTGTAACATGCAAATTACCAAACTCGTGCAACCATTAAAAATTAATTGTATATAATTATTTGATTCTCATATAAACATATTTAAGAATTGTATTATTGATGACTTTCATTTCGTTACAAAAGTGACCGAATTTTAGAAAATATTGTAATTATATATGTTATAAAGGCTTGAATAAATACATTTACGAATATAATCAAACAAAATGAATGATTTTGAAAAAGGTCTAAGATCTACACAAAATGAAAAAATAATACCAACTATTTATAGAGATACTTTGTCAAAGGGCACTTGAATCTGTTCAAAAATACTTGAATACAATGAAGAAGATTTCAACCTAAGTTACACTACACTTTATTCAAAACTAATAGTAGGAGAAAGCTTAATACAACAATTCAATCTTTAAATCCAACTTCTAAGTACATGTACTATTTCAGTCAGGTTCTTATGAGGAATCAAATTACAAGCATAGTAACCCAGATAAATCTATAGAAATAATCAAATTATAGTTTAAAATCTATAAGTGTGTCTCGATATGCAAAATATTTAACTTATAAAAGTATATGATACCCCACCAATGCAAGAAGTAAAAACATATAGAGAAAATGATTAAAATGATAACTTTACAGTGTTAATCTTACACAAGATAAAAAAAATTGCATGAAGTAAAAGCATGCAGAGAAACTGATTCAAATGAGAGGTCTGCAATCTTAAATCTTACAAAAGATAAAAACTAGGTCCCCTGTTGTGTATTTTTCTCTGTTAGTAAATTGTAATTTTTTGTGAAATAACATTTTTAGATAAGTTATATTTTTTCACTATTAGATAACTCAATGCATGGAAAGCTTAAAGATTTGAATGGAATTTTTGTGCTTGGTATATTAATTTTTGTTTGTTTGGTAGAAGTCGTAATAAATGTTAACAATTTTATAAGTGTATTTCATTATGCCAAAGATCTCTAGAATAGTAGCAAGAAGTTATGGATACAGGTTATGAAAACTCATCGACCAATAACTGGAGGGATATTTTAATTAGTTTTTGTAGTCACTAATATTGGGATACAATGTGGAACCATACACACAACACAAAACAATGTTTGACCATATGCCTCACAAAAATGTGGTGTCATGGAATGCTATAACTGTAAGAAATGCTAAAAAAAAATTATTTGTAGATAAACGGCCAAACTTTGCAACTTTGGCTTTAAAATATATCAATGACAAGTTTCTCCTCTAAATCATTATAGATGAAAGGAGACGAAACATTAAATTGCCTAAATAAACTATTTTAAGATCTTTTTTTCCACAAATTCCTCATTTATATACTTTTGGAACTGTCTAGACAAACAAAAAAAAAAACTCTCCTTCGCAGTTATAACCGACTTTAACTCATACTACTTAGCTTTAAGCGATACGATTCAACAAACAATTTCAAGGCCTAAGTTATTTTCATTTTCAGAATCATACCTTCAAAATCGACATTGTATATGTTGGCTTATGTTCAGCCTCTAACACGTCCGATGTCCAGAGCCCTTTGAGTCCTCTACTTGCAATATGCCTTCAAATTTCACTTACTAATAAATCAAAGATTTTCTGGTGATAATAAAAAGATACTATAATAATAAGCAAAAACCTAAAATATTCCAGCCTAATGAAGCCTCCATATTGCTAAACACAAAACACACTTGCCCAAACTACACAATAAAATTAGCAACGCTGGACACATTTTGAGAATAATAGAGAATCTATAAAGTGTAGTTCCTAAATGAAGTAGAGGACAAAACCACATTTATTGAGCATTACTAGGCACAAAATGAGGATTAAACGCATTTCATTTTAAATTTCCCTTTGCTACATACAAAAACACAGATATTTGCGCTTATAACCTAGAATCAAATACCCGTACAAAAAATCTTAATTTAACACAATCACACATAAAATCTTAGTTCAGCACAATCATACGAAAATATTAAATCAACGCAATCAAATAAGCTCCTACAATTCATATTTAAAACACACAAGCATATAAATAATAGGCTACATCAATGAATGGTACCTGCCACAAACGAGTTTGGCCTAAAGGCAATTAAAAAATATTATAGATTTGATGACAAAAATGCTAATAAAGTTCAAGTGATCAAATATTGATACAATATCTTCTCAAATACGTCTTCGATATCAAAGCATTGAAGGAGTAAACCGCTATAAGGGACAAATCCATCAAAAATGCGTAAATTTTTTGTTCAAAATCACATTTTATATAATAACATAAGTGCTTGTAATTTCAGCTGATCTTGTAGTTTTCTCTATTTTCCTTTTCCCTCGAGCCTCAAAACCTATACTTTAAATAAATATAACCCGTCAAAATACAAACAGATTTCTATCATTTTTAGTGTTCAGATACATCTTAAATACGTCAAATTACGGAAAAAAATTCTATTAGTAGTCAAAACACAGATTAAAAAAATTGTTTCAATTCTAGTGATTTAAAAGATTCAAAGTTTGTCTAAAATGATGCAGAGATTGCACAACTAACTCAATTTGCCTCTCTTAAAAAAAACATAAAACAAAACCCAAAATTTTTGCAGAAATATTTTTCTTCATTTTTCCACTTAAATCCTTCAAATATTCATTGTCAAAGCTTGTAAAGAAGGAATAAATAACGAAACAACATAAGTACCATTACATCAAGTTTTTCAGATTCACTCAACTGAAACAAAGTTGGAGAAGCAACAAACAAATTAGAAAACTATAAAAATATACCCGTTGCTGCCCGTGACTATGACTGCTTCTTCTGGTCACCATTTCCATGGTCAGACGTAAGATTGTTATTCAATCCTGCTTATTTATTCTACTGAGACTTGTCCGTGCAGCCACCTGCTGATATTTATTGGGGCTTGTTAGTCACGCCACTCGACATGGACACGTGGTATGATTCTCCAACATACAGCCGCCCTTCTCCTACAGGCAGTCGTAATCAACATAATTCTTCGTGAAAAACAAGCCACGGCCACCAATGTCTTTACACAGTTAGGAATAAAGGCTATAACCAATAGAATTCAAGGAAAAAACAAATTTGCAACATGAAACATTAGCTAAATTTCATTTAAATACACATGGCATTGTTTGATTTGATTTTATGAAAAGAAGTATTTGCTCTTGTGAAAACAATATTACACGCTTCAAAGAATATAATAAAAGGGGGAAATCTAATTAATTTAAAAGGGGTGTAGACTCATACTAGGGTGTCCCTAATAAATCTAATAATAATTAAATAAATGAAAAATGTTTCGGGCTAGTCGTCGAGTAATTGGGTTAATCAATTTAGTTAAAATAATTCATTTTGGGAATCGGTTTGTACCTTTAGTTTTAGCATTGTTAGTAATCACTTTAAAAAAAAATTACCCTAAATTTTAGTTACACTTGGGTGTGGGTTATGGTGTCCAAAGGCAGAAACTACGAGAATAATAATTACGTGTGTAATTATTATGGTTAATATTATTGTTATAATTTATATTGTTTCAACAATATATTATTTATAGAGTTTTTGTACTCGTAAAATTATAATCGAGTAAGTTGTTTGATACACTTCCTATTTTATAGGAAGATTTTATTCTATTGTAATGGCTATAAATTAGCCTAATTCATTGTGTAATTAATGTAGCAAGAATATAGAGAGAGTGTTATCGATTATTGATTTGTGTCAAACTAATCCGAACTTAGATTTGGTATCAGAGCGCTTAAGATACAGAAATGCCTCTTCCATAAGTCTGGTCATCATTCTTTGAGCAAGGATCCATGAGAGTCTCTTACAGGAATTTCCCTTTATTTAATGCCATTTTGTGAAGTCAGATACGTGTACAACTTTGTCTATTGCATGTGAGTTATCAATGGTTGCGCAGACCAGGACCTAGCTCATACGTGGTTGTGACTTTTCTCATATGTGCTTTGACATCAAATTTCTAAATGTGTAGCATCAAGGTACAAGGCGGCTCGATTTTCCATTATTTGTGGAATCTGGAAAATTTGCGTATTAATCCATTTTGGCTCATATACATCTGCATCTGGCACGGCATTAGCTCCAGATCTAGACAACCATAGTTCTCCGGATGGTGAAGAGAATCAAACATATGTTTGCATCAATATATTAATCTAGACTTGCATGCCGCAGTTCTACAGACTTATGTTCTGTTAATTCATGCCTGATTTTATGACATCCATTTAATTCTACAGTACTCCTGTTGATGGGTGTAGAGGAATGAAGGACGTGCTTGGTTCATGCGATTCATTTTGATTGATAGTATTTGTGTGTAGTAAGGTTTACATTGAATCACATTTGCTTTGAACTGCTTTGTGGAGACATTATTTTTAATGTGGTTTCCAGATCTATTTCAGATGCACTCGTGTGCATAGAAAATACTGCCAGAATCTAGAATTTTTTGGGCAAATTGTGCATATTCTATCAACAATCGCCAGACCAAAGTAGTGTTACATGAGATCGGATCACTTCTTGACGACATGCTCATCAATCATCACAACCAATCATCCGTAAAACAAGCTGTGGGTGGATCTATCTAACCGTGTCGTTTGGAAGTTATCATTTATTGTTCTTGGTTGACCATTGTGAAGTACCTTGTGCGGATTCCCTTCAACACAGATCGTGTGGATCAATTCTAATATTGGCGAGCCCAATCCAATGGTATTAAGCTTTTTTGTTTATTATATTGTCCACGCATCATGTGTAGAGTATACGGTCTGTATAAGTCAATAGGTAAATTAGTATTATAATTGTATTCAAGATTGAGTCTGTAGTCTTTATAAGGTTGATGCGAGTTTTAACTTATTTAGTCGATATACAATAGGTTTGATATTTTTGAAGTCACAATTGTTAAGATTCGATTCAAGTCTAGAGACATCTATAAGGTTTTCAATTTTTTATGTTTTAACTTTTACATCTTAGATGGTTAAGGTTCTAAATTGTATATCATAATAGTGTCTCGTCCATTATAGTTAAAAAATGTTGAAGTCTTGAGTTATTTTTAGTGTCTTTGAGAGTCATTACAAAAATGTCAAAATAGGTGATTTTAGGATTGTCATCATTGTCCAATCAAGTGTCAAGAGTGAAAAATTGTAAAAATAAATTTTTTTGCCCGCATTTCAATTTTGGATGCATTTTCACTTGTACGCGACGTCCAAATTATTGAAGGTATTTTGAGCTTCATGATCACATCCAGCTGAACTAGTAGCATGAGACTGGAGGATGGAGGCATCGAGAGGCTAGAGGTCATTCAACGACCTCTCGTTAGTCACCAACGACGGGGCCGTACAAAGCTGTGGTGATAGTGTGTGTGTGAGTTTGCTTTCTTTTCAGAGTTGTAGTTGATTTCAGTTGTGTGTAGCATGATTCTTTTTGATGTTCTGTTTTTGAATAAGTGAAATGTTCACATTGAGGGGGGAACATATGTTTCAATGTTCGATTTTCTCTTTTCATATTTGTAATCAGTGAGCAGTATTTCCTACATAATTCCCTGAAGGAAAAACATAGTGGACAGATGAAAGCACAAGGAAAAGTAGCATCATGATATTGAGGTTGTTGGTTGTCCTATAAAACCATCCTTTGTTGAGGTTATTGGTTGTCCTATAAAACCATCCTTGTTGAGGTTGTTGGTTGTCTTGTAAAACCATCCATGTTGAGGTTGTTGGCTGTCTTGAAAAACCATCCAGATCATGAGCACGCACGGTGACAAGCTGTGAAAGAAGTGCAATTGTTTTCTCCCATGTTCGCACTAAGGGGGGAATGTTAGGAATATTATAGTGCTTCACATATGTATGTGTGTGAATAATAATTACGTGTGTAATTATTATGGTTAATATTATTGTTATAATATATTGTTTCAACAATATATTATTTATAGAGTTTTGTTGTACCCGTAAAATTATAAACGGGTAAGTTGTTTGATACACTTCCTATTTTATAGGAAGAGGTTAGTCTATTGTAATGGCTATAAATTAGCCTAATTCATTGTGTAATTAATGTAGCAAGAATATAGAGAGAGTTTTATCGATTATTCATTTGTGTCAAACTGATCCAAAATTTAGACATATGACATCCCTCTAAATGTGGGTAAATGTGTAGGTGAGATATTTTTCATTGATGTATCATCATCTCCCAATTGGATAAGTAAAGGTCCTATCAAGTACTCTTTCACTTCTCATTCCATTTTAAAAATATTTTACTGAATTTTCCTCCCAATCAATGTGGTATGTGGTATGCCTTGGAGAAGGTGAAAAATCGGGAGTAGAAGGTTGACTACTCAATCGAGAATCAAAACTCAACCTAAATGGATCTTGAGTAATAATCCTTTTCCTAAAGGCTCCACTTCCTTCGGTGGTGATCTAAGAATTCCAAAGGTGGCAATTATGTTTCTTGTATGATAGGGGATGATGGTGGCTCCAATTCTTGATCAATTTCCCTATTTGGACTAGAGGATGTTGTGAATTTTTGTGAATATGTTCTTGGGAGGAATCTACCCTTTGAGTCTTTTGGTCTACTCACATATTTTATGATATAGTAGGGAAGATCCTTCAACTACTAGATGTATGATTGTTGCTCTTGCTAACACTTAATTAGAAAATTCCAACTAGTGTTTCCCGGAAGCGGTGCTAAAAATGATGGGTTTTGTTATTCCCTTCATTTAATCAACTTATTGTTGATTTCATATCAAACAGAGTGTGTCTAAAGCTATATGCAACAAGAGTAATCCTTATTGATCTAGTAGTTGATTGTAGTTGTTTTATTTGTATTTTCTGGGGGATCTTTCCAATGTCTTAAGGACTTGGTAAAACCTTATTAAAATCATACTATGAAAACTTTGTTGAAAGTAAACACACTAAAAGATTTGCTTTGAAAGGAAACACGCTTTGCGGAATGGAAATAATCACACTTGTTGTTGGAAATTAAAACACAACTTATAATGCTTAGAAAAAATTGCAAGAGAAAATAATAATTTATCTAGACACCTACGGGAACAAGTATACGGTAGAGTTTAACTAGAAGAATTAAAGCAATACAGAATTAACAGATATAAACTATGTTCTTAAGAAATATAAATACCAAATAAACGAATATCCTGGTCCTTGGGGAGTGGGCCCTTGCTCCTCCTTGAATAAGGATTTAACAACTCATAATTCTCTCAAACAGGAATGGCTATTTTATTGATAAAACATTCAGTATTACAAAATGTATTGGATCTGTGTACTTAGTCTATATCTCTCTTCTTTGTTTTATCTCTATTTCTTATTTTTATATATACTGTAGGTCTTCTTATATATAAATTTACAATCATAGCTATCTCTACGATTTTGATGAAATAAAATCGTTCCCAGAATAGATGTTGAGTCGGATTGGGGCTGATCAGACAAGCTGTAAGATAACTATCCTTGGATCTATGTTCAGATATATTCTCATCCTTTCCTAATTGAAATGGTCATTGATGTAGAATCTCTGGATATGGTTAAAATAGATAAACTTCCATCGAGTTCCGAACTTCAGAGAAGTTCCATAACCATAGGAAATCGTTAAGGATCAAAATCGTGAGAGTCCCGGAGCTATACCCAGGAGTTCCGGAACTAAGTCTGAAAATTCTGGAACTAAATATTGGAGTTCCAGAACTAATTCTGAAAGTCCTAGAACTAGATGATGAATGTGAAATGGAGTTCTGGAACTACCTTGGAAGTTCTGGAACTAAGTTGTGTTGGAACAAATGCTACCGAAAACATACTGATCACTACATACTTCATTTATTCGACTGATTAGACTTGCTTTATTACAAAACTGAATTTCAAACACACACTTCATTAGGAATTTCAGATATTTTAACATTAGAATCACAATCAATCAAAAGAAATACAATTACATCCTAACTCATATCGGATCAAATAAAAGTCGAGAAAATGCAATCAAACTTAATAAAAAGGAGAATAAGATGAGATCATATATTATACATTAATCGGGCATATTCTCGCCTCATCATATCTGCAACCTATCCAATTTCCCTCATTCTACCAAAACACACTTTGGGACTTATAGGATAAATTTGCATCCCACCTTACACCACCTATCCCATCCAAAACATCAAAATCCAACATCCATGATAAAAAATCCTAAAATCTAAAAATATAACAATCTAAAATCCAAACATCCAAAATCCAATATAAAATAATGTAAATGTCATAAATCCAAAATCTAAAAATCAAACATCCAACAATCAAACCATTAATAATAAAATATAAAAATACAATGTGTGTGTTTGCTTGTTTTTCTTCATTTACAATTTGGCCGACGATATGTGGCCTATTTTATTTTATTTTATTATGCACAACCCAATGATATGAGGACCATATTTAATATTAATTTTTCCAATGATATAAGGACAAAGGAATTTGGAAATTCGAATCACCGTGGTCTTTATAGACGGGTGCATTTTTCTCTATGCCACATCAATCACAATTGCTAATGATTATATTAGTGGACACTTTATGGCAACACACCCCTTCCATCATCATCTTTTAGCTTCACCATCATCTAATTAACTACTTAAGCTCCTCATCCTCTTATCTAGTCAATCTCTTAATCAATCAATCCATATCATCTTGCATACTGACTAACAACTTCTCATCCAAATTGATCTAACAACCAATCCTTATCCTCATCATCCAACATCCTACAATCCCCAATCCTCAAATACACACCCCTTAATTAGGGTATCCTCATATCTCAATCCAAAATATTCACCCCTTCACCGTGGCATCCTCTAATCCAAACATATCACATCTTCACATCCAACATCCTCTAATCCAATAATTTACAATCTTTACCCTTTTCATGTATCACCGATCAAGGGCATCCAACATCCAACATCCAAATCGAATATTTCCTCATCTTCTAATATTCTCTTCCTCTAATCATGTCTCATATTCCTTTAATCCCATTATCATATACTCTTCCAATCTCCTTCAATTCTCCCTTCTCTTCTTCCTTTCATCCTTTCTTTTAGTCATCTCCCCTCGCCTTACTCTTCTCATTCTTATCTATATTTCCTTTTATACTCCTCCAATATCCTCTCAAATTCTCATCTTCTAATCACTCCTTTACCAACTTGGACCTCTCTTCATTTGAGTGGTTACCCGACTCGTTCCTCCCGCCCACCCCTCGAGGGCCCTCGAGGGGTATCACCTCACCACCTAACCTATCTCTTCTTCTTTTCTTTGAACCATCATTTCTTCACAATAACACTTCAAAGAGGAGGAAAATGTAGACATGTAAAATGTCATCATGGTCATTTAGCAAATAATATATTTATCACACTATAATAATCCATTTCCATCATCAACCATATAATAATTAATTATAAAATTAATTAATTATTATATGCTGAAGTTATTTTCTTTTGTCTATGAACCATATCCCATTATATCCTTATAAATAGTAATACATCATTAATATTTTATTTACTACATTAACTAATCCTCATTCACTAATTTCTAGAAACTTAAAAATACTCACCCACCTACCACCTACCCTATTCCTACTCTATGCCTAGCTTCTCCATCTAATCACTCCACTAAATATAATTAGTCTCACCTAACTACAAGTTAAATGACCCTATAAATCTAGAGGCTTCTATTTCTAAAAGCCTCTCCATTCTTCCCTCCTATTTTAAAATATTCAAATAAATGTGCACTATTCCATTGAATTTTTAATTCAATGGAGAGTTCTCCTAAAATCTAGAATTCTCTAATTCTAGAAAATTCTCCATTCTCATGGAATTTCAACCATTGATCTAATCCAACATGGTAAAATCTCAACCATTTATTTTTGCTTCATCCATCTATAAATAGAGGTGCCACCCTCCATGGAAACCACCTTAGAACACTTACAAACTTATGCTGCCAAAATCTCCAAGTAATCTATCAATCTCCATAGCATCCAAGTGAGCCAAAATCATCATTTCATCAAGGGGAAGTGCTGCTAAAATTAGTCCACAAATTTGAAGCATTCTAAGTTCATCCAAGGAGAAAATCAATCGATCAAAGGAGGATTCTACTTGTAGGTAAGTGCAGGTATATTGCCTTATCCCTCTTTTTATCATTGTTCAATCTGAGGTAAGTGAACACTTGTGTTAGATTTAAGATTGATTTGGTTTGATAGTCATCTTATGTTTGCATACTAACAAAAATTTTCACTTACAACTATTATTACCATCAAGATGGAGTGAACATTAAGAATTAGAGTGGGTATATTCATCCATCATTGTTCAAACTGTAGCATCTCTAGTACTTGGATTTGGGATATAACCACTTCAATCATACTCCTATATCTCCTCAATTCGCTAAACTCAACAGCTTAATTTCCTCAGATTGTCACATGCTAGATTTGGAGGTGAAATCCCTTTGGATATGGGAAATATTACAACCTTGCATCACCTGGATATTTTAAGTAATTGTTTGGATAGTAGGAGGTTTGTAACATGGATAAACAACACGAGAATCTTGAAATACCTGTACGTGGATGGAGTGAATCTGAAAAGGCATATAAGAATTGGGGTAATGACCTTAGCATCATATCTAATCTTACCCACTTTGACCTCTCTTATTGTGGGATTTCAGGTACCATTCCCTCTCTCCTAAACCTCACTCACCTATCCCATCTCTAACTTTTAGGTAATTTGTTTCTGCTCCAACTAGTACTTGCTTCATTTCAGAATGTCTCGTCCATGGTTTCCCTTGATATATAATATTATATTCTCAATAGTTTCATCCCTTCAAAATTCTTGCACTATTCTACAAGTAACAACATTGAGTTTTCATATAACCAAGACCTAACATGAAACCTTTCCTTCTTTCAAAACCACTCTTCCTCACTCACCATCCTTTCTTTGGAGGATACCAGTGTAGGTGGAGCCATTCCTCCCTCCATTGTGAATTTTCAAAAACTTTAAGATTTGAATCTTCAAAGGAATCACCTAACAGGAGATATACCCTAGTTCGAGATATGCATCGGGGGCATTCCCTCCTCTTTCATTCATTGATATTTTAGGTAACAATCTGAAAGGTAGTATACCTTTATATTTTGGTAGGATTTCCTCACTTAGATATCTTCGTATTAATAACAACCAACTTGATGGTCATATTCCACCTTCTCTCGATCATCTCTCTATATTAAGAGAATTGGGACTAGGTAATAACCAGTTGTCAAAAGCAATTCTAGATAATATTTCAAAGCTTATTAGATTAGAAGTAATGACACTATCCTACAACAATTTAATAGAAGTGTTTCTCTTTTCATGTACAAAAATATGACTCATCTTCAAGTACTGGACCTTTCTACAAATCATTTGATGGTGGACATCTCCTCGAATTGGCTCCCCCAATTCAACTAGATGTCATACACGGATTGAGATTTTGTAATATCCAAGGCGATTTACCTATTTTTCTCTCTACCCAATATTTATTAAGAGTTAGACTTGTCAGAAAACCATATTGAAGGAAATGTTCCCAATTGGTTGTGGTATCTTCCCATTCTTAAATCACTAGAATATTTTCAATAAACAACTACAAGGTTCTCTTACCACATTAAAGTCGGTGCTTTTTTTTGGATTTTCATAATAATAGCTTCCACGGCTTGTTCTAGATATTTATTTTCATGGAATAATATGGGATTTTTTAGACAATAATTTTAATGGATGTTTTCCTACTACAATGTTTCCACAATTTTTTTATCTATCCTTATCAGGGAATAATCTGAGTGGAGGAATTCCACATTCTATTTATCTTGGTGCAATTGGCTTCTACAATATTTCAGACTTGTCAAATAATGCTTTAAGAGATGTGATCCCATAGTTTTGAGGAGATGTTTTACTCTAAAAGTTTTAAATTTATCTCAAAATGAATTTCAAGGAAGATGCCAAAGGAGCTAGGAAATTTGACACAGCTTGAGACATTAAATCTCAATGGAAACAACTTGCATGGTACTATTCCTTCAGCTATTACAAATTGTGCATCTCTCAAAGTATTTGACATAGGGCATAACCAAATTCAAGGAACTATTCCTGTTTGGTTCAAAGGTCTGACACAGTTAAAAATTCTCAGCTTGACTTTTAATAAGTTTGAAGGCAGTATTCCACCCAAGTTGATTGAGCTACAGAATCTTCAGGTTTTAGATTTATCTCACAACAACTTGATATGAACTATTCCTACAAATATTTGAAATTCAAGTGTCATGGTCGATAAATCACAGAGTATTGAAACACAACATATTGAAGGAACTCTAGTGATTTTCGATACACCTAACATGCCCAACTATTTCCCAATATTTAAGGATCAAATAACACTATGGATTAAAGGAAGGGAACTTCCATACCCAAAGATATGGAGATCATTCAAATTCACATAAAAAGTTGTTTGGAGGAATTCCTCTTGAAATGGGACTCTCCTAGGGTCTAATAGCTCTTCATATTTCTTAAAATAATATGAGCAACTTAATTCCAAAATCATTGGAAGGTGTGGTTTATTTGAAATCTCTAGATCTTTTAGGAAATGTGCTCTAAGGGTAAATTCTGAAGAACTTGTAAGTCTCACTTTCCTTTTTCTTTGAATCTTTCAAAAAACATGTTGTCTGGGTTAATTCCTTAGGGGAAACAATTTTCAACCTTTGGGGCTTCATCATTTCTAGGAAACCCCAATCTTCACGGATTTCCCCTGCAAAATGGAACACAGAGCTCTGGGGTTGGTGAAAGAGGCAGCCCAGTTGTAGGTGTAGATACATATGGAGATATAGATGGAGATGAAATGGATAAATGGTGGGAAGTGGCAGTGGGGTTATGTTATGGGGTGGGATTCGCTACTGTGATTGCAGTGTTGTGCTTCCACAGAAAATGGGGAAACAAATGCTTTGCTGTGATGGATGGTATTTTGGCATATCTTTTTGAGGGTTGAATCTCTTTCGATAGAATTTGGATAGTGTTGAGTTAGGAAAATAAATATCAATGAATTGTGGGCTTTATAGTTAAGCTTAATATGTAATTTATAGTCAATGACAAGCGAGTGAGTAATATTCGTGTAAATGCTTTCATCATTCATTAATTGTGAAAGGCATTGATCTGCAGATATACATTGTGGAAGGATTCCTCAAAACTTTAATAAACCTCTTATTAGATGTCACAATTTTAAAGAAAGGAATCAAAACCAGAGATAGCGTTAGCCTTGTTTGAAATCGTGCATAGCTTAGGGTGTTTGCAATCATAGTTTCATGAAGCATTTCTAAAAAGTAATTAATGCAATTATAGTTTATATCATTTAGTTATGAACATGTAGCCTTGTAAAAATTAATATAATGCACTACGGGTTTACAAAATACTAACATAATATATCCGTAGTCTGTTGCATAAAGGGTCAAAAAATGTAAACTTAATTTAGAAGTGGAGCTTGAATTTTTTTTCCCTTTGTGGGAAGATAATTTTTAAGCCTAATAGAGTGGGTTGCAAATAAATGGAGTTAAACAATATGAAATATTTAAGATATTGGTGTTGTAGGTATTTTCTTATTCGTTTCAAATTAATGAGTTAGCTACTAAAGAAAGCACACAACTCAGAAATCATGTAGGGTTTATGGTACCTATAATGCGATGTGATGGATGAAGATGGGTGTAAAGTAGAAAATGGATCCCCACTACTACAAGTTGATAACCCCGAAAATAGGAATCACTAAACAAAAATGGATTAGATAGGATATGCGGGGTTTCCCAACAAAGAGGATCCAAGAAGCGTTAACTTCCTTGGTGGATGTCAACCTCATTTGATGAAAGAAAGTGATGTAAATGAAAGATAAACTAATAAAGCATGCGTAAAAGCTCGAAGGAACACAAAATGTGAAAGTAACTAAGATTGATTTAAGTACTGATTATATTAATTAAAACATGAATTAAATCATATCTAACTCGCTTCACCGATGACCTAGACTACACGGAGGCGGTCGATGGTGACTGGGAGGGTAGATTTGGAAAGTAAAATGAATATGCAATCTGTAAAATCCTCGAGTGCAAATTGGAAGATAGTAAAGGTCATGGATGTTGGTATATGACTTGTAGAATGTTCTCTAGGATAGAAAACATCGGAAATGAAATAAAATAGCAATAAGGGAGGATTGGTTGGAAAATAGGACACTAGTTGACAACTATCGAGGTGCAGGTAGGGTAAAGTTAATGCACAAAGGAATGAGATGATGGTCCTAGTAAGCTAAGACATGAACATAATGAAGGCGGACACAAAGGAAGGATCTGGAAGCTGAAATCATATTGGCAGAGAGTCGAGTCGATGCCGACTGTAGCAGAGTAGGATAAGGCCGAAAATAGATGGATGGAAAAGGTAACCTGCAATCAAGGATGCTAGAAAAGAAGGCTGGTAATAGAGATCTAAGTGTTTTATAAGATGGGCTAGTCCTGCAAAATGTTAGACATAAGAAAGAAAAAGATAATATGATAAATATCACATAAAACAACACAAAGATGATGATAAATCTCATGAAAGATGATCGTGAGTGATGCAAGCACATTCGAAGAAGGTTTAGGAGGTATGTAATTGTTGCAGGAAGGCTCAGGCTCTAGAGAAAGTTCACAGGTCACAAGAAAGCCCCAATACTCGCATGCATCTGATCATTATTGAAAGAAAAGACTTAGTTTTATAGGGTCAACTGTGAATGGCCTGGTTGCCACCGACTACGGGAAATTTTTCTTAATGGGGATGTTTTTGTGCTTTGATAGAGATTTGGGCTTTCTTAAGGATTCGAAGGGTGCTTTAAAGCATGTAGGTGGGAAATGGATGTTTAAGGATGTTAAGGGATAAAGATAGGCAAGATAAAAAGTTAAAAAGCAAGGGGATATATGTGATAGGATAAAAACATCCAAAATAGGTGTGTTAGGACATATGAGGTATTAATTGATTAATTAATTAATGGGAATTAAAGTTAATAGGATAATTGTTAGAATTAACTGTTGTAAATAATATTAATTTATTATATTATTGTATGAGTTTGGAGACTCATTAATAATAAATAAATATTGTTTTACGAGTTGTTAAAACAACTCGTATTATTAAGTCGATGATTAGTTTGTTAGACTCGTAAAGCCATTAAAAAGGTTATTTGCTATTTGTTCTTCCTATTTATTAAAAAGTTGTTTATATCTCCGTGACTATATAATAGCATTTGTAATAGTGTTGAATAATATGAATGAAGATTATTTGTGTACATCGACTCTTCTCTGTCATCTGGTATCATAGCAATATACAATCCTGGGAGGTAAACAAGGTTTGTGATGGATGTTTAGGCTAATTTCAAGGGGTTTCCATATCATCTATTACCCCATCATATGCATCTAGTGAGAGTGGACTCTATGTGCAGATCACTACATAAATCACGACAACAACAATAGCCTTTCATACATTAGGTTAGGCCGCCCAGAGTTCTAGAGCGGAGGCTTTGATACTGACAAGATAGAATTCACGTGGAGATGCTCTTGTGGACAGCTCTGTGGGTGGCTCTATCTAACTGTGCGGCTTGGAAGATATCATCTCTTGTATGTGGTCGACCATTTTACAGACACTCATTCTCATCTATCGTGGAAATGTGGTTGTTTTTTAAATTTCTTCTGTCAGTTTGTCTTTGTGATCCTTCGTAGTTTTGGTAATTGGTACCAACCCAGACCTTTGCATATTCTCAAATTAATTATGTTGCAGTCGTGCCATTTATTCTCCTAAAAAAATTGCTATCTTGATTCATTTACGGTTTTTTCTGATCAATAGCCTCTTCACGGTGCACTGTTCACCTCCACGATCAAATCTATACTCACACACATGGATTTGCTACTGAATTCTATGAATGCAAACATGTGCCACTCGTGATCTTCTTATTAGCATTGGATCACCTTAGTCGGTCCCTCTTCCCCAACCACGGTCAATCACAATAAACATTATCTCATTTGCATGTTTAGTCCACATTCACGCATGTCCTCCACGTTAACTGGTTTTCTCTAACATGTTGTTACTCAGAAAATTTGCTTCACATTTCTCAGCTCGCCACTTGTAACAGCTCGGCCTCTCCATACGACTCCACGATTTTAACAGGTGCGGATTTCCATGCAATATGAGCATTAGATTCTGAGATCCAAACAAACACCTCACTTCACATCCAGCGATTTACAAAACAAGTATTTGGTATAATCTTGGATTTGTGTTAATCTTTAGGTCTTTCCTTTGTATATGTTTAGGTCTAGGTTCGATCATATCGATCATATAATTGTCTATATGTGTCAAAAAGTTAAGTTTTTTAAAGTAAGTCTTTACTACGTTGTTATTGATAATATTATTTTAGAGCCTTTGTCATCATCGCATTGTCAAAGTATCTTTCGAGTTAGTTTTAAAATATGTCATTTTTTTGGTAAAATAGTCGAACAATTAGTAAACTTATTTTTGCATCAACCATCATTAAACACTTTTCATCACTAAGAGATAGATTGTGTTGTTCACATCTTGTTAACACTCTGTCTAGATTTTTCAAAGCATCATCAAATGTATCTCTGTGTACAGTGAAGTCATCCATATATACCTCAACACAGTCATTTGTTAGATCAGCAAAGATTGCAAGTACATCTCTCTGAAAAGTTGCAGGAGCATTTCATAATCCAAATGGTAACACCCTATAGGCAAAGGTACCCCATGGACATGTAAATGTTGTTTTGTCTTGATCTTCAACAACAACTTTGATTTGATTGTATCCACTAAAGCCATCCAAGAAGGAAAAGTATTGTTTACCTGAAAGGTTTTCTAGGACTTGATCTATGAATGGTAAGGGAAAATAATCTCTCAGTGTGTATTTGTTCAATTCCCTATAGTCAACAAATATTCTCCATTTCCCGTTCTTTTTAGGAACAATTACAAGAGGAGATACCCACTGACTATCTAGAGATAGGGTAGATAAAACCTACTTGTAATAGTTTTTCAATTTCTTGTTTGACTATATCCCTTAAGGTCAAGGTTAATTCTTATTTGAGGCTTCCTAACTCGGTTTAACGTTTTTCGGTAAAGATGTGATGAGTGCATATACTTGGATGAATCCCCTTCATGTCTTTGTAATCCCAAGAAAAAGCTTTAGTATGATTTTTTAAAACATCAAAAATTTAGCTTCTTCATCATCCTTCAACCAGCTGTTAATGTTCAAAGTTTTACCTAGTTGAATCTCAACATGCTTGGTTCCAATGTGTGATGAACTGATTTGTTGAAAGGGTTCCATTAAATTATTTAATGGACATGCATGTGGTAACAACATATGGTATGTAGAAACATCTCCAAAAGTTCTTTGAGACAGAATATTGGGAAAAGGACAATAATAAGAATTATGATACTTATCTCTTTATAGGCCAAACTCTTCATCACTGCTACTTTCCATAAATTCTTCACCACTCCCTGATGTATTTGAAACTAAAGCTATTGATTCTTCCTCTCCCCACGAGAAATCTCATTCCTTCGAAGAAAAATTATTTCCAATCATAGATAATCCGTTGTTGTCGTGGTTCTAGAACTTCATGTGGTGGTTCGGAACTATAGTCGCAGTTCAAAACTATATCTGATTGCTTTGAGGATAGCTGGTGCTCATCCAATGGTGGATTATCTCTTCTACTTCTCTTACATGATCCTGTAATGTGATCATATCCAAAGAAGACAATTTTTGCTTATTAGTATCGGAGAATCAACCCACAATTATTCATGATTGTCGGTAAAGGTCATGCAGAAGGATATAAGGACATTTGCTTAGAGTTCTTACCATTCAAGATTGTCATATCACCCGACCTATAATCAATTAAGGTAGCTATTGGTGTGATTGATCCATGTGTCCTCCACTCACATATGGAGGGTCATCTCACATGGGTGATGTCATCCTGGGTTAGGTTAGGGTTAGCTTGAGTCATGCACTAGGGTTACTCAACACCCTATATGTATCCCTTCATTTGACATTTATGAGCATGCCAAGACACTCCACTGTCTTTTCTTGTATGTGCAAGCTTTGTTCTGTTATGCAAGCTCTTCCATTGATTGATCGATTCTTCCTTGTGATTACGCCAGAGCTACTTTGATTCCATCAGAGTGTAACTTCATCGTGGTGCATCATTTCCGATTTGATTCTCACAGACTCTTTCATGGGAGGGTGTTCGCGTAGCAGCTGTTTAACACGATGAGATCCCATTCCACCATCGATTCGAGCTTTTGGTGTGACGAACAATTGTTTGGTATCGAGCTGTGGCGATTAAGCATGCCACCCCAATGTAGTGTGGTGATGGGTGACCTCCCGAGAAATTCCCGATGTCACTGCCTCCTAATGTTGTTGGGCCTGATTGGGTGTATACCTGATCCATCATGTGGGAGGGTGTTGGCGTAGCAATTGATTAACATGATGATATCCCTCTCCACCATCAGTTTGAGATTTTGGTGTGATGGAAAATTGTTCATGCTATCGTGAGCCGAGATCTCAGTAAACGTGCACTCGTAATTTTTTAGTTGTGATTACTCTTAGATGGTGTCATTCTATTACTCCTCGTGCAAGTATTTTCGATCGTTATATTGTGGATTTTATTGCTAACATTATTAAAAAGCTGCTCTTGGAAAGAGTGTCAGTTTTGTTGTGTTATTTGTGCATGTGTAGGTATTCCTGAAGCTTTCAGGGGTTTTATAAATACATTTAGTTTCAATTGCAAGCTAAATTTGGTAGATCAACCAAAATAGAGGTTATTTTTCTAGTTTTTTTAATAATATAAATTAAATTGAATTTTTTTGGATCTCTGGCTCTTTTGGCTTTGTGTCTTTGCATGGTTTTTGCAGGTATAGGTTTAAAACTCAAGTTTTTTTCGGTGGTTTTGGTGGTTTTGGGCTCCGTTTTGTGCTCACCACCGAGCTCCTTCTACTCCTTCTTCCTACACTCGCGAGTTACCTCAACTCCCGCATCGAGCTACTCGGGTTCGCTCGGTGAGTCCTTTTATTTTTGCTCTAACAGAGCACCAACCTCTTTAGGTCAAGCTCCTTGATTTCTTTGTTGAAGTTGCACGTTTCCTTTTGCGAGATGAGGTTGAGTTTCTCCTTTGTGAATCATTTTTTTTCCTTCTCGCCCATGTTTGCCCTAAACCGAGCTTAGTGTTCCATTGAAAATGAGCTCCTTCCTTTTTGGCATGGTCGTGCTCTACCCCGACCCGTCTCCGTCCTCCCGCTCAACCTACAACCTCGGCCCTCGCTGTGGTGTCTTACCCTTCTCGCTGTGGAGATTTCTCCACATATTCTCCTCGATGTGGCCACTCCACATGCTCCGACTAGACCACTTGCCACAAAACCCCTTCCCTACTCCGTGTGATCACCACACTCCGCGAGCCCACCCCGTTGTCCCGTCTCCCCGCTTTGACGTACTCCCAACTCGGGCTCCTCTCGCGTGGTCACCGAGTCCCGATCCCCTTCTCACGGGATCACTCCCGCCTTCGGGCTCTCCACCATGCCCATCAAGTTCCCCACTCCCACAGACTGTCCCCCATCGAGCCCATCCTCCTTGTCAACCACCAAGCCCTTCCAACGACTCGACCCTCCTTCCCACTCACCCATGAATTGACCCTTAAACTAAATGGTGGATCGATTTTTGAAACAAGGGGTGTATAATTTTATAAAGGGGGAGGATTTTTTTAAATTTTGGTGGGAATTTTTTTATGAGGTGGGGTATATTCGGTAAGGAGGTTTTTTCAATTCTTGGGGCAAGTTTATTTTAAATATTTGAATTTAATTAGATCTTAATTAGGGGATATATATTTTTTTCTCTCATAATTAATTAGATTTAATTGTAAATTAAATCTATTCATATTAATTATGATCTCAATTAGTCTATATTTAAAATCATTTTTTATTAGCACCAATTATCATTTTTTTCCAATAGAGCTCTAAAAATAGCAAAATTGGGCATTTCAAAACAATAAAATTTAGGCGTTATTGTCGATTTTTTTTGCTAATCATGCGCTCAAGTGTGTAGTGACACTTTGAGCACCTCTTTGCCTTCCGAGAACTTTTTTAGTGTTTTGGCGATTATCTAGACCCTTCTTGTATCCATTTTCTCATTGTATTTACCCTTATTATTGCTTGCGACTAGTGAGCACATCCGCCACAGTCTGCAGCAAGGGGGTATTCCATTGCGACGTGAGACGCTTTTTCTCACAACCCAGGTTTGATTTCACCCCTTCCCATTTTTTTTGCAAGTTGTGCTTGTATACGGTGTCACCTGTTGCGCTCATATGAAACACATTTGTGGTACCCTCTCTTGCACGTTATTACACTGATTGCAAGACGAGTTACCAACTATTTCAAGACGCACATTTGGACCCGATTGTATCCAATGCACTCAACTATAAAGTGCTGAAAGTAGGGGGGTTATTATATTGTCCTGGGTGGTTGTGATTATTTTCTACATTCCTTCTCTCTCTCTCCATGATGGATGTTCTTTCAATTCCTTTTTTTACCCCGTTCAATTTTTTCAAATGGAGATTGAAAATAATTATGAAACTAAGAAGTAAAGGGTTATACTTGCATCACCATGGGAACCGAGACCGAACTGCATTTAAGACCCTAAAAATCCAAGTGGTTAAATCATAGTGATGAAGCTTTAGGTATTCTTTGCATGTCCGTTTCTCCCGAATTTCTCTTCCACATTGAGTTGTCCTAAACACCTAACCTTGCGTGGAAAACGTTGGATGAAATGTTTGGACAACAAGATGAACTAAGAGCCCATGAGTTGGAAAACAAACTACTAGGGTTAAATCCTAGTGATTTTGAAAACCTACAAGCATTATTCTCTAAATTTGTCCATACTAGATTGTTGCTAAAGGAATGTCAAGTAGAAAAGAAAGATTCCTAATTGATCTTGTCAATTCTTTCTAAGTTAGGTCCCGATTACTCCGTCTTCGTGTCTACTTTTTACGCTACAAAAGCTACCTTGGGCAATGCTTGGAAAATGCCCTCCTTTGACTATTTTTCATCCCAACTCATTCGAGAATAGGAAAAACTCATTCAAATGGGGTCTCTCAAGTCCAAGTCACATGCCCTTGTAGCAAGTACTAGTAAGGAAAAGAAGACTGATAATAAGATAGAGAAAAAGGATCAACCTAAGAGGGAAACCAAGACCAAAACTGAATTTAACACAAACGCTTTGACTTCTGAGCCTAGAGCAAAGAAAGACAAGCTTAAGTGTTCCTATTACAAGAAATATGGTCATAGTGAGCATCTATGTATGAGAAAACAAATTGATCACCTTACTCATTTACTTGAGAAAAATCAAATAGGTGTTCATGAGTCTATCAAACAAAATGCTCTAAAGGTCGAGTCTTCCACTGCATGTGAGTCTAAATCTGATAAGAAGAAAGGAAAGGCCCTTGTAGCCCAATTTGTCCCTTCATCAACTTGGATTATAGATTCTGGTGCCTCGCACCACATGGCTTCTTCGCCTATTGAGGTTCTTCAGCTCTCTGATTTGGATTACAATCCCAGATGAGGATGTTGTTGAGTGTGCTCCTCTTTTTCCCTTAGATTTTGAGTCTTCCGATTCTGACAGTAGTGATGATGAGGACTATGTCTCTTCTCACTCAAGTGAAGAATCTTCTGACTCTAAGCCTGATTCTCCTAGTCCTCCTTGGGCTAGGAAAACTTTCTGCAAAGTGTTGAATATTTAGTCATAGATACTTCACATATAAGACATTCTCACTCGATTTCGTTGGACCCCACTCCTTCTTCGCCTCTACTTATGATTATGTTGCCCCATCTATTTCTTTATGTGATGACAGTTCTACTGACAGACTCACTTGGTTCTACTTTTGATGACGAGGATTGTGCACCCAGTTCTGATGTCGATAGTACTACAGAGGACCCTTCTCCTCCTTCTCTCACTATTTTAGAGAGTGTTGACACATCCCACATCTCATTAGAAATTGAGTAGTCTCCTATATAGTATCACACAATCATCACACTAGCCTCTCTTCCACCTTTAGTGTTTGAGGCCCCTTTCACTCCTCCACCTTCATTGGATGACTCATACCTATCTTACATCTCTCTTCTGTTTGTTGAGCCCCCTCATTGGGATGAGTATCTTCCTGAACTTAGTCATCTTTTTGTAGAGCACACTTTTGATATACTACAGGTTCCTCATCCATCTACAATTTCAAAAGGGAGTTCATCATCTCCGTTGTTGGGAGTGCCCCTTCCGGGACTCTTGCCAATTCCACTTTTTCAAAGACTTCATTGATCCACACTTACGTGTGGATCCATTTTATGTTGTGGAGGATGTTTTATTGCCTTCACATCGTTGGAAATCCTTTCTGCGATGTTCACCCTTCATACCCTCGACGCTTATGCACTCGTGACATTACATTCAGCCTTTGCACTCGTTTGCTAGACCTATGTCACACTTTCATGGACAAGATTAAGAGTTCTTTGTCATCTTGCCTTCGGTTTCCTTCATGGAGTGGGCAAACTTTCAGCACATCATTTATGTCCTTCCTAAGGGCGTAATAGACACACGCCTCGGTGCGAGATGGCTCTTCTTCGCCCAGAGGTAGGGGATCTCATCATCGACATTCATCTAGGAGGCTTATTAGAGTTATAGATTTCAGATCTGTCTATGACATCTTTTACATCCCTCATCTCCTCTTATTCTTCTTCTAGGAAGATTATTTATATATGGGCACCTTATCAAGCCTTTAGTTTCTCGCCCCATTGACACATCTTTCTTAGTTGTTTAGGAGTGTTTTCTTGTTCTATCTTGACTCATCATTGCCACTACCCTAGCTTCGATGAAGGGGGGTGTTGGTGTGAGTGATCCATGTGTCCTCCACTCACATATGGAGGGTCATCTCACATGGGTGATGTCATCCTAGGTTAGGTTAGGGTTATCTTAAGTTATAGGGTTACTCAGCACCCTATATGTATCCCTTCATTTGAAATTTATGAGTATGCCAAGACACTCCACTATTTTTTCCTGTATGTGCAAGCTTTGTTCTATTATGCAAGATCTTCCATTGATTGATCGATTCTTCCTTGTGATTACATCGGAGCTACTTCGATTCCATCAGTGCAACTTCATCATGGTACATCGTTTCTGATTCGATTCTCGCTGACTCTTTCAAGAGCAATTGTAGTTAACCATGGTCTACCCAAAATAATGGGATAACCCAATGTTTTACCTTTTGATGTAGTCTACGGAAGTCAACCGGATATTCCCATGACTCCACTCATGATAACGACGTCTTCAATAATCCCTTCCGGTTTTATAACAGACTGATCTCGCCATCTCGCAATATGGTATTAGTAGGTTGTATACCCATTAATGGTAATGTTTTCAAAGTATCCACTGTCATTACATTGATATCCACTCCCAAATCTACCAAAACATTATGTATATCCTTATTCCCTATAGAGACAGAAATAACAGGACTTCCAGGATCTTTGTATTTGGGAAGTAAAATTTTTCCTGCTAATAAATTAGCAAGTTTCCCATCTACTTTGATAGTCTTGGGGTACTGTTTCTTCCTTCCAAGTTTTTTCAAACATAACATTTTGATTAATTTGTTCAATTTGGGAATGTCCTTAATTGCTTGTAACAATGGTATTTCAATATTCAATTTCCTTATTTCATGTACCAATTCAGACTCCTTGGTTTCTATAGCTTCTTTAAACCTCTCTGGAAATGGAGTCTCAGTAGTGTCGCTATTTGGCTCTTTTTATTTTCTTTCTATATCCTCTTTTGGAACAACAGTACTAGGGATTTCATTTTCTTTTGTCATTTCAGTGATTATAACAGGTGGACTGCTAATGATTTTTCCAGATCTAGTTTGAATATCCTTACAATCCATAACATGTAAATCAACTAATTTTTCTAGTTTTGTTCCATAAACAGAGTTGTTTGTTTGTTTCTTGGGTTTGCTACTAGTTGTGCTGGTATTTACATTTGGACTACATTATCATTTTGTGAATTCTGTGCAGGGGATCCCATGATGGCCTGTTGATTCTGATTTGGATATGTTCTTCCTTGAGCATAATTACTAGGGTTCCATCTAGGTTGTGACCAAGCATAAGGATTTCCTTGACCAGCCCATGGTTGTTGATGTCCCTGAGAATACCAAGCTTGACTTGCCCAATCTTGAGGGTTCCATGTTGGCTTAGGTACCCAAGGTGGTTGTCCCCAATTTTGTGGTACTGTCTAAGAAGCCAATGGCATCGTCTAGGGATTAGGAACTGATCTTGGCATAAATTTTCCTTAGTTAATTTGTCTCTGAACAAAATTCAATTCTTCTGTTGTGGATGATGTAATGATTTGTTTAAGCTAATTATTTATGATTGGAAGTAGAGAACAAGCATCAGTATCATGTTCTTTAGATTCACAGATAAGACACATTTCTATTTTATCCAAAGGATAGTCTCTTATTGCATGCTTCTTCCTGCATCTAGGAAAATACATAGCCAATGGTTTAGTTTTGGCATTTGCTTTAGCTTGTAATCCATCCATAGTAGAGGTTAATTGAACTAAAATGTCTGTTTTAAAATTTTCTAACTCATCCATTAGTTTGTTCATATCTGGATTCAAACTTTTCACTTGATTTTCCTTTTCTAGGTCCACCCCTTGTTCTGGAATAGCTTCTACAAATCTCCTTAATTTCATTCATTCTTAATTGATCAATGTCTCCACCTCCTATCAAGTTAAGGGATTCCCTAGATTCATCATCCAAACCTTTAAGAAAAATGGTTTTACTTAACTCCTCTTGAAGTACAAATCCACATCTTTTGCTCACAAAGAGGAATTTGTCTAAATAGTCTTCTATATTTTCATCTTCCTCCTACTTGATTTTGAAGAATTATTCCTTCCTATTTCTCCCTCTACAATAATCTTGGTATTTGTCTAGGAAGGAAGTTTCCATTTGTGCCCAAGTTCTAATAGAGTTGGATGGTAATCTCATGAACCACCTCATTGTTACATCCTTCAAAGTGGATGGAAACAACTTAATTTTTGATTATTTGTTTTGTAATCATAGGTCTACATATACTTGAACTCAAACAAAAATTGGCTAGATCTTCATATGACATCCCTCTAAATGTGGGTAAATGTGTAGGTGAGATATTTTTCATTGATGTATCATCATCTCCCAATTGGATTGGATAAGTAAAGGTCCTATCAAGTACTCTTTCAGCTTCTCATGCCATTTTAAAAATATTTTCTGAATTTTCCTCCCAATCAATGTGGTATGTGGTATGCCTTGGGAAGGTGAAAAATTAGGAGTAGGAGGTTGACTACTCAATTGAGAATCAAAACTCACCCTAAATGGATCTTGAGTAATAATCCTTTTCCTAAAAGTTCCACTTCCTTCAGGTGACTGATCTAAGAATTCCAAAGGTGGCAATTTTGTTTCTTGTATGATAGGGGATGATGGTGCCTCTAATTCTTGAACAATTTCCCTATTTGGACTAGAGAATGTTGTGAATTATTGTGAAGATGCTCTTGGGAGGAATCTACCCTTTTAGTCTCTTAGTCTAGTCATATATTTTATGATATAGTAGGGAAGATCCTTCAACTACTAGATGTATGATTGTTGCTTCTTACTAACACTTAATTAGAAAATTTCAACTAGTTTTCCCTGAAACGGTGCCAAAATGATGGGTGCCATTATTCCTTCATTTAATCAACTTCTTGTTGATGTCATATCAAACAAGGGGTGTGTCTAAAGCTATATGCAACAAGAGTAATCTTTAGTGATCTAGTAGTTGATCGTAGTTGGTTTTTTTGTATTTTCCGGGGATCTTTCCAATGTCTTAAGGACTTCTTGGTAAAACCTTATTTAAATCATATTATGAAAACTTTTTGAAAGTAAACACACTGAAAGATTTGCTAAAAGGAAACACACTTTGCAGAATGGAAATAAACACACTTGCTTTTGAAAGTAAACACACTTTTGGAAATAAACACACAACTTAGAATGCTTAAAAATGATTGCAAGAGAAAATAAGAATCTATCTAGACACATGCAGAACAAGTATACAACGGAGTTTAACCGGAAAGAATTAAATGAATACAAAATTAAAAGATATAAACTATGTTCTTAATAAATATAAACACCAAATAAATGAATATCCTAGTCCTTGGGGAGTGGGCCCTTGCTCCTCCTTGAATAAGGATTTAACAACTCATAATTATCTCAAACATGAATGACTATTTTATTGATAAAACATTCAATATTACAAAATGTATCGGATCTAATGGATCTATATCTTAGTCTATATCCCTCTTCTCTTTTCTATCTCTATTTCTTCTTATATATAAATTTACAATCACAGATATCTCTATGATTCTAATGAAATCAAATCGCCCAAAATAGATGCTAAATCGGATTGGGGCTGATCAAACAATTTTTATAAAATAACTATCCTTAGATCTATGTTAAGATATCTTCTCATCCTTTCCTAATCGAAATGGTCGTGATGCAAAATATCCGGATATAGTTAAAATAGATAAACTTCCATCGATTCTATCGAAACTTCAGAGAATTTCCATAACCATAGGAAATCGTTAAGGATCAAAACCATGAGAATCCGGAGCTATACCCAGGAGTTCCTGGAACTAAGTCCAAAAATTTCTAAACTAAATACTGGAGTTTCGAACTAAGTCTGAAAGTTCCGAAACTAGATGATGACTATGTAATGGAGTTCCAAACTAGCTTGGAAGTTCTGGAACTAAGTTGTGTTGGAACAGATGCTACCGAAAACATACTAAACGCTACATACTTCATTTCTTCGACTAATTAGACCTACTTTATTACAAAATTAAATTTCAAACACACACTTTGTCAAGAATTTCAGATCTTTTAACATTAGAATCAAAATCAATCAAAAGACAGACAATTACATCCTAACTCATATCAGATCAAATAAAAGTCACAAAATGCAATCAAACTTAATAAAAAGGAGAGTAAGATGAGATCATATATTATACATTAATCGGGCATATTCTTCACTATCCTCATCATATCCAACCTATCCAATTTCCCTCATTCTACCAAAACACACTTTGGGACTTATAGGATAAATTTACATCCCACCTTACATCACCTATCCCATCCAAAATCTCAAAATCCAACATCCACAATAAAAATCCTAAAATCTAAAAATATAACAATCTAAAATCCAAACATCCAAAATCCAATATCAAATAATGTAAACATCATAAATCCAAAATCTAAAAATCAAACATCCAACAATCAAAACATTAATAATAAAATATAAAAATACAATGTGTGTGTTTTTTTGTGTGTGTTTTTGGCTTGTTTTTCTTCATTTACAATTTGGCCGGACGATATGAAGCCTCTTTTATATTATTTTCTTGTGCATGGATATGAGGGCACATATTTAATATTAATTTGCTACTATGACAAAGGATTTCATATTTAATATTAATTTGTCAATGATATGAGGACAAAGGAATTTGAAAATTCAGTCACCGTGGTCTTTATAGCTTGGTGCATTTTTCTCTATGCCACATCAATCACAATTGCTAATGATTATATTAGTGGACACTTTATGGTAACACACCCCCTTCCATCATCATATTTTAGCTTCATCATCGTCCTAATTAACTACTTAACATCATCATCCTCTTATATATTCAATCTCTTAATCAATCAATCCATATCATCTTGCATACAACTAACAACTTCTCATCCAAATTGATCCAACAACCAATCATTATCCTCATCATCCAACATCCGACAATCCCCAATCCTCAATACTCACCCCTCACTGGGACATCCTCATATCTCAATCCATAATCTTCACCCCTTCACTATGGCATCCTCTAATCCAAACATATCACATCTTCACATCCAACATCCTCTAATCCAATAATTTGAAATCTTTACCATTTTCATCTATCACCGATCGGGGCATCCAACATTCAACATCCAAATCAATATTTCCTCATCTTCTAATATTCTCTTCCTCTAATCATGTCTCCTATTCCTTTAATATCATTATCATATACTCTTCCAATCTCCTTCAATTCTCCCTTCTCTTCTTCCTTTCATCCTTTCTTTTAGTCATCTCCCTTCCTTCTCCCCTCTACCTTACTCTTCTCATTCTTCTCTATATTTCCTTTTATACTCCTCCAATATCCTCTCAAATTCTCATCTTCTAATCACTCCTCTACCAACTTGGACCTCTCTTCATTTTGAGTGGTTACCCGACTCGCTCCTCCCCACCAACCCCTCGAGGGGTATCACCTCACCACCTAACTATCTCTTCTTCTTTTCTTTGAACCATCATTGCTCCACAATAACACTTCAAAGAGGGGGAAAATGTAGACATGTAAAATGTCAACATGGTCATTTAGCAAATAATATGTTTATCACACTATAATAATCCATTTCCATCATCAACCATATAATAATTAATTATAAATTAATTAATTATTATATGCAAGTTATTTTCTTTCGCTATGAACCATAATCCCATTATATCCTTATAAATATTAATACATTATTAATATTTTATTTACTACATTAACTAATCCTCATTAACTATTTTCTACCAATTTAAAAATACTCACCCACCTACCACCTACCCTATACCTACTCTATGCCTAGCTTCTCCATCTAATCACTCCACTAAATATAATTAATCTCACATAACTACAAGTTAAATGACCCTATAAATCTAGAGGCTTATATTTCTAGAAGCCTCTCCATTCTTCCCTCCTATTTTAAAATATTCAAATAAATGTGCATTATTCCATAGAATTTTTAATTCAATGGAGAGTTCTCCTAAAATCTAGAATTCTCTAATTCTAGAAAATTCTCCATTCTCATGGAATTTCAACCATTGATCTAATCCAACATGGAAAAATATCAACCATTGATTTTTGCTTCCTCCATCTATAAATAGAGGTGCCACCCTCCATGGAAACCACCTTAGAACAATTACAAACTTATGCTGCCAAAATCTCCAAGCAATCTATCAATCTCCATAGCATCCAAGTGAGCCAAAATCATAATTTTATCAAGGGGAAGTGCTGCCAAAATTAGTCCACAAATCTGAAGCATTCTAAGTTCATCCAAGGAGAAAATCAATCCATCAAAGGAGGATTCTACTTGTAGGTAAGTGTAGGTATATTGTCTTCTCCCTCTTTTTATCATTGTTCAATTTGAGGTAAGTGAACACTTGTGTTAGATTTAAGATTGATTTGGTTTGATAGTCATCTTATGTTTGCATACTAACAAAAATTTCACTTACAACTATTATTACCATCAAGATGGAGTGAACATTAAGAATTATAGTGGGTATATTCATCCATCATTGATCAAATCAGCATCTCTAGTACTTGGATTTGGGATATAACCACTTCAATCATACTCCTATATCTCCTCAATTCGCTAAACTCAACAAACTTAATTTCCTCAGATTGTCACATGCTGATTTGGAGGCGAGATCCCTTTGGAGATGGGAAATATTACAACCTTGCATCACTTGGATATTTCAAGTAATTTTTTGTAGAGTAGGAGGTTCGTAACATGGATAAACAACATGAGAATCTTGAAATACTTGTACGTGACGAGTGAATCTGACAAAGGCATCTAAGAATTGGGGTGATGCCCTTAGCAGCCTCTCTAATCTTACCCACCTTGACCTCTCTCATTGTGGGATTTCAGGTACCATCCCCTCTCTCCTAAACCTCACTCACTTGTCCCATCTCTAACTTTCGGTAATTTGTTTCGCTCCAACCAATTACTGCTTCATTTCGAATGTCTCGTCCTTGGTTTCCCTTGATATCTCATATTATATTCTCAATGGTTTCATCTCTTCAAAAAGTTGTTGCACTATTCTACTAGTAACAACATTTATTTTTCATATAACCAAGACCTAACATGAAACCTTTCCTTCTTCATTCAAAACCACTCTTCCTCCTCACCATCCTTTCTTTGGAGGATACCAGGTGTAGGTGGAGCCATTCCTCCCTCCATTGTGAATTTTCAAAAACTTTAAGATTTTAATCTTCAAAGGAATCACCTAACAGAGATATACCCTAGTTCGAGATATGCATCGGGGCATTCCCTCCTCTTTCATTCATTGATATTTTAGGTAACAATCTGAAGGTAGTATACCTTTATATTTTGGTAGGATTTCCTCACTTAGATATCTTCGTATTAATAACAACCAACTTTGATGGTCATATTCCACCTTCTCTCGATCATCTCTCTATATTAAGAGAATTGGGACTAGGTAATAACCAATTGTCAAAAGCAATTCTAGATAATTTTTCAAAGCAAGTATTAGATTAGAAGTAATGACACTATCCTACAAAAATTTAATAGAAGTTTTCTTTTCATGTACAAAAATATGACTCATCTTCAAGTACTCGGACCTTTCTACAAATCATTTGATGGTTGACATCTCCTCGAATTAGCTCCCCCAATTCAACTGAATGTCATACCTGGGATAGAGATTTTGTAATATCCAAGGTGATTTTCCTATTTTTCTCTCTACCCAATATTTATTAAGAGAGTTAGACTTGTCAAACAACCATATTGAAGGAAATGTTCCCAATTGGTTGTGGTATCTTCCCATTCTTAAATCACTAAATATTTCCAATAAACAACTACAAGGTTCTCTCACCCCATTAAAGTCGGTGCTTTTTTTTTGGATTTTCATAATAATAGCTTCCATGGCCATGTTCTAGATATTTATTTTCATGGAATAATATTGGATTTTTTAGACAATAATTTTAATGGATCTTTTCCTGCTACAATGTTTCCACAAATTTTTTATCTATCCTTATCAGTGAATAATCGGGTGGAGGAATTCCACATTCTATTTGTACTGGTGCAATTGGCTTCTTCAATATTCCGGACTTGTCAAAGAATGGTTTAAGAGATGTGATCCCATAGATTTGTGGAGATGTTTTACTCTAAAAGTTTTAAATTTATCTCAAAATGAATTTCAAGGTGAGATGCCAAAGGAGCTAGGAAATCTGACACAGCTTGAGACATTAAATCTCAATGGAAATAACTTGCATGGTACTATTCCTTCATCTATTAAAAATTGTGCATCTCTAAAAGTATTTGGCATAGGGCATAAACAAATTCAAGGAACTATTCTTGTTTGGTTCAAAGGTCTGACGCAGTTAAAAATTCTCAGCTTGACTTTTAATAAGTTTGAAGTGACTATTCCACCCGATTTTATTGAGCTGCAGAATCTTCAGGTTTTAGATTTATCTTACAACAACTTGATATGAACTATTCCTACAAATATTGGAAATTTAAGTGTCATGGTCAATCAATCATAGAGCATTGAAACACAACATATTTAAGGAACTCTAGTGATTTTCGATACACCTAACATGCCCAACTATTTCCCAATATTTAAGGATCAAATAACACTATGGATTAAAGGAAGGGAACTTCCATACCCAAAGATATGGAGATCATTCAAATTCATATAACAAGTTTTTCGAGGAATTCCTCTTGAAATGGGACTCCCCTAGGGTCTAATAGCTCTTAATATTTCTAAAAATGATATGAGCATCTCAATTCCAAAATCATTGGAAGGTATGGTTCATTTGAAATCTCTAGATCTTTCAGGAAACGTGCTCTCAGGGTAAATTCCTGAAGAACTTGTAAGTCTCACTTCCTTTTTCTTTGAATCTTTCAAAAAACATGTTGTCTGGGTTAATTCCTTAAGGGAAACAATTTTTAACCTTTAGGGCTTCATCATTTCTAGGAAACCCTAATCTTCACATATTTCCCCAAAATGGAACACAAAGCTCTAGGGTTAGTGAAAGAAGCAGCCATTAATACAGTGTAGATGTATATGGAGATATAGATGGAGATGAAATGGATAAATGGTGGGAAATAGAAGTGGGGTTAAGTTATGGGGTGGGATTCACTATAATGATTGCAGTGTTGTGCTTTCACATAAAATGGAGAAACAAATGATTTGATGTCATGGATGGTATTTTGGAATATCATTGTGAGTGTTGAATCTCTTTTGATAGAATTTGGATTGTGTTGAGTTAGGAAAATAAATAAGAATGAATTGTGGACTTTATAGTTAAGCTCAATATGTAATTTATAGTCAATAACAAGTGAGTGAGTAATATTCGTAAATGCTTTCATCATTGATCAATTGTGAAAGGCATTTCTCTGCAGATATACATTGTGGAAGGATTCCTCCACAGCTTTAATAAACCTCTTATTAGATGTTACAATTTTAAAAAAGGAATTAAAACCAGATAATGTTAGCTTTGTTGAAATCGTGCATAGCTTAAGGTGTTTCCAATCGTAGTTTCATGAAGCATTTCTAAAAATTACTTAATGCAATTATAGTTTATATCATTTAGTTATGAACATGTAGCCTTGTAAAAATCAATATAATGCACTACGGGTTTACAAAATACTAACATAATATATGTGTAGTCTGTTGCATAAAGGGTCAAAAAATGTAAACTTAATTTAGAAGTGGAGCTTGAATTTTTTTTCCCTTCGTGGGAAGATAAGTTTTCAAGCCTAATAGAGTGGGTTGCAATTAAATGGAGTTAAACAATGTGAAATATTTAAGATATTGGTATTGTAGGTATTTTCTTGTTCATTTCAAATTAATGAGTTAGCTACTAAAGAAAGCACACAACTTAGAAATGATGTAGGGTTTATGGTACCTATAATGTGATGTGATGGATGAAGATGGGCGTAAAGTAGAAGATGGATCCCCGCTACTACAAGTTGATAACCCTAAAATAGGAATCACTAAACAAAAAATGGATTATATAGGATATGCGGGGGTTTCCCAAAAAAGTGGATCCAAAAAGCATTAACTTCCTTGGTGGATGTCAACCCTCATTTGATGAAAGAAAGTGATGTAAATGAAAGATAAATTGATAGCATGCAGAAACTGAAGGAATACAAAATTTGAAAGTAACTAAGATTGATCTAAGTATTGATTATATTAATTAAAACATGAATTAAATCATATCTCGACTCGCTCAACGATGACCCGGTATCGAGAGGCAAGTCGATGGCGACAGGGAGGGTAGATTTGGAAAGTAAAATGAATATGCAAGCTTGCAAAATCCTGAGTGCAAATTGGAAGGTAGTAAAGGTCTGTGGATGTTGGTATATGACTTGTAGAATGTTCTCTAGGATAGAAAACACCAGGAAATGAAATAAAATAGCAATAAGGGAGGATTGGTTGGAAAATAGGACCCGGTCGATGGCTATCGAGGTGTAGGCAGGGTAAAGTTAATGCACAAAGGAATGAGATGATGGTCCTAGTAAGCTAAGACATGAACATAATGAAGGCAGACACAAAGGAAGGATCTGGAAGCTGAAATCATATTGGTAGAGAGTCGAGTCGACGCCGACTATAGCAGAGTAGGATAAGGCCGAAAATAGATGGATGGAAAAGGTAACCTGCAATCAAGGATGCTAGAAAAGAAGGCTGGTAATAGAGCTCTAAGTGCTTTATAAGATGGCATAGTCTGCGCAAAATGTTAGACATAAGAAAGACAAAGATAATATGATAAATATCACATAAAACAACACAAAGATGATGATAAATCTCATGAAAGATGATCGTGAGTGATGCAAGCACGTTCAAGAAGGTTCATGAGGTATGTAATTGTTGCAGAAGGCTCGTGCTCTAGAGAAAGTTCACAGGTCACAAGAAAGCCCCAATACTCGCATGCATCTGATCATTATTGAAAGAAAAGACTTAGTTTTATAGGTTCGACTGCGACTGGCCTGGGTTGCCACCGACTATAGGGAAAGTTTTCTTAATGGGGATGTTTTTGTGCTTTGATAGAGATTTGGGCTTTCTTAAGGATTCGAAGGGTGCTTTAAAGCATGTAGGTGGGAAAGGGATGTTTAAGGATGTTAAGGGATAAAGATAGGCAAGATAAAAAGTTAAAAAAGCAAGGGGATATATGTGATAGGATAAAAACGTCCAAAATAGAAGGTTTGTTAGGACATATGAGGTATTAATTGATTAATTAATTAATGGGAATTAAAGTTAATAGGATAATTGTTAGGAATTAGCTTTTGTAAACAATATCAATTTATTATATTATTATATGAGTTTGGAAACTCATTAATAATAAATAAATATTGTTATACGAATTGTTAAACAACTCGTATTATGAAGTCAATGATTAGTTTGTTAGCCTCATAAAACCATTAAAAGGGTTATTTGCTATTTGTTCTTCCTATTTATTAAGAAGTTGTTTAGCTATCTCCATGGCTATATAATAGCATTTGTAATAGTGTTGAATAATATAAACGAAGATTATTTGTGTACATCGACTCTTCTCTGTCATCTGGTATCAGAGCAATATACAATCCTGGGAGGTAAACAAGGTTTGTGATGGATGTTTAGGCTACTTTCAAGGGGCATCCATATCATCTATTGCCCCATCGTATGCATCTAGTGAGATTGGACTCTATGTGCAGATCACTACATAAATCACGACATCAACAATAGCCTTTCATACATTAGGGTAGGCCGCCCAGAGTTCTAGAGCGGAGGCTTTGATACTGACAAGATAGAATTCATGTGGAGATTCTCAAGTGGACAGCTCTGTGGGTTGCTCTATCTAACTGTGCGGCTTGAAGATATCATCACTTGTTTGTGGTCGACCATTTTACAGACACTCATTCTCATCTATCGTGGAAATGTGGTTGTTTTTTAAATTTCTTCTGCCAGTTTGTCTTTGTGATCCTTCGTAGTTTTGGTAATTGGTACCAACCGAGACCTGTGCTTATTCTCAAATTAATTATGTTGCAGTCGTGCCATTTATTCTCGTAAAAAAAATTGCTATCTTGATTCATTTACGGTTTTTCTGATCAATAGCCTCTTCACCGTGCACAGTTCACCTCCACGATCAAATCTATACTCACACACATGGATTTGCTACTGAATTCCATGAATGCAAACATGTGCCACTCGTGATCTTCTTATTAGCATTGGATTACCTTAGTCGGTCCCTCTTCCCCAACCACGGTCAATCACAATAAAGATTATCTCATTTGCATGTTTAGTCCACATTCACGCATCTCCTCTTCGTAAAACTGGTCTTCTCTAACATGTTGTTACTCAGAAAATTTGCTTCGCATTTCTTAGCTCGCCACTTGTTACGGATAATTCAAAAAGGGGTGTGTCCACGTAACAGCTCGGCCTTTCCATACGACTACAAGATTTCCATGCAATATGAGCATTAGATCCCGAGATCCAAACAAACACCTCACTTCACATCCAGCGCTTTACAAAACAAGTATTTGGTATAATCTTGGATTTGTATTAATCTTTAGGTCTTTCCTTTGTATATGTTTAGGTTTATTATCTTAGAATTGTAGATTCGATCATATCGATCATATAATTGTATGTGTCAAAAAGTTATGGTTTTTTTAAGTCAGTCTTTATATGTTGTTATTGACAAAATTGTTTTAGAGTCTTTGTCATCATCGCATTGTCAAAGTATCTTTCGAGTCGAGTTTTAAAATATGTCATTTTTGGTAAAATAGTTAAACAATTAGTAAAGTTATTTTTGCGTCGTCAATGTGGAAAAGTTGACATTGTATTGTCAAGTTAATCAAATAGGTGATTTTAGGATATTGTCTAGTCAAAATAGTCAAAATTGTTAAAATAAAAAAAAAATTTGCCTCACGACGCATTTTCGGTGGAATCTGACGTCCGAGTTGTAATTGAGCTCCATGATCAAATCCAACTGAATTATCAGCTTCATACAGGAGGATGGAGGAAAACAGAGGTTGGAGGTCGATCAACGACCTCTCGTCAATTACCAACGATAGGGCCACAAAATGCTTTGGTGACATTTTTTAGTATGTGTTTCGGTATGCTTGAGTTTTCAAAGTTCCTATTTATCAGTGTGTTGGTGTGTTGAATAAACCCCTTTCCAGAATTTTGGGGAAGATTCGTGTTTTCAGAAGACTGACTTTTGGGGAGCAGAAGAAGATTTCAACATAGACTCAAGGGATGGTTATCTAGCTAGTGCCAAGCTTGTGGATCTTGGAGATTCAAAATTCGGGTGCCCAAAGAGGAAGGGAAAGTCCCACATAGGAAGGGAGCATTCCTACATAATTCGGCTCGACACTACGCCTTTATGAGGGTAAAGAGATAATCTATGGAGTTTGTACCTAGTCTAAGCAATGCTTTCAGGAGGTGGTTCAACTTCTTCGAAATATGGTTCTTCGTCATGTTCACATTAAGGGGGTGAATATTTGAGAATTAATAATGTTCACACCAAATGTGAAATCCTTAAAAACGGGGGAATGTTAGGAATTAAATGAATAGGTTGTAAATATTATTAATTTATTATATTATTATATGAGTTTGGTAACTCATTAATAATAAATAAATATGGTTATAACGAGATGGTTAAAACAAATCATATTATTAAGTTTGTGATTAGTTTGAGGCACAAATATGGCCACAAAGGTGATGGCCACAAAATGTGGAATTTGAGAGTATAAACATGTGTGGAGGAAAAAATAAATATGGCCACAATGGTGGAATTTGTGATTAGAATTCCTGGAGGGATATAGATATGGCCACAAATGTGGACTTTGAAATTGGATTAAAATTCCTGGAGGGGAAATAGGTATGGTTCGGTGGGACTTTAATGTATAAAAATGCCCCGAGGGGAAATAGATATGGCCACAAATGTGATCTTTGAGATTGGAAGGCCTAGAGGGGAAAATAGATATGGCCACAAAGGTGGACTTTAATATTGGAATGGAATAGAATGACCCAAGGGGAAAAGAGTATGTCCACCAAGGTGGACTTGTGAATAATTCCCAAAGGAAAGGATGTAAGGAAGATGAGGGAAACCTCAAAATAATTATTACAAAGGCCAATCAATGGTGATTGAGGCCAATCGACGGCGACCCCAG
This sequence comes from Taxus wallichiana var. yunnanensis, assembly GCA_018340775.1. NCBI lineage: Eukaryota > Viridiplantae > Streptophyta > Pinopsida > Cupressales > Taxaceae > Taxus > Taxus wallichiana. The sequence goes on along the minus strand of CM031238.1, from coordinate 419,624,295 downwards.
GGGGTTGACGATGACCAGTGTCGAGGGCTATATAAGCCCAAGGTTTGGTCGATGAAGCTTATTTTCACATGTAAACTTTGATGAGTGAGATTAGAGTGATTAAAGAGAAAAATGAAAAATGGAGGCCACATGAGCAGCGAGGAAACATCAAAGGGTGCGGAGGATGGTGAGTAAAAAACCCATGCTTGTTTTTAAGTTAATTTTTATGTTTTAGTATTTTTTTGCATTTTTTTTACAAAAAGTGGATTACGTTAGGGGGCGGTCAAGAAAGCGACCTGACCCGATGGGTCGACATCAACCCATCCATAAGGTGTGTCGATTAACCCTTAAACATGTCAACCTGACTTGGGTCAGCATCAATAGGGTTAGATTGACTAAGTTAGGGTTTAATTGGATTTTGGATGAGTTTTAATGCATTGTGAATGGATTTTGGAAATGTGGATCTGATGTATGCATGTTTTATTTGTGTTTGCAGGCTATGGAGACCCTGTATTTGAGGGATTGAGTGTTGACTCTATATGTACATATTAGAGGGGATGTGATAGATGTCGAGTGGGACCATTTTCCATAGTGGGGTTAGGTGGATTCAGGCACTACCAGAGGATCCTACGAGATGTGGGATTGATGATCGCATTAGTGGAGATATGGGATCAACAAAAATGACATTTTGGTTCAGGATAGGGGATATGACCATCACCCTAGAGGATGTATACCACATCCTCATGCTTCTATTCAGGGGAGATGATAGTTCCCATTACAGGTGAAAACAAACTAGAAATATTGATGCGGCTATTTGGATCCAATGCGCCCCATATCAGATTTTCTTCAGGGGATTTTTCTTATGAGATGAGGTATGAGTCTGGAGGTGCCACACAACCGATTGATTTACTTGGTTATGATGGAAGTTTCATGATATGATTTTCCAGACTCAAGAGGATCTTGGTTTCCATGGACACTGGCCGGTGTGGTGGAAGACATAATGGAGCACTAAATTGTATTTTCTTTTGGGACTGACTTGTTGGCTCAGGTTTACCACGAGCTATCCATGTATAGGGTAGGCAGGAGGTCAAGATTGGATGTGGGATTCATATTACACTATTGTTCCTGTGATCACATTCTAGTGATTCGGCTACCAGGGATACCATTTTTCGTTAGAGACCATATAGAGCCTGCAGTAGGATTCCTGAGATGGAGGGTCAATCAGGCCTTCAGAGACATGAGTGAGAGGAGGGTGGAATGGTATGTTGATAGGTTGGATGAGTTAGATGTTGATCAGATTATATGGTGGCCATACTGAGAGTTCCCTGCATGGCCTATTGCAAACACAAAGTTCTCAAGGATGAGGAGGATGAGGTGGGTACGGGAGAGATGAGTGGAGATAATTGAGGTCATTCAGTTTGTTAAAGTGTGACGACATTTTGGAGTCATACATATAGTGCCTCAGGTTCCGATTTTGTACACTGAGGGAGGATTTTGATAGAGATTTGTCGAGTCCTATTATGGAAAACCTAATGGGATGATGATGTAGGCATGGGAGTGAGATAATTTGGTTGGCATACTGTAGTGTGGGTAGCTTGGGTGGCTGAGGAGGGATGAGAGGAGGAGGTAGAGGAGAGGGAGGTTGAGATTGAGGTGGCTCCTGAGGTGGTGATGTAGGAGAGTTCGTGGATATGGCACAGTTAAATACCGAATTTGACAAGATACAAGTAGAGAGGGACACAACTCTATAGTAGTGAGATGCATCACACAGGAGAGAGACCGAGTAGTGCAAGATAGGGACTGGGATATGCAGGATAGAGACGATACTGAGACAAAGGGAGGCCTATAGAATTTGTTTTGGTGATTTTTCTACTATTTTGGTGACAAATTCAGTGAGTGGTGGTCATGCTACACCATAGGGGTCAGGATAGATTGCACCTCCTGCATGATTTCCATGGACAGATATTGATCCTAAGCTATAGAGGCTAAGTACTATGAGGGGATCGTGATAAAGAAGATGTTGAATAAACTATAGTACTGGAGCATCTCCATAAGATAGTGGTAGGTGGAGTTAGGCCATCGAGGAGCACGACGAGTGTGGCGCAACCACAATGAAAGGAGGGAGGCCATAAGGGTGGTTTTGATGCGTAAGGATTAGGTGTTGTACTTTCCCTTGAGGAGAGGATTTGAGGATTTCTAATGTACAATTTATAGATTTTGATAATATATCTACTTTGAGAGAGGGCCCTTAGAGGCTAACTATGATGTATTGATACACATTTTTTTGATATGTGTGTATATATATATATATATATAATTTTGAGAGATTATTATGTTATTATGTGTTTATTATAGGATGTGATGAATTATGGATTTGTGATGTGATGGTGATGATTATATGTGCATTTATTTATATTTGATTTCAGTTTAGAATGTATGATGAAATAGTTAATGTGATGTTAATGATGATATGGTTACTTTAAAGGTATATGTGTATGGATAAAATGATGATATAAATGTATTGTATGTTAATGAAGACCATGATTATATGTTTTTGTTTGAATTTGATCATGGTGATTAGAATGTATATGGTAAAATGTGATGTGAATGGAAAATAAATTTGAAAATTGATGTGATTAATGATGAAAATAAGTAAGAATAGATGTGTGTAGGATAGATGGATAACATATAGGTGATTGAGATAAAGAAAGATGCATTTGTGATAGAATGAAATAGGAATGAAAGATAAATGTGATAGGATTAAGGATTGAACATAATGCAATGGTGGTGACCTATAGGTGTGAACAACACTACATCATATCAAGGACCTAGGTAATGCACAAAGAACATGTGACCAAAGCAGATGTTAGTATGTAACCAATGATAGTTAATTATACAAAAGATCATAAGGAATAAATGGATGAAATGAACTCATACACCTAGTGTCAACATGACAAAGGGATTTGAGATGTAACTCATACGCAGGAAGAGGGTTCTCCAAAATTGGTGTTCCCTAAGACTATGCATTGGCTCTCGAAGGGGAAAGAGAAAATTAATTAATGTGGTAAGTTTTGCTAGAAGAAATTTGATCAATGTGGGAAGCTTTCTTACGGATGCTAATTAAATGGAAGGTAATTAATGCGGGAAGCCTTTAAATTCCACAATAAAATAGTATATATCCTTCAAGGGTATGTTATACTTTATACATAATGATGGCAATACATTATGATAGCCATCCTTCGAGGGATCGACCTATTTATTTTGCTTTTGATTTTTGAATTTGATTTTCATGCTTCTATTTTTTTTCCTTTTTTTACACGAACAATTGTCCTTTGAGGGAGAAATTTTTTTTTATAACTTTGATTTTTAACAAGAGCATCCATGAATTTTTATTTTACATGGGGGAGAGCTAAGAATAGCTAACTAGACTACTCATGATGGAAATAAGGATGTACAAGAGATAACCATGGACCCTTTGCATGGTTCCAATAGGTGAATAAGAGGGTGATGGATGTAATTATCACAGAGATCTCACCAAGAAGGGAGAACCTATCTATAAGGAAAATCTATAGGAAGAGTTGTGGTGACCATATTTAAGGTCACATCTAGGAAGTGATGGAAGACCACATAATTCCAAATAACCAAAATGAGAGATGGAAGAGGCTAAGATGGAGGAATGATCTAAAGATATGACTAAGAGCACTGGTAGATGTGTAATAATAGATTGTCGTAAGTGCAATGCATTATGAGGTTCCACCTCTAGTTTACCATCAAGGAGGAAAAATTATAGGCTCCTGACCCATACTTGTGTGTGACAATGTATGGTTCAATCCAATTAGGGGAAAAATTCCATGTTGGATCCTTTCTAGAGTGGTAGTGTTCTGATGATGAGGTTGTTGATGTTAAATTCACGTTAGGATAGGATATGATAAGAGTTGTAGATGAGTGGAGATGAAAACTATGCAATCCATTAAGGAAGAAAGGAAAATATGTGTCCCGAGACACAGAGATGGTTATTTAAAATGAAATTATGTTGCCCCAAGGGGAGCACAAATATGGCCATGAAAGTGGACATAGGATGAGAGTAAATGGTCCCCAAGAGAGGGACAAATATGGCCACAAAGGTGGACTTTAAATGAGATGAAATGGTCCCCCAAGAGAAGGAAAAGTATGGCCACCGAGGTGGACTTCGGATGAGAGTAAATGGTCCTCCAAGAGAAGGATAAGTATGGAGAAGATAAGTTTGATAGGATTGCATGAGATGAATTGGATAAATATTATAAAATATGTGCAACACCTTGAAATGATAAGGAAAGAATAATGGCCAAAAAGTGGATTTAGAGTAAGGATATGGTGCCTCTAAGATAGGCATGAATATGGCCACATCGGTGGTCTTTAGGTGAAGCCATGGTTCTCCTAAGGGAAGTACATATATGGCCACGTAGGTGGTTACAAGAGGAGAATATTATAGATGGATAAGCTAGATAAGATTAGATGAAGATAGGATTGATGAGATAAGATGATGTCAAGTATGGAGAGGAACTAATCCGAAAGCATACTGATCCTAGAAATAAGTCCCCTAGCATCAAAAGATCCATGGGGATAGGATGCATGGATTAGGAAGAAGACGTGAAAGGATCAATGAGAAAGGGGTCCCCAAGCGAGGGATATAGATAAGATAATGGATGTCAGAAGAGATGAAATGGATGTCAAAGGGGTGGTTTAGCAAGGTAAACAAAATCAATGAATAAGGGAGGACCCTCATCGAAGGAGTGATGTGTGGAGGAGGGATGATAGAGGATGATGTGGACAAACGAGGAGGCTCGGTAATTTGGATGGATGGGGATGTAGAAATAGGGATTGGATTGGTCATGGATGAAATGGTAGAAGAAGAGGAAGAAGCCTCAAGAAGGTCATCCCTCTCAATAAGGTTATGGATGATGGTCTGAAGGGCCTTACAATGTTTGGTGTCATGACCCAGTGTATGATGATAGGTGTAGATCTAGTGGGAATTAAACCATGAGGGCTTCAAGATAGTTTGGGTCAAAGGCCCTGATGGGTGGAAGCATGATGGCATAAAGTTTGGAGTAAATGTTGGAGGACTTCCACATATGATTTGATATATGTGTTAGGAGGGATCTTGTGAGATGATGTGGATGTCAAGGATGAGGGTGGATTGTTTCGAGATCTTGGTGTTTTAGTTTTGATTGGTGCTCTGGAAGAAGAAGGGTTGGATGATTTAGGATTGGATTGATTGGTAGGTGGAGGTGGAGGTGTTCTTGATAGCGAGTTGGTCCTAGGAAGGAATCAAACTATTTGGATTTGGATTGGTTGATTGATTGTGATGAAGGAGGTGGTCCTAGGATGGATGGATGTGGCCCCAAGATGGAGGATGTATATTTGGTCTTGGTTAGAGGAATGTCGATATTTCTATGGGGACACACAAGGGATTTGTGGAAGGGTGCCAAGGATTTTGGATTTGGATTGTTGAGGAGTACCCTTGCCAAGGATGAAAATGATTTCAACCAGCAGATCTAAAGGTGGTGTTGTGGCTGATGAGGGAAGTAATTTTTTCATGATTTGGTCTAAGGAAGATGGGGATTGGCTCCGTGAAGGAGGTTCTGATAGTGTGGATGAGATGGGAGGGTCACCTATAGTTGCTATAAGTTGAATTTATCTCCAATATTCTTCAAATTATGAAGGTGGTGTGGGAGAAGAGGGGAATAATGGAGATGCGGTAATGATGATTGATAGGGCAGGTGCAGGAAAGAGCACTGAAAGAGGAACTGGTATGGATTCTAAGGATGGTATGATGGGAAAAGGTGGAATAGATGTGGATAAGGTGGGAGAATATAATGAAGTGGATGAGGTAGATGTGGGTATGGAATCAATGATAGGTGTGGATATGGAAAGAGAGAGAGGTGTTCAATGATGCGATTGATTAGGCCTATGTGAGAGGAGGAGATGATATATTGTGATGGGTGGATGTAGAAATGAGGGGTTTTGTAGAAGAGGTATGAATGCCTTTTTGTGTTTTCTTAGGTGTTTCAAGAGGCATTTTGGATGTGGATGTGGATTGAGAAGATGTGATGGGGGATGTAGATGTGGGAATGGTACATGTTAAGGAGTTAGGTGTGGAAGTTTGGAATGAAATGGATGATGTGGGAATTGGTAAAAAAATATGTGATAATGATGTTAAGGTATACATGGGTGGATTTGTGGATGTAGTAGATATAAGTGTAGTGATGGGTGTGCTTGGGATAGGTGTGGATAAGGAGGCATGTGTAGATAATGCTAATGCGGATGTGGTAAGAGTAGGACTAGATGTAGATTGGTGGAGGTTAAGGTGGTAGGTAATGTAATTGTGGGTATGGTTGATGTGGGGATAGCCCTTGAAGGAGGTGTAGGCACAATATCTAGGATGGGAGTAGATGATGAGGTAGATAAAATAGATGTGGAGGGAGGTGTCTAGTGTATGGTGTTGATTGAAAATGGGTTGAATTGATATGGTGTAGAAGGTGAAGATGAATTTGTTGGTGGTGGAATAGGGAATGGTTGATTGAATATGTCAAGTGATGAAGATCAGATTGGTTAGGGAGACATATGATGTGGAGAAATAGGAACATGGTAGGATGGTTGGGATTGGATGGGAGGATATGATATATGAGGGATGGAATGTTAGATGAAGCAGGGGATGGTACAAGGTGATGGATGTGGAACAAGATCCATTGGTCGACGTGATTAAGAGGTGGTAGGTTTATGATGTAAGAATTCATAGATAGGGCTAGAAGAAGGCCTGAAGCAACCAAGGGTTTAGATGGGATATTGGTCATGGTGTATTTTTGTGCAGAATTGTTCAAGGAAATTTTTTGTTCCATTTTAAATTAGACAAGTCAAGAAAACAATTCTTTTTATGTTTTTGATTATGAATGTGTGAAAAGAAAAGGGGATGGATAACGAGGTACCTAGGAGGAGGAAATTTATGTCTGGTTTCAGGTTGTTATGGCTAGGGAAGTCTCAGGAAGCTCCTATTTGGTGATTAAATACCAATCAGTCAACCATGTAGGATGATGTTTAGACATGTGATTTATATGTGTGAGGTTTTGGTTGTGTGTGAAAATGTGAGATGCAGAAGTTAACCCCTAATTAACCTATGTGACTAATCGGGATGAGAAAAGAAATGTTCTTTTTAAACAAAATTCAAATGTGATTTTTCAATGAGGACACACACAAGAAAGGGAAGTACAATGTAGAAAGGAGAAAATAGGGGGAAAAAAGAGTAATACCTAGATAACACTTTTTATTTTTATCTAAACTTTAAGCGAAGAGTGATCAAGGTGATCGAACCCAACAAGAGAAAGAAAAAGTGAATACTTGTGCTGCAGTGTTAATAGAAGAGATGAAGCAAAAAATATGAAATAAAATAAAGGGATGACCAAAAGGGTGGTCCCAATGGGTGTGTTAGGAATGTTGAAGGTTTTTTATTGTTCGTTTCAAATTAATGAGTTAGCTACTAAAGAAATCACCCAACTCGGAAATGATGGAGGGTTTATGGTACCTCTAATTCAATGTGTTGGATGAAGATGCGTGCAAAGTAGAAGATGGATCCCTACTGCTAAAAGGTGATAACCTTGTAAATAGGAATCATTAAATAGAAAATGGATTAGATAGCATATGCGGGAGTTTCCCGACAAAGCGGATCCAAGAAGCGTTAACTTCCTTAGTGGATGTCAACCCCCGTTTGATGAAAGAAAGGGATGTAAATGAGAGATAAACCGATAACATACAAAAATTGAAGGATTACAGAATCTGAAAGTAACTAAGATTGATCTAAGTAGTGATTAGATTGATTAAAAAATGAATTAAATAATACGTGACTGGGTCGATGGTGACCTAGGAGGGTAGATATAGAAATTAAAATGAATATGCAGGCCTGTAAAAGCATGAAAACTAGAAGGTAGAAAAGTATGTGGATGTTGGGAGATGACTTGGAGAATGTTCTATAGACAGAAAACACTTGAAAATGGTAGAAAACAACAAGAAGAGAGGATTAGTTAGAAAATAGGACTCGGTTCAACGATGACTAGGTTGCATGAGGGTAAAGTTAATGCACAAAAGAACATGATGATGGTACTGTAAGATGAGATAGGAACAAAATGAAGGTGGAGACAGAGGAAGGATCTATTAGTGAAAAATCACAGCACCCCCGGATGCACATCAGCTTCTAGGTTGATGTTTGGGCATCCATGGATTGCAAACATTGAAACCTTTCTCCGTGTGTGGACCAAAATGAGAAAGGAATCTCCGAGAAAGGCTGGTTCCTCTTCCTAAACTACCCGCCACAAGCTATTCTAGTGCAGGTGCAAGCTAATATAATCCTAATCTAACCATGCCAAAGAGACAGAGAGAGAAAATGGAAAAAACAACAAAGCCTACACTAAAACGGTGATACACCGTAGAAGGAAAGTGTTGAACATCTATCAAAACTGCCATGGACAAAGAGAGGTGAGCAATGGGAAGGATGGACAGATGCATCACGATCCTAAGGATAGATTTCACATAGAAAATGTCCCAAAACTCCATGAACACAGCTCCAAACCTGCAATGAACATTTAAACATGCACAAGTACTGCATGAAGAGAGGTAAGAAGAAAAAAGTAAAAACAAGCAAGGATGGATGGATGATGCATGGAAACACGTTTTTTTTGCATTACACAGAAATCATTTCAATATAAAAAGGAAAAAACACCATTACAGATCGTGGAGGAGGTTCGAACTCCATTTTCAACCATAGAGAAGAAAAGAAGGGAGGGCGAGCGAGTGATGGACCACTTGTAATGTTCAACCTTAAAAGAAGCCCCTCTTTACAATATATAGAAGAATGAGAGAGGGAAGAGAGAGGAAAGTTAGATCTACCCCAACCACTTCTAGATTGCATTTAACTAATCATCTCATTATGGCGAATGCGGTGAATCCTCGGCAAGATGGTGGGTCAGTCTCTAGCGTGGAATACTTATTGTATTAAAGTGGTTGTTGAAAACGTAATGATATATCGCAGACATTTCCTGATTTTCTCTCTCAATCTGAACAAAAATAAAATATTGACCCCGAATCCTGTAGATAATTTCATAAGCTTTAAGTTGATATAAAGAACGCATACAAATCTGAGCTCTGGATCGAAAGTTATGGAGGTTTGAAGTTTTAGGGCAAAACGATGTCGGGCAAAATTTGAAATTTTCCCGCATTCGACACCCAAGTGCCACGTAGTCGCATCGGTCGATGCCACGTGTTAGGCAGATTGGCCACACAATTCTCTCTCCTTCACCTTTCGCGGCCTCCTTTGACATTTTGACCTTTTTATACTTTGGGAAAAATTCCCATTTTCTCCCCGCGCCCGCCACTGTGGACACGTGGCATGGAGATTTGGTTGGAGGACAGGGGGGCATGGGGTCATCTTTGGCCTTTTAGTTCTTTGGCCAAAACTTTTTCCAAATTCTCTAAGTCCTCCCTGAGCTCCGCACTCCCCTTCTCCCTAGGACACGTGTCCTGTTCTATTGGCTCGGGCGATCCTCCAAACTTCGCCTTCCCCTCGTGACACGTGTCACACTTTGTGATTTGTCTGCGGTCCTTCAGTGTCCCGTACGTCCCTTTGGCCTGGATATCCCAATTGCTATGGGACAAATTTCTCCGAACCGCATATGATTCGGGATTCCTTGTCCCTCTTTGCGGCGAAGACACGTGGCAAGATTTCATTCATTGGGCTCCGCGACTTTTTGCATCTTCCGCGTACTTTTGGCCCCGGATGGCGGTTGCTAAAGTTCTCTATTCGCCGATCCGGCGATTCGCGTCCTCCGTGAACCCTTGTCCCAACCGTCCGAACAAAGACTTAGGCAAATTTTCCCACTTTCACCGATTCGGCTTTTCGTGTCCCGCAACCTACGGCCCGTAATATCCCAATTGCTGCATGGATAGCAGGATTTTCACCGGCCAGTTCATCCCAACTGTCCCAAGGACCGCTGGACTAGGACTTAGCCGATTTTCATGATTTTTCCGCCCAAGCTTGTTTTTTTGCAATTTTTCACCTTTCTAAACTTGTTGGGTTTTCTTCTTGGGAGAGAGTTAGAAAGAAGTCTGAGGGACTCTGAAACATGATTTTTTTCCTTGAATCGATCTATTTTCTTGGTAGAATAATCGCGATGTTATCAAAATTATCCTGGGGTGAATTTTGGATAGCGATTTAAGCGACTCAAGGGGGTCATCTGCTATATAGATGAAGTTACCAGAACCATTCCATTGGGCATGGAGTCATGAGTTATAACCTACAAACTGTCAGCTTTGAAAACCTCCTCTCGAGCCACTTGAATTCCACCGAACTTAGAGTTGTTCTCACCAAAATGCCATCAAATGGACTGCAAGAGAAAACTAGCACCACAAAAACTATGTATAGAATGAAAATCATACATGCTCCAAATGGAACATGCAGAGTGTGCACAAGCACTTCTTCTCCGAAAGCAAACCCACCTATTCTATTCTAAATGGAAGCAAAGGCAAGCTAAACAAACCCCGAATCAAGTTGTGAGAAATAGCTTCCCATTCTCAAAAGTGGCAGCCATGCAATTGATTTGGCATTGAACATGGCTGGTTGGATGAATGGAAAATTGACAAGAAGCTGGTCTTCCACCCAAATCATCAAGGTATCGATTGAAGGCAAGTTCAATACCTCTTTTAGTTGTTCCATTTGGATTGAAGAGGTGTGACAGCTGATCCTTGGTACTTTGTAGCTCATCCTCATGCTTAGAAGCAAGCATGACTGGTTGTGACTTCTCCTTTGGCTCCAATGAAGCCAAATACCTGATTGAGCAAGGTCTAATCCATGATATGCCCAAAGCTCGATTTTGAACTCCAAAGATGGAGTCTTCTTGTGGACCTTCTTGAATGGATGGTGTGGAAGAAATGGTGAAATTCCTCCGTCCTTTCTCTTCCTCTAATGACAAATATGAAAGATCGAATCTTCCAATCTTGGTTCCAAAGAGCTGCTATAAGATGCAAGCTGCTGCAAATGAATGTTCTCCTTCATGACAGCAGACTCAAGTGTTTGGAATGTGGATGATGAAAGAGAGAATGGTGGAAACTCAACCGGTTCCTCTCCATCAAAACAGTCCTCCAAATCCGCGATATTCATTTCTGTCTGCTGCGCAAATGTTCAACCTTTCCCATGGCGTTCTCTTGATCTAAGAATTTGACAACCATGTTTTCTTTCACCCTCCAACATTGAGTTTGAGAGATAAAACTCCTCTTTAGTACTAGAACTCGAGAGAGGTGAAGTAGAAAGAAGAAAAGGTTCTCCCAGCTTTGCTCAAAGCCCTTGGATCTGTATTTTCTCCTCCACAACTAGAATGTGCTCCTCTTCTTTTGGATATGGAGCAAATGTTTGAATACAATCTTGCTCTTGATTGAACTCTTCCTCCATATGAAGTTTGTCAGTCAAACTCTTCATAGAGGACAAGTTGAAACTTCTTCTTTGGAGCTTTCTTCCTCCATGGCTGATTGTGCAAATTGTATTGAAATAGAGTGCCAACATGGACACTACTTTCTCGAGAAAACCGAATCTGTTTTCTTTTTCTCTTCTTCTTCCTGCCATAAGATCAGTCTTGACCACCATTTGTTCTCCAACTCCACCCTCTTCTAAAGGCTTGACCATCAAGGGGATCTTTGTCATCCCAAATTTAAGAGCCCAACTTTTCGACTTTGAATTTCTTTATCTTTGTTTGGCTCTTCTTTTTGCTGTTTTTTTCCTGGATCGGCATTCTTATTTTCATCCTCCCAACATGGATTTGGGAATGCAAGAGGAGAAGTGGATTGTAACTCAAATGGCTTGAAATTTTTGTGGTGGTGGAGGTAGTTAAACTCTTGTTTCTTTGGAGGAGGGGGTATTTCATTTAGCTCTTGTGGAGGGGATGACTATTTGAAGGAAAAGGAAAGAAGAATTGAGGTGTGGTGGAAGACCGAAGACATGGGATCAACATTTGGGACAGCAGATGGGGAGTTTATGAGATGATCTTTTTGAGTAATGGGAAGAGAAAACCGAGATGATGGTGTAGAACTTACCCATTGATAAGGTTGTTCAATACCAAGTGTATAGGCCTCTATTTCTGGTCCATTGTGCGAGTTGGGGCAGCATCTTTATCATGAAGTCCAGCTTCTCCTAAGGGCTGAAGTGTCTTGGAAAAGGGCCTCCCCATGGACAAGGAGTCCCGAATTCAAAGCCTTCATTTGAGCTGTTGCTCAATTGCACCATTTACCTCCATCTTTTAGATTTTCTCCAATGATTTGGCATCCCTTCATTACATGCGTACTTGCTCTTCAAAAAATTCCATAGCCAAACCGACTTTGGCATTGCTGCTCATATGGGTATACATGCTGATCTTGAATTTGTTCAAAATGCTGATTTGGAGGATTTGTAAAACATGTTGGAGGTGTGATATACTACTGCATGTGAATTCCATGGTGGAAATGAATTCATGATTGCACAACTTCATGGAATGGAAAAGAATGAAAGATATGGAAAGAAATATGGATGGAAATGGAGGAAAACTCTAAATAGGTTGCATTGATCGATGGAGTCGCTAGATGTGATTGAAGATGCCTCCAAAGGCTGAAATCTTCGCAAGAACACACCAACCTACAAAAGATGAAGTGGAAGACCTCTAAGGTCCCACTGGGCGTGCCAAAATGTCGCACGGTGGCTTAAGATTTACTATTTGATAATGAGACACTAAGAGAAGATGAAATATCTAACCCCAAGAAAGCGTGCGTACAAAATAGTGAAAAATCACAACACCCCCGGATGCACATGGAGGTTGATGTTTCGAGCATCCAGGTAATTGTACAACATTGAAACCTTTCTCCGAGTGTGGACCCGCAAAATGAGAAAGGAATCTCCAAAAGGTTGGTTCCTCTTCCTAAACCACCCGCCAAAGCTATTCCAGTGGAAAGCTAATCTAATCCTAATCTAACCATTCCAAGAGACAGAGAGAGAAGAGAAAAGGGAAAAACAACAAATCCTATAAAACGGTGATACACCGAGAAGGAAAGTGTTGAACATCTATCAAAACTCGCCATGGGACAAAGAGAGGTGAGCAATGGGAAGGATGGACAGATGCATCACGGGCCCAAGGATAGATTTCACACACAAAATGTCCCAAAACTCCATGAACACAACTCCAAACCTACAATGAAACATGCACAAGTACTGCAATGAAGTGCAAAAACAAGCAAGGATGGACATGCATCACGAAACACATTTTTGTTGCTTCAAGATTACACAGACATCATTTCAATAGTAAAAGGCAAAAATGCCATTACAGAGTAGGAAAGGAGGTTCAAACTCCATTTTCAACCCTAGAGAAGAAAAGAAGGGAGGGCAGAGCGAAAAAGATGGACCACTTGTAATGTCCAACCTTAGAAAGAAGCCCCTCTTTACAATATATAGGAAGAATGAGAGAGGGAAGAGAGGGGAAAGTCAGATCTACCCCAACCACTTCTAGATTGCATTTAACTCATCTCATTATGGCGAGACAATCTGGCAAGATGGTGGGTGTCTAGCGAAAATGAAGCTAGTCTGTATTAAAAGCATGGTTGTTGAAACGTATTATCACGCACTGCAATGATTTTTTCTCTCTAATCTGAACCAAAATACAGGATTGACCTTGGAATCCTATAGAGAATTTCATAAGCTTTCCGTTGATATGAAGAACGACAAATCCGAAATCGGATCGAAAGTTATGGACGTTTGACGCTTTAGGAAAAAACGGCCCAAAACGGATGTCGGGAAAAAATTTGAAATTTTCCCGCATTCTCGAACCCAAGTGCCACGTGTCGTGCTGGTCGGATGCCACGTGTCGTGTGCTGATTGGGTCATGTTTAATTCTCTCTCCTTCACCTTTCTGCGGGCCTCTCTTTGACATTTTGATCTTTTTATACTTTGGGAAAATTTCCCATTTTTTCCCCGCGCCCCGCCACTTGTGGACACGTGGCATGATTTGGTTGGAGGATAGGGGGCACGGGGTCATCCTTGGCCTTTTAGTTCTTTGGCCAAAACTTTTCCAAATTCTCTAAGTCCTCCCCGAGCTCCGCACTCACCTTATCCCTAGGACACGGTTTCTATTGGCTCGGGCCAATCCTCCAAACTTCACCTTCCCCTTATGACACGTGTCACACCGTGATTCGCCTGTGGGTCCTTCGGCTTTTCACCTCCCGTGCGTATGTCCCAATTGCTTAAGGACAAAAATTTCTCCGAACCGCCCGATTCGGGATTCCTTGTCCCTCTTTGCGGTGAAGACACGTGGTAAGATTTCATTCAATCTCGGCTTTTATCTTCCGCGTACTTTTGGAGATGTCCTGGTTGCTAAAGTTCTCTGTTTCAGCCGATCTGGGTGGTTCACGTCCTCTGTGTACCCTTGTCCCAACTGTTTTGAAACAAAGACTTAGGCAAATTTTCCCACTTTCGATTTGGGCTTTTCGCGTCCCATGCGTACTACGGCCCGGATGTCCCAATTGCATAATGCCCGGCTTTTTCGTCTGCTTCGCACTCGACGTCCCAACTGTCCCAAAGACCGCCCTGACTAGGAATTAGCTGATTTTCATGATTTTTCCTGGCCCAAGCTTGTTTTTTTGCAATTTTTTTGCCTTTCTAAACTTGTTGGGTTTTCTTCTTGACAAGAGAGTTAGAAAAAGGAGAGGGACTCTGAAACATGATTTTTTTCCTCAAACGATCTATTTGCTTGGGAAATAATGACGCATGTTATCAAAATTATCATGGGGGTGAATTTTGGATAACAGGATCTAGAAGCTGAAATCATAGTGATAAAAGTTGGGTCGACGGTGATTTGACAATATCGACAAAAATGTAGTGGAGTAGGATAAGGTCAAGATAGATGGATGGAGAGGTAACCTACAAGAAAGGGAGATAGAAAATAAGGCTGATAACAAATCTCTAAGTTTTGTAGAAGATGGTATAGTCCTGAAAAAATTTTAGACACAAGAAAAACAAATATAATATGATAAATATCGCATAGAACAACACAAAGATGATGATAAATATCATGAAAGATATGATTTGAGTGATGCAAATATGTTCAAAGAAGGTCCAAGAGGTCTGTAACTATTGTAGGAAGGCTCAAACTTCAGAGAAAGTTCACATGTCACAAGAAAGCTCCAATACTTACATGCATCTGATCATTATGGAAAGAAAAGACTTTGTTTTATAGGATTGACGGTGATAGGTGGGTCATCATCGACTGACTACGGGAAAAAGTTTCCCCAATGGGGTTGCTTTTGTGCTTTGATTGAGATTTTGGATTTCTTAAGGATTGGAAGAGTACTTTAAATCATATAGGTAGGCAAGGTATTTTTAGGAATGTTAAGGGATAAAGATAGGAAAGATAAAAAGCTAGAAAATCAAGGGGATGTATTTGTTAGGATAAAAGCCTCCAAAATAGAAGGTTTGTTAAGGCATATGAGATATTAATTGGTTAAATTAATTAATTAATGTGGATTATTTAATCAATGGGAATTGGATGGGCATTAAAGGTGATAAGATAATTAAATGGGAATTTTAAATTAAATAAAACGGGATGAATTAAATTAAGGGGGCCTAGGTAAATACCAAGGTGAAATACACGCACACAAAAGATAAGGGTATAGATACCAAATTTAGGTGTCTACAATTGGTCTCATAAGTGATATATATTTTCATTTTTCATATTACAATTTATTGTGCTTGTAGGTGTGCAATTGATACGAAAATATTTAATAACAATAAAGTGGAATAGTTGAATAATGACAAGAAGAAAATATTCTGATAACAAAGTGTCTTCCCCATTAGCATCCGATGATTCTTCATCCCAAGAGGGATCTGGTAAGAGATCACCAATACAACATATTGAGATTCCTCCACCTCTACATTACCATAAACATCATGAAAATGGTAAAAATCTTGATCCATTATTTCTATTTAAGAAATTTGGAAATGATATACCGAAAATGTGGTACAGTTATCCATGTAATTTTTGTGGAATGTCTAATGACCGTAGCAAATTGTAGGAAATGTAAATATTTATTGGGAAATATTATGAGAGACCACTCTCCTAAACAATGCTAAAAAAATAGTTTGGGTAAGTTTCCTAAAATGTGGACAAAATATTTTGTTCTCATTGTAATAAGAAAGGTCATGAGATTGATAAATGTTGGCAATATCCTAGAAAAAATTGGAAAATTGTTAATAAGGAAAGCACTCAAAACCAACAAACTTAAATATGACCCCTACAACTGGTTCAAGTATATACTTGAAGAAAATCAACCACCTAAAAAGGAAAATTTGATTAAATTGGTGGGTAAACAATTTCTTAGTTATATGTTTTCATATCTTTGATAGTTGATTAGCATGAAAATTATCAAAGCATTTTTAGGATTCTTGTAATCGGTTTAAAAGGAAATGTTTCCCATATTTCATATTAGCTTTGATTATAATAAAGTAACCTAAAGGGAAATCTAGGGTGACAGGTTATCATACTTTGATGACTTTCTCTTGTTAATGGGTTTTTGGAAAACTTCATTTTGAATCTTGATAGTAGCATATAAAGGTGTTTCTTATACGACATGGTCAGTTGATCCATATGTCTATTTTGGAAAACATTTATTCAAAGTATGTTTTTGTTTCAATTGTGCAAATGTATCAGTGGTACTATTTCTAATTGTTATAATTATACAAACTTTTTGTAGCCATGCATGATACTTACACATATTATAAGTCCCTCAATTTGGGCTATTGTTATTTGTAACTGTCAAACATGGAACTATAAATAGTATGTACAATTATTACACTAAAAAATGTTACATACGTTGCATTTTGTAGAGTTTACAATGGTGCAAGATCGATGAAAATAGATGATTATGGCATTTTGGTTGTCATATCAGTTCCAGATATTGGCCATGAATTTAGTTGTACATCTTTTTTGGTGTTGACATTTTTTTGTCTATTTGGACTAATCCAATTCTATGATATATTTTTAATATATTCCAATTTTTAAACTTACCATGCTATAAATTGGGTTCTACATGTTTTTGATATGTAGAGGACCTATTAGCAGTTTAGTTGGGTGAGTTTAGTTTTGGGGACCAAAAGTGTCTTATAGTGGAGGTGTGATCCAAAGGATATTTTTGAGTTCAAACATTCTAAAATTCTCCCCAAAATATTATAGTATGGAAGATCATTCCGAGATATTTTCATCAGTATAAAAAACTCTGAAAAATAGAGCTCATACACAAAAGATATCATCTACTGAAATTTTGGGCCATAAGGGACTACGCACAGGTATGAGCTAACATGGACACATCCACATCTTCTAAGTGGACCAATCATGGAATGAAAAGTGGCACATGAATATTTGAGAAAAATTGGGTTTTAGACACCGATCTTCAAGACTCGTGTTCAGACGGGTGAGCCCCACTATATGCTTGTTGGGGGCCCTCAGCCAGGGTCGACACACTTTTTTATCGAGGGGTGTCTTTTCCACTGTTACTTCATATTACATATGCCACAAATTTGTATATATTTACCTCTCTTTTTAATTATAGTATGAATGTGGGATTAAACTTTTGATTTTTGTAAATTTTATATTACTTTGCAACCAACTCACTAGCCCATGTGGCCAGCTCATCAACTACCCACATAGCTCTCCAACCAAACCAAGAGCTAAATTTAACACATAATCTAATGGCTAGTCCACTTGCAGAGTATAAGCCAAAAAAGTGGTCTTTAGACCACTTTATAATGCCATTGGTTTTATTTTAAATATTCATTCCCACCTAATCCCTATGCATGTGGGATAATGGGCTAAAATGGGAAAGTGGATAAGTCAAAGCCCTTCCCATGGATGGAATCCATGACCTCCTCACAAAAATATGGGTAGCCTCACTAACACTCCAACCACTTGTAAGTGGTAGGAATAGGGAATTTTTTTTATTTTAAGTGGTTAATTAATTTGAATGTGTAAGGGCCACATGCAGTTTGCAGAAAACATAGTTTTTGAAGCACTAGATGACAAACTAGATCTCATAGTAAACTAATGAAATTATTAGAATTTTGAGACGAAGAAGCTGGTATATTTATTTTTCCATGAAGTGATTGTAGTTTTATGGTAGAATGGCTTTTTGGGATCAGTTTCACAAAGAACACACTTGGAAGCTTGGCGGAGCCACATATGAAATTGTAGATGAATCGAGAGACGATCAGATTATGAAAATATGTATAAATCTCTAAATGTAGGTGACATGACCTATTTAATAATTTTAGAAGGTAACAATTATAATTCAAATTATATTTTAATAGATCAATTCACGTTTATGGTGAATCCCGAGACGTAGCCCATCTGGGTGAACTCCGTTATCAAGTTGTGGATTTTTAGTGATTTCATTTTCTATTTATTATCATTTTTTAGTTTCAGTATAAAAGGAATTTGATGATTAAATAAGGAAAAATGACAAGAAAATCATTAAGAGTTTAATTTTAAATCATTTATCCACAAACAAATCAAGTGAATGCACAAATTAGTTTTATTGCATAATTCATATTGAAATGCATTATTAAATTATCTTTTGATCTATTTATGAAAGTTTAAGATCACATTTTAATGGTTTTTAATCAATACACTTGAATCATGAAAAATTGAGATTTCAAGGAAATTGATCGAATAAGAGAAAAATTGGAAAATAATGGATTTGAAAACACCCAAAATTTAATCCAAAACAATCTCTTGATAAAAAAATAAATTAGATTTTGAAATTATCTTTAATTTTTTTAAAACAATACCCATGGAGTGAAAAAAATTGACGGATCAATAACAAATGCTAAAGAGGTTACTTTCATGTGTCGCATAATGAATGCACAAATAAAGAATCATCCCAATTCCATTTGTATCTCATAGTGCTCTTAAACACTCAATCAAGTACCTGGTAGCATGATCAATCCATCAAAGGAGGTCATTGTAAGTCATTGGGAAAGTTGGAAGTATTCAAAACACCATAGTCATAAGAATGAAAAATCAGTTCTATTCCATTCACTTAGTAGTGTTCCTAAACACTTATCCCAAGCCTAAGGTATGTGGTATTAACCCACCTAAGGTATAAAAATTACCATCAAGATGGAGTGAACATTAAGAATTTGAGTAAGAATATTCATCCATCACTATTCAAACTGTAGCATCTTCAATATTTGGATTTGGGATATAACCACTTCGATCATACTCCCATATCTCCTTGCTTCGCTAAACTCAACAGGCTTACTTTCCTCATCTTGTCACATGTTGGATTTGGAGGTAAGATCCTCTCAATATGGGAAATATTATAGCCTTGTGTCACCTGGATATTTCAGGTAATGTCTTGGAGAGTAGGAGGTTCATAACATGGATAAATAACCTAAGAAAATTGAAATACCTATGGGTGGAGTGAGTCTGAAAAAGACATCTGAGAATTGGGGTGATGCCCTTAGCATCCTCTCTAATCTTACCCACCTCAACCTCTCTAATAGTGGGCTTTCAAGTACCATCCCCTCTCTCCTAAATCTCACTCACTTGTCCCATTTCCATCTTTCAGGTAATTCATTTATATTCCAACCAGTGCCTGTTTTGTTTCAGAATGTCTTGTCCTTGGTTTCCCTTGATCTCTCATATTTTGTTCTCAATGGTTTAATCCCTTCAAACTTATTACACCACTCTAACATGAACAACATTGAGTTGTCACATAACCAAGACCTAATAGGTAACCTTTCTTTCATTCAAAACCACTCTTCCTCACTCATCGTCCTTTCTTTGGAGGATACCGGTGTAGGTGGAGTCATTCCTCACTCCATTGAAAACTTTCAAAAACTTCAAAATTTGAATCTTCGAGGGAATCACCTAACATAATATATACCCAGTTCGTATCTGTATCAGGGCAATTACCTCCTCTTTCATTCATTGATCTTTCACGTAACAATGTGAAAGGCAGGAACTCAAGGTATTGGGCTATTGGTGAGTTATAAGTAGTTTGTAATCATCAACCCAAGTTCCATTCTCATTGATTTTATTGGATGATTTCAATAAGTGGCCATGGGGAAACCTTGAGGTAGGGGTCAAACTTCTCCATATAGACCAAGCGAAACATAGCAGGGTGCTCCAAGTGTGGGTTTCTCAATGGACATTAAGGACCCAATCGCACCCCCATGTACCACGTAGAGAAAGTGATCCTCCAAAAATCTAGTTCATAGCTCTGGTATAATAAAATAATTTAATATAACTTTTTAAAAGATTTTTAAATCCTATTTTAATGGAGTGTGAGGTATCTGCGCTTATAACAGCTGAAAATTTGAATTTCGGCCACCATGGCACTTCTCTGGTGTCGTCAGAGAGCCTATGCTTGGTTGTAGATCCACCTAAAATCCTGGTGGTGATAGAGATTCCTGGTGTACCATTACTTGAGGGACCCATGGAGAAAAACAACGCATTTCCACAACCGACGAGCAACCCAAAGCAGAGTCTATAGTCTCTTCACTGAAAAGTGTGGGTCAGACTAAAGTGGAACAAATATTGCAAATAATCCCAAACATATTATCCCATACAGACCAGACCAAGCACATGTTTGGGAATCTTCAAAAATTATTTGGGACAAAATGTGGACCCCAATACATTGGGAGAACCCTAGCCCCTCTATTTTCTCATGCTCTAAGGATGATAAATGCATACACCACATCAATATCATGAAAATATTCCTAAATAGAGCAATCTAGAAGAATCAAATGGTGCTTATGGGTAAGTTTCTGGGTCCTAGACCTAACATTGATTTTGTTATAAGATTGGATATAAGGAAATGGATCCTCTCGGGATGTAATTGTTTCTTCGATGTCAAATGGTTTTTTATTTTTCTTATTCACTGTTCAAGAAGACATGGATGCAATTATTTTGGAAGGCCCTTGATGCCTAGGAAATATGGGTTTTTTCATCACATTGGTACCCATGTTTTGATCCCAAAAAGAAAACATTAATATTGTTCCTCTCTGGTGCCAATTTCTGGCCTCCCTCTTCAATTATGGGACGATGAGATAATGTTAAATATTGCAATATTTATTAGTTAGACACCAAGGAAAGGTCAACCAAAGGAAATGGCCTTCAAAACACCCACTAAGAAGCAACCGACTAGAAGATCTCTCTGGGTCCCCAAGACTCCAGTAAAAAAAGCTAATCTACATGAAGAATCTTTGGATTCTAAGGTTGCAGGGGAAAAAATGGTTGTCCTTAACCTTTAGCTCGAGGAAGTCTCACAAACTATCAAGGTCCTTTTGTAACCATCTGACAGTGGAAACCCTAAAGATATTGATTTACGGACTATTCAAGAGGAAATACCATCTCCAAAGGTCCCCTTCTAAACTGAGTCTCAGACTCAGAAGGGAAGCCCTTCAGCAGCTCCCAAACATCTCATACTTGAATATACATCATTGACTCCAAAGGTCATCCCTAGTAAAGATATTGAGCAATCTAGTGAGATCCTTTTCAAATATATTCTTAACATGCAATGCGGCCAAATCCTATATCCTACATGCATTGATAGGGGAGAAAATAAGTTCACACTAATCAATTTCAGTAGCTTGACTGATTCCCACCCCTCTATGCAGGTCATTGAAGGATTGTTGAAGTCCCCTAGTCCTTATAAGGAGGATGGGGAACTTACCCCAGCTTTGAGTCTTGTTCTAAAGGACAACACAAACTCTCTTGAGTTTACCCTAGTATGCAAAAAAAAGAAAAAATCTAAAGGGTTCAAAATATACCCGACACCCTATTTTTTTGATAAGAAGAAGTATCCTAGTAACTGGGCCACTTCCACTTCAAGGGTAACTAGGTCCACTATCATACATGCACATACATGTGCTAATACTACAAAGGGTAGACCTTCTAAAAATGATCAAAGAAAAAAGGAGATCAACAAAGCTCTGGTGATGGAACTCATTCTTCCCTAGACCATCTGGTCCACTCCTCTCCTCACATTTTTAATGAAGATTGTTTCTTAGAACATTAGAGGCCTTAATGGAAGTGGAAAACAACGTACGCTCAAATATTTGAGAAGAAGTTACAACCCTTCTATTATGGTTGTTCAAGAAACTAAAATGAGTTCTGAGAACTTAAAAGTTTGTTGTAAGAAAATTTGGAAAAAGGATGAATGGGTTGCAGTTGATTCAAGAGGTGCTTCAGAGGTATAGTGGTCTTCTAGGACCCTTCCAAGGTTACTGGTAAGCTCATCCTTTCCTCTCATTCCCATCCGTCCCTCTCTTTCCATACTGATGATAACAAATGTCAATGGATTTTCTCGGTTATCTATGCACCTAACACACTCCATGGTAGAAGAAAACTTTGGAAGGATTTGTTAACTTTCCAAAATTCCTTCTCTGGATAGAATTGGTTACTCATGGGAGACTTCAACTCCCCTCTCTCCATTTAAAAAACGAGGGGGAGCTCAGGACCACACTACTGGAATGGATGATCTTATAGATTCCATTGATCAGACAAAATGTTAGATCTCAAACTCAATGGAAGTCCCTTCACCTAGTCCAAAAGAGACATAGTAATAACCTCATCCAGTGTGGCTTGATAGAGAACTCATATCCACTGATTGGATCCTTAGTCAAGACTTTCATATCTCATCTCTTCCCAAAATCACCTCATACCACAATCCCATTATCCTAAATATGGTAACTAATGAGAGACCTACCCAGTCCTCATTTAAATTTCAAAAAATGTGGTTTGACCATTGAGGGATTTAAGTGGAAGGAACTTCTCAATACATAATTGTTCGAAACTCAAAATGTCAAAAGAAAAGTAAGGGACTGGAACAAAGAGTTTTCAGCAATATCTTCAATTAGAAAAAAAAGATCAAAGAGGACATTGATGAATTGGAAAAAGAAAGTGGCTGCCTATGGCATGAGTCAAGAAGATTACACTCATGAAAAAACTCTCTTATTAGAGTTCCATACCATTTGTGCAAGGGAATAATCCTACTGGAGGCTTAAATCCAAAGAAATCTGGCTCAAAGATGGAGATAAGAGCATGAATTTCTTTCATATGAAATCTTTAAAACATAGGGAGCATAATAAAATATTTGAAGTTACAAATCAAGTTGGAGTTACAACGTCAAATCCTAACTCCATCAAATAAGAAGCTATTAATTTTTACAAAAATCTATTAAATGACAGTCCTCCATTGTCTCAAGAAGCTACTAACAAACTACTAGACTCTATTCCAAAAACTGGTTAGACCCAAAGAGTTTAGCACTCTTGCTAAACCAACTACCTTAGAAGAACTCCAGAAAGTAGTCTTCTCCATGGAAGGAGACAAAGCCCCGGGCCCAGATGGTTTCTCTACTTTATTTTATCAAAAATATTGGGAGATTTGTGTGGATGACCTTCTCAAAGATGTAAATGAATTCTTCAGGATAGGTAGAATTCTCAAGGAAATAAATAACACTTTTATTATCCTAATCCCTAAAAAATCTAGGGTGAAGGAATTCAAGCATTTTAGACCCATAATTCTCTCCAATGTGGTCTATCAAATATTCACCAAAATCCTCACCTCAAGGATCTAGTTATTTCTTCTTAATATAATCTAAAGCCAACATGGAGGATTTGTAAAAGGAATACTTATTCAAGATGGAGTAATTATGGTTCATGAAACCATACACTCGATGGAGAAAATAAAAACAATAGGTATGGTGCTAAAACTTGACATGAAAAAATCTTTTGAGAGAGTTTCCTAGTCTTTTCTTTATCAAGTTTTGAAAAAAATTGGCTTTGATGATCGGTTTATAAAGATCATATGGACCTTTATTTCATCACCAAGATTCTCAATGATAGTTAATGGCAGCCCGATGGGTTTCTTCCTGAGCAGTTATGGTATTTTCAAGGTGACCCTATATCTCCCATACTTTTCATCATCATGGCGGATAACCTCAGTCGTAGAATCAATAGAGTTATATATTTGGGCTACGTTAAAGGATTCAGACCCTCTTCTTTTGACATCATGGTCTCCCATCAGTAGTTTTCTGATGACACAATCCTACTCCTTCTTTCCTCTATCCTCGAATCCATAACTATGAAGCATATTTTGTATCTATACGAAGAAGCTTTGGGGAAACAAATCAATTTTGATAAAATATATTTATAATTATTCAATACTCCTCATGCAAGATAAAGGAAAATTACACAAATCATGGGTTGTGAAATTAACTCTTTACCTACTACCTACCTTGGTCTTCCTCTTAGCACCAACAAGATCCAAATGAGCGTGTGGAATACCTTGTTGGATAGGTTTTAGAGAAATCTTGTTGGTTGGAAGGGCTCTATCCTTTCAAGTGCTTTGGAAAATTCCTTCTTATTAAAAGCACACTTCAAAATTTGTCGATTTACATCATGTCCTTATTCTTTATTCTAGTGGTTTTGTGAAAAAAATTGAAAGTATACAAAAAAATTTCTCTAGATAGGAACTGAAGATAAAAATAGGATGCACTTGGTGGCTTAGGACAAGGCATGTAACAAAAAAAAATGTTGGAGGCATTGGCATAAAAAAATCATACCATGAATGTTGCTCTTGTCTCTAAAATGGGGTGGTGACTTGTGAAGGAGGAACAACCATGGACCAATCTCATTAAAGCTAAATATCTAAATCAAGGAATTACTATGGACTAATTTAATAATTTTAGTCACTCATTGGGATCTATTTTTTGGAACATTATCATCAAGATCAGGAAAGAGCTAGCTACAGGATACAAATGGACACTGGGAACAGGTGAGAGCATAAGATTTTCGAAAGATAGTTGGGATGACTTTAGCACAATTTCAAATAATGAACACTGGGATCAGCTAAAAGACAACTTTACTACAACATTGGGACAACAGGTCTGTGACTATATTCAAAACACTGATGTCAAACTACATTGGAAAAACCTTGAGGCCTTTACACCAATTCAAAAGGAGCTTCTTGAGAACTTCAAACCACTTTGAACCTCATCCCCATTAGTCAAACCCAAAATCATTATGAATTTAATTAGGTTTCTTCATTTGAAGTTAACTATTTGGTGAGATCAGATATCAATGGTTTTCCAATGAACCTATCAGTAATTTCCCTTGGAACAATATTTGGTTCAAAGATCTTACCCAAAAATCAATCAATTCCTTTGGTTCATGCTCAATAAAGGGATATTTACCATATACAACCTCATCAAAAGAGGGCCTACCATGCCAAATAGATGATATCACTATAAGATGGATAATGAAACTATCCAACATCTTTTTCTTCACTGTCCAATTGCTAGTTCTCTATGGAATCTCATCTTTAATAGGTTTGAAGTCAAATGGTATTTTCCAAAAGATATCACACAAGCTTGATACAATGGAAACCTCCTTTTAAGCATGCTCTTCTTCACAGGCTATGGAAAATTATTTTCCCTCACACCATTTAGAGAATCTAGAAAGCCATCAATTCAATCATTTTCAGAGATACTAACAGAGCATTAAAAGTATTCTCAACGAAATCACAATGGTTGTAAAAGAAAATATCTTTAAATTTAAACCTTCTAAAAATCCCATATATCCATAGGAGGAGTTCATATATCTTAAGGCATGGAATATTGATTGATAGAATAGAATAAGATTGCAATGACCAAAGAGGGACTAAGCCTCACAAATATTATTGATCATGAAATCGATTACATTACAATGCAAGAGCTGTAATATTTATAGATATTAGACATCCTCATATGGATAGACATGACACCCTAAGAGACACCAACTACGAGATGATAAGACCCATCTCACATGCACATGTAATTACTTACTAATACCAATATTGAATGTTATCCAACATAACAATATCAATGCAAGTCACTAGACTAGAGTGCACATGTTGCACATTATTAAATAAAAGACAATGCAATAAAATGCAATAAATATGCCTATGCTAAATTATGCTAACATTCCCCCTTAATTTTGCATAGTTTCCAATGAAGTGGAGAGGAACTCTCTCAATAAAGGTGAATTTGTCACGTGCAAGTGACTTAGTGAAAACATCTCGCCTTCTGCTTCACCAGTAGGACAAAATGGAGCTCAGTATGTTGTGCTTCAAGACATGCTCACGTATGAAATGAACTCGTATTCAATATGCTTGGTTCTCTCATGAAATACTGATTGCGAACAAGCTTTAAACTCCTTCATTATCAACATATACCGGAGTAGATTTCTTGTGGTAGACCAATTCCTTCCAAAGATTCGCATGTGTAGCCATATTGCTTCACAAACAGCCTTCACCGCAGCTCGATACTCTACTTCTCAGAGAAGAGCGAGAAACAAAGTTTTGCTTTCTTCCCCATGATATCGGTCCAGATCCCATAAAGAAGACGAAGCCTCGATGTTGACTTCCTATCATCCATGTTTCCCGCATGATCCGAATCAATATCCCGTCAAGAAGAAATTGTCGCTCTTCTTACTTCTAGACCAAGGTCAACTGTACTTTTTAGATATCTTAGTATTCTCTTTTCTTCTTTCCAATGACATATTTTTGGTTCTTGCATGAAGCGTGATAAATAGCTGATCGCAAAGCTTTATATCCGGTCTAGTATATGTCAGGTAAATGAGACTCCCGATCAACTGCCGATAGAGAGTTGCATTCACCGGTGGTGATGGATCGGAACGAGATAACTGAAGTCTCGCTTCCATAGGTGTAGCAATAGGAGTGCAGTCCATCATCCTGAATTTCTCGAGCATTGTCTTGGTGTATTTCAACTGTGACACAAAGATATGATTCTCTTTTTTCCATACTTCCAACCCAAGACAATAGTGCATGAGCCCGAGATCTGTCATGTCGAACGATCGATTAAAATCCTTCTTTGTTGCATCGATCATCTTCACAGAACTACCTGTAATGACTAGATCGTCGACATAAACAACCACAATGACAATCTCCCCTTGCTTTTTGAGGTAGAGATTTGGGGTCATAAGGATTCCTTTCAATCCATGACTTATGAGATGCTCATCAATTTTGATGTACCATGCCCGGGTGCCTGCTTTTAGGCCATATAGAGATTTTATGAGTCTCGCATACCATCATCTCTTTTCCCGGTATTACATAACCTCTCTCCGAGTCATATAGACTTCTTCTTGCAAATCTCCATTAAGAAAGGCACTTTTCACATCCATTTGGTGGACTTTCCAACCAAATTGTGCAGGTAATAGAGCAAAGATCATCCCGATTGTCTTGATCTTGGCCGTGGGAGCAAATGTCTCCTCATAATCAATGCCTTCTTGTTGTGCATACCCTTTGCTACAAGCCTTGCTTTATACTTCTTCAATAGTCCCATCTGATTTGTACTTAGTCTTGAATATCCATCTCGCATCCAATGGGTTTCTTCCCCGTGGAAGGTCGACAAGTTTGCCATGTGTTGTTCTTCATCACCGATCGATACTCAATCCATGGCATCTTTCCAAGCTTTTGATCAGTAGGGCTTCCCGAACTATAGATGGCTCAACTGCTTTCAACAACTCTTGCTCATTAGGGCATAATTGACCTCTTCACGAGCTTGATCATGAGTTCTAGGTCCAGATTGATGATGTGCTAGGTGCTTCATCCAAATTTGCATCTCTTATTAATTGAGTATACCATTTAGGTAACTTCTTAGCTGTTCCATTGGCTTGTGGTGGATCCAAGTTTTCACCATCATCCAATTCATCACTGTCATCTTCAAAGGGGAACATCAAATTCTGTCTTCACAAGAGGTGTATTTCTCGCATGTTTGTTGAGTCGCTGAGGAGCATCTCTTGTTTCTTCTCAAAGAACTCAACATCCCTACTTGTGTATACTTTCTTTGCTTTCAGATCCCATAATCTATACCCAAGTGCTTCTTCACTGTATCCAATGAATATCAGTTTCTCAGCTTTCATATCCAACTTGTTCCTATTCTTCTTGGGTATGTGCATGCTAGCTTTACACCCAAATACTCTTAGGTGTGCAATTGATGGTTTCCGATTTGACCATGCTTCTTGAGGTGTCACTCCTTCAAGAGCTACTGTGGGCACTCTGTTCAACAAATAGACTACAGTTCTTGCAGCTTCTACCCAAAATGTCTTTGTTAAACCTGAGTCATCAATCATACATCGCACCATTTCCATGATAGTATGATTCCTTCTCTCAACTATACCATTCTCATTGTGGTGTGTGAGTAGGAGGCATTTGTCGACGAATCCCATGAGCTTCTAGGTAAGTCTTGAACTCATTGCTTGTGAATTCCCCCCCTCGATCTGAGCGGAGAGTTTTGATCTTGCGACCAACTTCATTCTCAACAAGTGCTTTGAACTTCTGAAATGTCTCAAAGGCTTGACTCTTGTTTCTTAGAAAATATATCCACATCTTTCTTGAGTAGTCATCAACACAAAGCATGAAGTATTGACATCCGTAATGACTTGGTCAGCATGGGCCCGCAAAGATCGGTGTGCACCAAATCAAGCTTTCCTTAGCTCTATATGTGTTCTTCTCGAAGGGTACTGTGTTGCTTTCCAAATAGGCAATCATGACACTTGTCGTTGTTGTGCTTGAGTGTAGGCAATCCTTTCACCATGTTGCCCTTTTGAAGTGTTTGAGATAGCCAAAATCTGATGTGACCATATCTCGCGATGCCATAGTTCTCAGATTGTGTGTCTTTGGCCACTAGAGCTTGATCATCCTTGTGGACAAAATCAAGTCGAACATGCGTCCCACATCGAGGCTCTTGCTACAATCTTGGAACCTTGACTTATCTCTTATCAAGCACACTTTTTCTCCATTATTACTATCAAAAAATCCAACTTCAAGTTGTGATCAAGGAGTTGACTAACCGATAGCAAATTCTTGGTCAACCTGTACATACAATACATTTGTGATTTTGCAAAATGATGCTTTCCAAGAGGTAGTGAAATGTTTCCAATCCCTCGACACTCGTATGATGAGTCATCACCTAATGACACATGGTTCTTGTTAGGTGAGTCACGTAGTGTGTAGAACCAATCCTCACGTCCACCATGTGTCGAGTTACACCCGAGTCAACATACCGATATCTTGTGTGGACTTGGTTTCTTCATCAAATTGAGTAGAATACATGTGGTGTCCTTCATCTGAATCATCCTCATGTTCGGCAATGTACCCTTGTTGTTTGGGTTTTCTTTTCCAATTACCATTTTTCTGCCTCTTGATTGTTGTTGTTGTTGACTTCCCTTTATTTGAATTATTGTTACCTCGTTGGTTATTGGGTTTTGAATGCTTGATGAACCCTTTTTGTAGGAATTGTACCAACAATCTTTGATGTCATGTCCCCTCTATCGCAAATGGGACACTTCTTGGTGTCATGACTTTGGTCCCTCATTGACTTTGATTTTGTTGGGACTTCTTGTGATTGGACTGAAATTTTCCCTTTCCTTTATGATCGAAGATAGTGCTTGCTCATCTTCATGATCTTTGTTGTTCATCGCTCTTCTTTTGTTGGAGTAGATTGACCAACTTCTCAAAGGTGACTCGTGTGTTCACTCATATTGATAGTTGTCACAAAGATTCTCAGAGGAAGGAGGAAGTGCTCGCAACACAATTGGTACGAGGAGGTCTTCATCACTTATCTCTTTTCCCAATGCCAATAGAGATGCCCTCAAAGTAGCAAACTCGTCTCAAAAAAACTTCAACCTTCTCATTGTGCTTCAACTTGAGAGTATGCAACAGTGATAGAGGTCGAGGATGGCATTCTTGTTCTTTGCCTCATAGACTCGTGCTCAACTTATCCCATGCATCCTCGGCCGATGTGGCATCTCTAATGTGGGGTCGCACATCGTCTGCTACGCTAAACAAGATGATCAACTTGGCCTTTGATTGCCCTATCAAATTGAACTTGTTGTCTTCCATCATCAAGTGATCTTGTTGTTTGTCCATCTACAACTCGTCCATAGGTCTTCAAACTCAAGTAACATCTTGATCTTCGGTTTCCATGCAAAGATAGTTGTCTCCTCTAAGCAAGTTGTGAATCTGAAGAAGAACTTTGGTGCTTGTGCACCCATTTCTCGCAATCTGAATTTCTAAAACTCAAATTCTCTAAAAGGGTAAGGCTCTTATCACTCCAGTTTATGGTCTCCTCTCAATATACCGTCAAAGCCGATATACCAAACCTTTCTATATACGCTCCTTCCGATATACCCATCGGTACGTGGAAGAAGATCACCCTTTCAATATACCCACAAGACGGAAAGAGGTGTTAACGCACGTGAAAGAATTTAGTACGGGTACTTAGACAAGATGGAGAGGGGGTTTGTGCAAAGCACAAACGGATGGGAGGGCTCAAATGTGTGTGTATTGTGTCCTTATTACTCCCCGTCGATTTTATAGGGTCGATGCCTGCATTTACGTTTAGGCAATGCGTGTTAGGCAGTTAAAGTGCAAGTAGTAGTCGCGACGATCATCACCCGTAAGCGCTTCCCAGAGGCACCGTATATACCGAACGCTGCTATGAGATCAAAGATCTCGTGTGATAGAACCAAACATAAAATAAAAAATTTGCACTTTTTTTTCACTTTTTTTTCACTTTATGCACCAAGATTAGTACAAAATGCTCCAAAAGTACATCAAAATGAAGTTTTTGTGTCCCCCCTCTTTACAAAAAAAAGGTCTAGAATCACAAAATACACAATTTAGGCCAAAATATTTTTTTTTACCCCCAATAGGTGTTTTTCCGCTAAATTTAGCGGTGGCTCTAAATGTGTTTGGTGAGCTTCTAAATTTGGAAATCTCCCAAAATTTAGTAATTTCTCCAAATTTTCCAAAAAAAAATTTAATAAAAAATATGGAGAGAGTGGGAATTGAACCGCTGACCTGTTTGTTCCCAAGATCCAAACAAACAATCTGAATATTGTTTTCACCTTTTCTCACAAACCGTGATCTGGGTTTTTCTAAAATTTTGACAAAGCAGCATCATACAATATTTTTCTTGAAACCCACAAAATTTCAGAAGAATCGAATCTTAGTTTTTGAGATCTTACCAATTTACCAGCTAGATCTGATTTTTTTTTCGAAAAAATGATCCGACTTGTACAGACTTTTCGTCACATGTAGAGGCCGAATCTGAAGATGATGTAAACTGCAAAGTTGTGTGCCTCCTTCTTATCTTTCCAAAAAAAAAAATGGCACATCAATCCGACATTGTATGAAAAAGTTACGTCCTTTTTCTAAGAGCTATCTTGCTGAAATTTTGTTGACGGACTGCCTTCAACCTTTGCTCCTGAATTCTTCACACCTCCACTTTCGATCTATTTTTTTTTTTTTCTCGATCTTTTTTTTTTTTTTTTTTATCTGCAATTTTTTTCAAGATCTCTCTCTTTTTTTTTTTTTTAAGATCTTTTTTTTTTTCACAAATCTTTTTTTTTTTTTTTTAGAATTTTTTTCAAGATCTTTCTTTTTTTTTTTAAAGATCTCCAAATCTGAAATATTCCGCCAATATGTTAGATCAATTGGCTATGCCAATGACTAATAAAAAAAAATTACCTTCCAAATAAGTGGATAGGTCAAATTTTAGTTGAGGGATGCTTGGAAGGAATGGAGGTTATGGGATGCTTCAATGGCTCTCCTTTGATGCAGATCTTCTTCTCCAATGGATCCTCTCCAATAGTGCTCCTCTTCAACCTTGCTTGGATAGAACCTGCTCTGATACCAAATGATAATAATGGTATAGCTTATACCAAATGAAATGATAGAATAGAATAAGATAGAATAAGATCAAATGACCAAAGAGGGACTAAGCCTCACAAATATTATTGATCATGAAATCAGATTACATAACAATGCAAGAGCTGTAATATTTATAGATATTAGACAACCTCATATGGATAGACATGACACCCTATCAGGCACCAACTACGAGATGATAAGACCCATCTCACATGCACATGTAATTACTACTAATACCAATATTGAATGTTATCCAACATAACAATATTGAATGCAAGTCACTAGACTAGAGTGCACATGTTGCACATTATTAAATAAAAGACAATGCAATAAATGCAATAAATATGCCTAGTCCTACGTAATCACTTCAAGGCATGAGTGAAGGTGATTCTCTCCTACTACATTCTACAATCAATGGAAAATTATATTCTTGAAGTTTAGGGTCACAAGAGGATTATTCCTCTACATCAGGGTGTCATTTATCTCAGTAACCATTACTTGTCTAGTGTTGTTGTCAATGACCCCTTCCCTGTTGTGGCTTCTCCCCTTCCCAAGAAAACCCTCATTCGATCCAAAAACCCATGTATTGTGACTCTATCTCGTAGCCACCCCCTAAAATGGTTCTTCATAACAAGTAGGAAAGGAAAGGAAGTTGTGGGCTATGGCTAGCAGGGTAAATAAATATTGGTGGATGATAGCCCTCCCTCTGTCCTCCCTGTCATGGAAGAAGGCTCTAGTTTGGAAAATAAATTCAACATGCAAGTTAATATTGTTAAAACCCTTGAGGAAAATGTAGAATTCCTGCTTAAGTCTACTATTAAGGAACAAGCTTCGGATACCAACACCGGCCTCAAAGAAGAAATTGTTTCCCTTAAAACTAAGATTAAAGCTCTTGAGGAGAAACATAGAAATTACTTGGCTATGCACAATGTTATTTGGATCTTATGCAAGTCCATATCCACCAAAATTGTGACTCTAGCGGCATTCAAATGGCTTGGAAGAATGGAAAGATTACAAGAAATTTTAAAGCTACAAACTAGGACCCCACTATTTCCATTGCCTTGAAACTCTACCAAGATTTCAGGGTTGCTGTAAAAGTTTTTAGCAAATCTGTTGGGTAGTGTTGTTGTCTCCTTGTTCTCGGTGTAGTTGTTTTTGTGCTATTTTCTAGCTACATTTTTTATGTAGATGTTTTGATATTGGGGTCTTTGTAGGCATATGGCCCTTGCCTTTGTTTTTTCCTATTCTTTTCTCTTTTGGTTGGGGTGTGGACCCCACGGATCAAAAAACCACTCTGTTTTACTTTTCTTATCTTGGTTGTTGAGCCTCTAGATGTAATCTTGGGTAAGGTCCCTCCAAAACCTTTTACCAATAATATAAAAAAACAATGTGAAAGGCAGTATACCTTTATCTTTTCGTATGCTTTCCTCACTTATATATCTACATCTTAATAATAACCAACTTAATGGTCATATCCCACCTTATTTGGGTTAACTCTCTATTTTAAGATAACTTTGGCTAGATAGAAACCTACTCGGTGGTCCTATTCCACCTTCTCTCGGTCAACTCTTTGTATTAAGAGAATTGGGACTAGGTAATAACCAGTTGTCAAAAGAAATTCTAGATAGCATTTCAAAGTTGTTAGATTAGAAGTAATGACACTCTCCTACAACAATTTAATAGGTAGTGTGTCTCTTTTCATGTTTGAAAATATGACTCGGCTTCAAGTACTGGACCTTTCTACAAATCATTTGACAATTGATATCTCCTCGAATTGGGTCCCCCAATTCAACTGGATGTCATACCTGGGATTGAGATCTTATAACATCCATGGTGATTTTCCTACTTTTTTCTCTACTCAATATTTATTGGAAGAGTTGGACTTGTCAGACAACCATATTAAAGGAAATGTTCCCAGTTAGCTATGGTATCTTCCCATTCTTGAATCTTTAAATCTTTCCAATAACCAACAATAAGGTTCTATGCACCCATTGAATTCAGTGCTTTTTTTGTACTTGCATAATAATAGCTTCCACGGCCCTATTCCAGATATTTATTTTCATGGAATGATATTGGATTTTTTAGACAACAAGTTTAATGGATCTTTTCTTGCTACAATTTTCCACAAATGCTTTATCTATCCTTATCAGAACAATCTAAGTGGAGGAATTCCACATTCTATTTGTATTGATGCAATTGGCTTCTTCAATATTATGGACTTATCAAATAATAGTTTAAGATATGTGATTCCCGCATATTTGTTGAGATGTTTTACTCTCCAAGTTTTGAATTTGGCTCAAAATGAATTTCAAGGTGAGATGCCAAAGGAGCTGGAAAATATAACACACCTTGAGACATTAGATCTCAATGGAAACAACTTACATGGAACTATTCCTTCTAGTATTTCAAATTGTGTGAATCTCAAAGTATTTGACATCGGGCATAACCAAATGGAGGGATCTATTCCTATTTTATTAAAAGGACTGGCAAAATTAAAAATTATCAGCTTGAGTTTTAATAAGTTTGAAGGCAGTATTCCACGCAAGTTGATTGAGCTGAAGAATCTTCAGGTTTTAGATTTATCTCACAACAACTTGAAAAGAACTATTCCTACAAATCTAGGAAAGTTAAGTGCCATGGTCAATCAATCACAGAATGTTGAAACACAATATACTGAAGGAACTCAGGTGATTACTGATACTCCTTATGTGCTCAACTATTTCCTAATATTTATGGATCAAATAACGTTATGGATTAAAGGAAGGGAAATTCCATACCCGAAGATATGGAGATCATTCAAATTCATGGATCTGTTACATAACAAGTTGTCATGAGGCATTCCTCTGGAAATGGGACTCCTCGAGGTTTGGTCACTCTCAACATTTGTAAAAATAATTTGAGCGGATCAATTCCAAAATCCTTTGGAGGAATGGTTCATCTGGAGTCTTTGTATCTTTCAAGAAACATGTTGTCAGGGAAGATTCCTACCGAAATTTTAAATCTCACATTCATTTATTTTTTGAATCTTTTAGACAACAAGTTTTCTAGTTTAATTCCTCATGGGAATCAATTTTCAACTTTTGAGGCTTCTGCATTTCAAGGAAATATCGATCTTCATGGATTTCCCATGAAAAAATGAACACATAGCTCAGGTTATGTTGAAAGAGGCAACCAAGTGGAAGATGTAAACACAAATGAAGATGAAATAGATCGATGGTGGGTGGGTAGTGGTAGTGGGGTTAAGTTATGGGGTGGGATTTTATGTTGTGATTACAGTGTTGTGCTTCTACGAAAATGGGGAAATAAATGGTTTTTTGTGATGGATGTTATTTTGGCATATCTTTTTTAGGGTTGAATATATAAATATCATCAGTGTCACTGCTACTATGTTTGAGTAGTCGTTGCCTTGAAATAAATAACAATTTGTGTTATGGAGCTTGTGGAAATTCAAACAATGGTTCCGCCACAAAAATGCCCCTAGAAATTTGTTCTTAATGTCTTTCACGAGGTAATACTTCTCCTCCTGATGTTATTTTACATGTTCTTGAATTTAATGTTACGTGACAATGGCTAGAATAGTTCTTCCTTATTGGGTATTTTGTGGGCCGCATCCCCTCCGAAAGCATGCTAAAGTCATGGGTTAACACAACTTGGGCCACTCATGGCATCCGACTCGAAAGTGTGTAGAACATGACCAAAGGTTTCTTCCTCTTCTTTTTTTCTAATCCATCTCATGCCCCAACTATCTTGAATCGTTCTACCACTTGGTACGTGTGTAACTCACTTTTGGTCCTCTCTCCTTGGACCAAATATTTTGTGTTTTTTTGAACATGTGGATCTCAAGGTTCCCATTTAGGTGAAGTTCCCTATTCTTCCATTTCCATTTATCCACTTTCTGCACCAAATCACCTCCTCTATAGGGTGAGTTATTTTCATGGAACCTCAATGCTTCTATAATGCTCGGCCTCATAAATACATTTGTGTTGAAGTTGACCTTTCCCTAATTAAGAAAATATTGGATAAATAAATTCCTAATTCTAATGTTATGTAATAGTGTTGAATATAAAAATTAAGTACATAATAGACCCAAGAAAATAAAAAATTAAGATAAAAACCCTAAGTGCAAATGAGAAGGAATAAATACTTAGTTGTTTTTATGATCCTGAAGGTGCACAGAACTGATAAACTAGAAAATCTGAAGTGTAGAATGTCACAATGAATCCCAAAAAAAATCATAGGTGTCATAATATACTGGAATGGGGCGCCTAGGCCAAGGCAGGGGTGTCAAAGGCATTGAGACCTCCTAAGGGTGCATGTGTATGCTCAAAAGCTACGGAAACCAATTTTGAAGGTCACAAGATGTTCGTTGTCTTTCTCTTCTTGTCACTAGTATGTCGCATTAAGTGGGAAATGTTGCTCGTAACCTACAATGAAGAAATGACCTACAAAACCCAAAGTGTATTAAATCCCAAAAAGAAAAAAATGCAAATGAGGGTTCGACTATCCTCATATGTCAAACAAGTGATCTTACGACTAAGCATTGCACTACATCTCAGACCCAATGTAGTTTTATGTATATGTGTGTAGAATTGTGCCCTTGGTGGGTCTTATGCATGTCGCACTTAATAGCAAACACGTAGCTAGATGTAAGAAATGTAAGTATATGTGTGTATGAAATAATCAACTTCCCCTCCTGTGAAGTGTATACAGAAGAATCATTCCCTTGCCCTTGTGTGTGGATGCTAGATGGATGTTTGAGTGTTGTTGTAATGGCCTTTGAATGCAACCTTATGTGGTGATAGCTAATGTTTAGTTCTTGGTTCTTTATTATGGTCACATAAATTTATATTTATATGATTCCTTTTCCTAACTATTTCTGGTTGTGCCTTTCAACCAAGGTAAGAGAACCTACTTTGTAACCTTCAAATGGTGAAGGAGATGGTGATATCCTTCTTTTGCACAAATTTTATATAGAAGACCTTGGGAAAATATGATCAACACTCCAAATCTGACTCTCACGAGTTGTCACTCCCAGAATATGGAGATATTTTCAACACAAGGCTAAGGTTATTGAAGACATTTGGAAACCTGATCTGTTTTTATATATTTTGGCAAATGGATTTTGTTCTTTTGTGGATATACAGACAAAACAGGGGTAGTTCAGGGTAGGATTGGTTATTTGAATATTTTTGGTGGGAGATCAACAAGACAAATTGGACTTTTCAAATCCTTGAGAAACTTCACAACAATGGAGAAATCAACAACAAAAAGCTTCAAAATAGTTAAAACATTCCTTCAACCAGAAGGTGTGCATCAATGGAGGCCCAGATTTGCACTTTTTCACACAATATTTGAGGTTCTAGCACGAAGGCTCGAGTTAGAAGGCCCAATAAAACATCAAAATCTAAGATGAATCATGCCTGAGGTACACCCAGAGGCTTACAAACAATCTCTGTCAACAAATGAAAGAAAAGTGATTTTAAATCATTTATTTCATTCCCAGATGAAAGCTCTTCTGAAAATGAAATTGTAGATGCCACTAAACTATCACAAGGATTGAGATCTATGTGATTGAGATAGATTTTGATACAAGATTGCAATAGGAACAAGAAAAACTACTTGCAGACATTCTGAAAGTGAAATAAACACAAAATTGCTAGAGATTTAACACAAATTAATTCAAAGTTTATCAGATTTATTCAGCAGGGGAGAGTTATTCAAACAATCTCAGCTTGTTGATGGCTATACACTTGTAACCAACTCAACATGAATGAAAATCTAACACAGAGGAAGTTAACCTGTTTCTCAGAAAGGTTTCTCGAGAGATGAGCTTTTCTCAAAATTTTCTCATGAAAATGAACTCCCGACCATTTGCAAGTCTCAAACATGCATTATATATCATTTTTTTACATCCAAGCCTTCTCTCCCAAGAAAAGGATATCCTAAGCATCAAGTTCATTACAAAATTTCATCATGATTCACGAGAAGGGACGTTTAATAGAAAAATGTTCAAAAGTTGCCAGGTGCCTCAAAAGGTGAATCATTGCAAAAATCCACATCATTACTTCAATAGGGGGCATGTTTTTCATCCTTGGTGCACATGCAGACCCCTTTCCTTTCATCATTTCATCTTTTCCCTTTCCAAATTTGCCTCTGTAACTTTTGGATCTGATATTTCACATTTTTACACGAGCCCGAGAAAAATCCACTTTGAAAGTATATCAAATTTACAAATTGAGCTTTTAAATTGATTCCATTGATCCTTACAGACTAGAATGACACAAATTTTCCAAAAATTGATGAAAATTGATGCAAAAATTTCATCTCCAAACATCTTGGAGCTCGAATGGTGGAAAAATGATGAAATGCACAGTTACCGTTGATCTTCCTTCATCTTTTAATCTGAGCCCTCCACGTGGAAAATGTGATTGGAAATGGGCTTGGGAGCGCTTTTTGACATTTTATCACTTTTGGAAAAATGTAAAAATTTTGACATTTTTCTCCACCCCTCCGCCCTTTGAAAAATGGCTTGACACGTGTCCCAATGTGGGTCCCAGTGGAATCGCGGCTCGATTATGCTATTTTTCCTCTTTTTTGAAAAAAAATTTTTTCCAAATTTTCCCCACATCTCCACCTTTCCTCCTCGACCTTGCCACATGTTCTTTTGATTGGAGTGGAGCTACATCCTTTTATACTTCATTCTTCTCTCTTTGATTTTTCATGACACATGGAGTGGAGCTGAGGCTATGTTCATATTTTAACCTTTATCTTTTGAAGTTAAAAACTTCAAAGTAACTTGATATTCTACCTCCCGCTTTGACTTTTCAAAGCCATGTGTCCTTTTCTGATTGGAGGTGGAGTTTCGGCCCATTTTCATACTTTATTCCCTTCTTTCCAAAAGAAGGCAAAAAAATTCAAAGTTCTCCATCGGCCCGCATCCCCTTTGCCTTTGACTTTTCAAACTACTACGTGCCCTTCTCTGATTGGAGGTGGAGTTTCGGTTCACTTTGTGACTTTAATCCTTTTACAAAATAAAGTCAAAAAACTTTAAAGGAACCCGATAACCCACAATTCCATTTTTGATTCTAAAGCCACCACGTGTCCTCCCACGGGCCTTAGGAATTTTTTCTCACTTTAACTCCTTTTTTCCAAAATGCCTTAGAGCACAAAAAAACCCCCACTGCTCACATGTACATCTCTCAACATGAAATTTTCATGTGTACATCCTCCATGGGCGAGTTAATTTTTAGGAAAATTTAAAAATTTTCCCCAGATAAATGCTTGCTTTGACCTCAACCAATTAGAAGAAGCCACGTAAGCATCATCTAAAAAAAGCGGAGCCATGGGACCAAAAATGCCTTTTTGCCAAAAAGGCAAAAAGTGATAAGTTAAAACATTTTCCCACCACCCTCGACCAATTAGAAGAAGCCACGTAACCACCCAATGCTCAGGAATAATTTGACGGGTAAAATGCATGCCATCAAACCATCAAAAACACAGAAATTTTCCAGTTATGCCCAAAATCCAATTTTTCACTAAGGATGGAAATTTTTTGAAACAAAACCAAGTGAAACATGATTCCAAGCATTTTTCAACCATGGGGATGGATTTTCAAAGGCATACAAGTATAAATCGATCATTTTCAGCTTCCACGATCGGGAAAAATAGGAAAAAATGGTAGAGCCCATGATTTGAAAAATTTAGGGCAAAAAACAGGGCACACTTGGGACTTCTTTCAAAAAGGGCATAACAATGGATTTGGAAAACAATTCAAGGCATTCAAATGGAGGAAAAACTTCATTTCACCCATTCAAGATATAGAAAATGTTTCAAAATACGCAGAGTGAAGGAAAATTAGGGCAAAATGGTGTAAGATCAAAATGGACACCAACATCGGCTCCTTCTCAGGGATGGGCACTCCCAGAGTGCCACAAGAACAAAAGTAGACCAAGTGCCAAAAACATCCATTGGGCAATGGAGTCAATATGCAGAGTAGACAAACCAGAACCAACTTCCAAAAAATGAACTGAGAAACCAGCAAAACCAGGTCACCAAGGACCAGAATGAGTAAAAAACACAAAAACAGAAAGAAACCAAAGAACTATACACTATACAATGGTGCATACCTCGATTCTAGGGAATCAATCAAGGAAATGTTTCAGATGTCTTCCATTAATAGGAAATTTGAGCAATTCCCCATCTAAGTCTTTCAAGAAGAAGGTATGTTCACCGATCGAATGTCAATGGAGTAAGGGCCCATCCACAATGCATCAAATTTACCATGCTTGCCCTTATCTTCATGCCTTCTATCCCACAATAGCACAAGATCTCCAACACTTGAAAGCCCTTGAGTGACCTTCTTGTCAAACAAATTCTTCAACTTTTCTCTGAACTTTACATGCCTTTGGTGGGATGCCCTTCTTTCTTCATCTAGCTCAACAATCTGATTGATTCGAGCTTCATATGGGCTGACTTCTTGATCTTCAAGTTGTTGAACAAACTGAAATGAAGACAATTGCAAATGCAAGGGCAGCAAAGCTTGAGTTCCATATACCAACTCAAATGGGATTTTACCAAGTAGCTCTCTTGGCAGTTATCCTATCAGCCCAAACAACAAATTTCAGTTTGCTCACCCCACTTCTTCTTGTTCAGCTCCAAGGTTCTTCTAATGATCTTCATAAGTTCTTATTGTTGGACTCAGCTTGTCCATTACCTTGGGGATTGTAGTTAGAAGCATATGTCAAATTGATTCCATATTCTTTGCACATTTCCATCAAAGGTTTAGCTTTGAAACACATGGCATTATCAACAACAATCTTGACTGGCACTCCAAATCTGCAGATGATATGATTCAGCATGAAGTCCATGACAACTTGGTGTGTTGCTTTCTTAGTGGGGATTGCTTCCACCCACTTAGTAAAGTAATCAGTGGCTATAAGAATCCACTTATGGCCAACCTTTGGAAGGGTCTGAAATCTCACCAATGAAGTCCATTCCCCATTGTTTGAAAGGAGCTTCAATTGATACATGGCTGCAAAGGAAGGGAGCCTGAAGCTTTCATTCTTCCAGAAAAATGTTGGCAACTTTCACATCTTCTTACCAATAGAGTTGTATCTTTGAAGAGAGTTGGCCACCAATAACCAGCCCTCAAGATCTTGTGTGTTGTAACTCTTCCAAAAATTTCCCCACAAACTCCTCCATGGAGATCTGCAATTATCTTTGGGGCTTCATCTTCAGTTAAGCATCTCAAGAGCACTCCCTCTGGGTTCTTCCAAGCTAACCCAAAATCAGTTATGACATACTTTTGAGAGGCCAGCTTAAGAGCTCTTTTCTGATTTTTATTCAAATGATCAGGGCAGCATAGATGTCTGAGATAAAATATTATATCTTTGTACCACTCAGAACTTACCAAATTTTCAAGCACATGCACCCTTTCTTCTTCTACTTCATTTACTTCAATGGTTTGCAAGTTTCTCTCAGCCATAAGCTTAGCTAGACCCAAACCTCTTACCAACTTTGTGGTTTGGATGTCCATGTCATACTCTTGCAACTTGTTCACCCATCTAGCATCTTTTTCTTGACACCTCCATCTCTGATAAGATATCTTTTACCATGGTGTGGGAACATAAGCAAACTTTGGAACTCAAGATATAAGGTCTGAAAACCTTTGTGCTTTCACCAAGGAAAATGCTTGCTTTTCCATAATGGTGTACTTTAACTCAGCTGCTTGCAATGCCTTACTAAAAAAGGCAATTGGTCTCTCATCCCCTTCATCATCCTTCTGCAACAAAATAGATGCAATGGTGTTTTCTGAGGCAAAGGAGAACATTTGAAAAGGCTTCTTGTAATTTGGAGCTGCCAAAATAGGTGCATGCTTTAGTGCTTCTTTGATTCCATCAAAATCTGAATAGCATCCTCTTCCCACTTGATAATCTGGTCTTTCTTGAGCATGCAAGTAATGGGGAGAGTCAACTCAACAAAGTTAGACACAAATCTTCTAATGAAATTGATCTGCCCAAAGAAGGATTGGATTCCCTTCTTGGTTCTTGGAATTGGAACCTTGTTGATGGCCTCTACCCTCTCGAGATCAATCATGACACCATCCTTTGATACAATGTGACCAAGCAACTTGGCCTTTTGCACTCCAAAATGGCACTTCTTTGGATTCAAAGAGATACCAAATTCTCTGCATCTAATCAACATCTTTTCCAAGTGCTTGCAAGTGATCACTTCTCTTCCTGGAAAACACAGTTACATCATCTTGATAAACAACAATGAAGTCATTAATGTAACCGGAAAAAGCAACATCCATTTCTCTTTGGAAGGTAGCTCCAACATTCATCAGACCAAATGGCATCCTAACATAAACATATGTGCCCCAAGGAGTGGTAAAGGTAGTCTTTATTCTTTCTGATTCCTTCACAACAACTTGGTTATAGCCAGAGAAAACCATCCAAGGTAGACAACAATTCAGATCCAGTCACTAATTGCAACATGTTTTCCATGTTTGGAAAAGGATAATTATCCTTCATTGATGCTCTATTCAGAT
This sequence comes from Taxus wallichiana var. yunnanensis, assembly GCA_018340775.1. NCBI lineage: Eukaryota > Viridiplantae > Streptophyta > Pinopsida > Cupressales > Taxaceae > Taxus > Taxus wallichiana. The sequence continues at coordinate 419,581,962 of CM031238.1, read as the reverse complement.
TTCTAAAGTCTACACACAGCCTAATATCACCATTCTTTTTTCTAACTGGCACTAAGTTTGCAACCCAAGAAGAATACCTTGTAGGGCTGAATGATCCCTCCATCCCTTAGCTTCTTCAATTCATCTTGCATCTTCATGGAGAGGAGTGGATTAATCAGCCTCTTCTTTTTTCTGAATGGTTTTGCATTAGATTCCAAAGGAATTTCATGCTGAAACAAATCCTCTCTGTATGCTTTCAACTCAGAATAAGACCAAGCCAAATAGTCCTGATATTTCTTCAACAACTTGACATAGGACTATTTTTCTTCCTTATCCAGATTGCTTCCCAACCAGATCTTCCTTGGTTTCTCCTTTGTGCCAAGGTCATGCTCTTCAACATCCCTTGAGGCTGTTATATGTCTATTAATAATGCAATCAACATTATCAAAGTTTGACTCAAGAGAAACCAACCCTCTAGGAATGGTATTAGTTTTTAATTGAATGACATCTTTTCCAAACAAAGTTTCTTTTCCTTCTGCTGCACACACCATTGGCTCCCAATCAATACATTGATCAAAAACTCTCCTTTGTTCTATAGAAATATTTTGACTTGAGCATCATCATCAAACACTTGCCAATTTTTAACATTGTCAGGGAACAGATGGCCTTGTTAGTACTTCAACATCATATTCACAAAATGGGGATGTTTGCACAACTATCAAACCGAGATCCCAAGACTGCAAGCTTTTCTGCAATGGCATTGGACTTCTATCATGGTGCAAGATATTAAATGAATCAAACATTTCAATCAAATCCCAGACTGCATGCTTATATTGTTTCATTCGCTGATTTTTAGTAGCATACAATTTTCTGATTTGTTTGACAATTAGTTCTGAGTCCCCTTTGAAAATGATATCTTTAATATAATACTTCCATGCAATTCTCAAACCTAACAACAATGCTTCATACTTCAGAATGTTATTAGTACATTCAAAGTTAAGTTTGAAAGAAAAAACAAATTCTTCCAAGCTTGGAGAAATCAGAACTACACCAACACCATTTCCAAATTTGGAACAAGCCCCATCAAATAACAAGGTCCAAGGAGAACCTACCTGCTCAAGATACTTACATTGATCCATCTTGTTCTCCTTCCCATCAACAAAGCCAACAAAATTATCAGCATCAACATTAGTATACAATACTTCATAAGAAGCATTGTTGGGGTCCTCAATAAGATGCAACATCTTCTTTTCCCCATATAATTTGACAAGACTTCCCTCAATTGGGATGGTGGCATAGGACATATCCATTTGGACACTCCCACCAACACTCGTAGCCCACTTCCTTGACAACAACATGCCCCACTTGGTTGGGCAATCAACAATGACCACATCAAGTTTTAAATTCTTACCTGGATATGCTGCAAGTTGTACCACCAAACCTTTAACACATCCAACAACTAGGACTTCTCTAGAGTCCATGGTAGTACACCTTCCATATGTTGTTGTCACTTTGATATCCAGCTCATTCATGACCTCAAGAGGCATGACATTGCATGATGCTCCGGAATCAAACATACAATTGTGCAAATTATCTATCCTTAATGATCAAAGTTGTAAAAAATGGATCAACATTTAATTGAGACTCCACCAATGATGTCCCCAAGTAAACCTTTAGGTGCTTCTCCAAGCTCTTCCAATGTTGGTGGTGTTTCAAGGTCTCAATGGTTGGAGGAGGAGTCTCTACAATGTTTACAGTTCTTCCTGGGGTATTCTTCTCTTCTTTCAATCCCAAGTACTCAAATGCTCTCTTCTTGTGCTCAGGAATCCTAAGCAGCTCAATAATTGGAACACTAACCTTGATTTGACTCAAAACTTGGGCTATGTCATATGGAACATTCTTTGGCAAGGCAACATTGAAGGGAGATTAGCAAACTCATCAAGATGGCATGGGATTTTTGACAGTTTGGGCATGAGGAGGACTATAATTTTTGTTTGGGACAACAAGGCCTTTGGCAGATGTATCTTTCTAGGAGACTCTCTAGGAATACTTGTAAGCAATGGAGTTTTAGGTTTGGCTTGAGGCCCTGCTCCTTTGACAACTTTACTTCTTGTATTATACTCCTTTTCTTGGCCAACAACAACATTCATTAACAATTGTCTATCCTCTCTTGAAGGTATTCCTCCATCATACTTTTTATCATTAAAGCTCTTAGGTACTCAAAATCATTATTAGGAAGTTCAAAAGCTTGTACCACATCTACTTCTAAAGTATGAGAGGGAGGAAGAGGTAGTACCCGGTGGATGCAATCCCAAAAGGTTGCAGCAGTTCTGGCACTATTAATCGTTCAGTTGAAGTTGAAGTTGCTCCTCTTTGTGAGCTTGTAGAGAGAGCAACCCATCATGCATACATCATCATCATCAGTTTCATCATCAACTTCCTCAACTTGATCTTCTTCACATGGTGGATGGGGCAAAAAACATCTATCACACCAATCAATTTCATTGGCTTCATCAACAACAACAACCCTGGAAGTCAGAGGATCAGGCACCATTCTATTCTCACGTGCTTGGGATGTCTATTTGCAGATCCCATGGGCCCTTTACCCCTGTCATCAGATCTCTACTCATTTCTAGGATGGTTTGTAAATATGTCTTTCCCTTCTTGTGCTTGACCTTGGGAGTTTGTCCAATTCCTTCTCATCTCGGGCCAACTTGTATGAGATTTCTTTGACAACCCCTGCCAAAGTTTTCACAACTTCCTCAAGATCAACAACCTTACTTGCTTGAGGCTTCTCAGGGTTTATCAATTTAACACCCTCCCTCTTAGGAGTTTTTCCAATGGCCTTGATGTTGTTCTCAATTTGCAGAGCCATGGTAAAGGCCTGCCTCAAATTGCCAGGGTTTTTATCCCTCAAATAGTATGCAACTTTTTTATCAAATGCATCAACATATTTTATAAGACAAGATTCATCACATGGCCTCAAATTCACAGGAAATATTCTTAATGTCTTATTAAATCTAGTATTAAAATCATGCACTGATTCATTGGGATTCTTTTTAATATTCTCAAACTCTGAAAAAAGAAACCTAGGGTCTTGTTTTGTCACCATACTGCATTCTAAAAGCATTTTCATCTCAGTCCAAGAATCAATAGAGTTATCTGGAAAAGCTTTATACCAGTCCCTTGCATCCTCTTCTAATGTATGAATAAATAATTTGATATATACATCCTCATACTCTATTTCAAAATCCTCCATCATGTTAGCAAAAAAATTTTAAGGTGTTGATCACCAGAGATAGCATTATTGCCTTGAAACTTTGGCAATCTATTTCTTACATCTTGAGGGACAACATTTGGATAACCATCCATTCCTCCAAAGTTTATGGGACCAAATGTATTAACAACAAATGGAGGTCTGGGTGGGGGCTGAGCCATATTGTTTTGTGGAGGTGAATTTGTAGGAGATACAAGATGATGAGGACTGAGGGGTCATGGGGATAGGGATATAATTTTCAAAAGGATTATCCCCTAATGGTTATGCTTCTTCTTGGAAAACTCTATCAGATCTAGAAAATACAGGGACAAAACGAGAAGCAAATTTTTAAATATAGATGAAGGCCCTCACTAGATGGAGAATGTAGCTCTACAAGAGGACTACCTGATTCAGAGTTGCTTGAGGATGAACTACAAATTTCAATGACAGGCTGATCACTTTCAACAATGGAGATCTCTTTTCTTGAGCTCTGATCTCCAACAACCTTCCAGACTTTTCTTTTTTCTCCAGAACCTGATTTTCCAGTTTGAGAACAACCTTCTAGTAGGGTCCTTAACGAAGACAAATCTTCTTCCTTCCAGCTTTGTAGAATTTAGTAACAAATTTTCAAATGACAGAGGTTAAGACACTGGACATTTATCAAATCAAATCAATACATGGAGTCACCACTAAGGATTTTCACCCTAGTTGTGCAAATGCACTACAAATGATCTATCAAATGTCTGTTTATACTTGAAAATCATGCAAAGCTTTATAGATCTGATCTTCTTTTACCCAAATTTATCAAATACAATGCAAACAAAGTGCAACAACTGACTTGGAAACTGGGAAAATTATTGACAGAGCTAATAACTTCACTTAATCCTTACAAATCTGATTATAGAATGGTGCTTCAACAATGTATTTGCATGCAACATTTGTAAGAAACATTACCAGGGTTTGAAAACTTTAAATTCTTTCAAATATTTTCAAAAATCCCCGATAATGGCGCCGAAGCGTGTGTTGGTACCTAGATTTAATCCTTCCTCAAGAACCAAGCAACATCAAGGAATGAACAAGACACTCAGAGGCAGATAAACAATTGTGTGTCATTTTGTAGCCGGGGAAGGAGTTTATCTGACTTTTTTAGACTCAGCTTTGAAAGAAGTGGGTAGCACCTTAAAAGGATGTGATCTTATCCTAACTATTTCTAGTTGTGCCTTTCAACCAAGGTAAGAGAACCTACTTTGTAACCTTCAAATGGTGAAGGAGATGGTGATATCCTTCTTTTGCACAAATTTTATATAGAAGACCTTGGGAAAATATGATCAACACACCAAATCTGACTCTCACGAGTTGTCACTCCCAGAATATGGAGATATTTTCAACACAAGGCTAAGGTTACTGAAGACATTTGGAAACATGATTTTTTGTATATTTTAGCAAATGGATTTTGTTCTTTGTTCATACATGGGACAAAAAAGGGTAGTTCAGGGTAGGATTGGTTATTTGAATATTTTTTTGGTGGGAGATCAACAAGACAAATTGGACTTTTCCAGATCCTTGAGAAACTTCACAACAATGGAGAAATCAACAACAAAAAACTTCAAAATAGTTAAAACATTCCTTCAACTAGAAGGTGTGCATCAATGGAGGCCCAGATTTGCACTTTTTCACACAATATTTGAGATTCTAGCATGAAGGCTCGAGTTAGAAGGCCCAATAAAACATCAAAATCTAAGATCAATCACACTGAGGTACACCCAGAGGCTTACAAACAATCTCTGTCAACAAATGAAAGAAAAGTGATTTTAAATCATTTATTTCATTCCCAGATGAAAGCTCTTCTAAAAAATGAAATTGCAGATGCCACTAAACTATCACAAGGATTGAGATCTATGTGATTGAAATAGATTTTGATACAAGATTGCAATAGGAACAAGAAAAACTACTTGCAGACATTCTAAAAGTGAAATAAACACAAAATTGCCAGAGATTTAACACAAATTAATTCAAAGTTTATCAGATTTATTCAACAAGGGAGAGTTATTCAAACAATCTCAGAGCTTGTTGATGGCTATACACTTGTAACCAACTCAACATGAATGAAAATCTAACACAGAGGAAGTTAACCTGGTTTCTCAAAGGTTTCTCAGAGAGATGAGATTTTCTCAAAATTTTCTCATGTGAAAATGAACTCCCGACCATTTGCAAGTCTCAAACATGCATTATATATCATTTGTTTACATCCAAGCCTTCTCTCCCAAGAAAAGGATATCCTAAGCATCAAGTTTGTTACAAAATTTCATCATGATTCGCAGAAAAGGACGTTTAACAAAAAACGTCAAAAGTTGTCAGGTGCCTCAAAAGGTGAATCATTGCAAAAATCCACATCATTACTTCAATAGGGGGCACATTTTTCATCCTTGGCATGCATACCCCTTTCCTTTCATCATTTCATCTTTTCCCTTTCCAAATTTTCCTCTGCAACTTTTGGATCTGATATTTCACGTTTTTACACGAGCCCGAGAAAAAATCCACTTTTCAAAAGTACCTCAGATTTACAAATTGAACCATCAAATTGATTTAATTGATCATTGCAGACTAGAAACGACACAAATTTGCCAAAAATCTGATGAAAATTGATGCAAAAATTTCATCTCCAAACATCCTGGAGCTCGAATGGTGGAAAAATGATGAAATGCACAATTACCATTGATCTTCCTTCATCTTTTAATCTGAGCCCTCCACGTGGAAAAATGTGATTGGAAATGGGCTTGGGAGCACTTTTTGACATTTTATCACTTTTGGAAAAATGTAAAAATTTGACATTTTTCTCCGCCCCTCCGCCCTTTGAAAAATGGCTTGACACGTGTCCCAATGTGGGTCCCAATGGAATCACGGCTTGATTCTGCTATTTTTCCTCTTTTTTGGAAAAAAAAAATTTTCCAAATTTTCCCCGCATCTCCGCCTTTCCCCTCTGACCTTGCCATGTGTTCTTCTGTGATTGGAGCGAGCTTTTTCCTTTTATACTTCATTCTCTACCTCTTTGTTTTGACTTTTCAATGACACATGTCTCTTGTTGATTGGAGTGGAGATGTGGTTCATATTTTAACCTTTATCTTTTGAAGTTAAAAAACTTCAAAGTAACTTGATATTCCACCTCCCCTTTGAATTTTCAAAGCCATGTGTCCTTCTTTTATTGGAGGCGGAGTTTCAGCCCATTTTCATACTTTATTCCCTTCTTTCCAAAAGAAGGCAAAAACTTCAAAGTTCTCCATCGGCCCGCATCCCCTTTGCCTTTGACTTTTCAAAATTGCTACGTGCCCTTCTCTGATTGGAGGCGGAGTTTTGGTTCACTTTGTGACTTTAATCCTTTTACAAAATAAAGTCAAAAACTTTAAAGGAACCCGACAACCCATAATTCCATTTTTGATTCTGAAGCCGCCACGTGTCCTCCACGGGCCTTAGGACTTTTTCTCACTTTAACTCCTTTTTCCAAAATGCCTTAGAGCACAAAAAGACCCGCTACTCCACAATCACTCAACATGTGACACGTGTACATCCTCGGGAAAAATTAAGAAATTTTCTCCACTTGAATTGAATTTAGCCAATCAGAACTTGGCGGGGCCATGGGGTGAGTTAAAACTTTTAGGAAAAATAGCCAAAAAGAACAAGTTTACAAGATAAATTCATCTCACCACAACCAATTAGAAGAAGCCACGTAAGCATCATTAGAACCAATCAGAAAAAAGCGGAGCCATGGGACCAAAAATGCCTTTTTGCCAAAAAGGCAAAAAGTGATAAGTTAAAACATTTTCCCGCCATCCCTCGACCAATTAGAAGAAGCCACATAACCACCCAATGCTCAGGAATAATTTGATGGGTAAAATACGCCCGTCAAAATCATCAAAAACACAAAAATTTCCAGTTATGCCCAGAATCTGATTTTTTCACTAAGGATGGAAATTTTTGAAACAGAACCAAGTGAAACATGATTCCAAGCATTTTTCAACCATGGGATGGATTGGCATGAGTAAAGTGTAAAGAGGTTGGGATCACCCAAAGGGGATGAGGGTGCCTGGCACTGGCGTGTTGGTTGGGTGCTAGTTTCCAGAATAAGAACTGTCAAAGGATGAAAATATAGTCTGGGATAGAAGGTGTGCAAAACCAAGAAAGATAATAGAAAGAAAGCAAAGAGGCAAAAATACATGGGTTAATTATTACTTTTCTTACTTAAGAATCATATGAATAGTAGTATGTGATCAGGACTAGATAGATACATTTTCCCCCACTTTATGTTGTTGAGAAGATGCTTGATAACATAAAGTAGATAAGATATGTGTACCTGATAACCATTTAAATATATGGTGAAAGGCATGCTAAGAGAAAAGGAAAAGTGTGGAAGCTAAAGAAGAGGAAGTGAAAAAAGTGATGATGATGAACCTAGGGCGAGAGCATATGTGTAAATGTTACATTGTACATGTTGTTCATGTTGATTGTTGTGTGATGTTGTGATTGATGATGTTGATAATGCATGATTTATGTGACTACCATTTCCCCTAAGGAGGTTTGTCTCATGATGAGGTGTTTTTCATATTGTTTCAGTCAATCCTTAGACAAGAAGGTTATTGCTAGTGCGTAGGATAGGATGTACTTTTCTTAATTCTTTGAGTTGTTTGAAGTAGGAGATGGATTAGGTGATGATTTATATCACCTATAATGTGAATAGGTATGAATTTTGAATCCAATGAATCCACTTATAGACATTGATTATTCATATAAAATTTTATGATCTAATCTTTGGAAACAATATTTTTGGCAGGTTGATTTGATGAAGACAAATGTGGTTGTGGTTTGAGCAGGTGGTTGATTCAATACTTATAACTTTCTTATAAGTGTTATAAATGTTATATAATTTACATCAAGTGGTCACATGGCATGGTTTGGTTGAGTTTATGTGATTTTGTGGCATAATGAAGTTTCCAGTGTTGAAGGGTGAAGGAAACAAAAACTTTGATAAATACAAAGAGTACTGGGCCCATTAAATGAAATAATTTGATTGGTTGAGATAAATTGTGACCATTTATGAATGTTATATGATATTTTAATCATGTGTAATGATTTATGGGCCATGACTATGTATGGTTTTAATGTAAGGAAATTTTTATCTTTGTGGCCATGGGGTTTTGAGCCATTTTTGGCACATATAATAAGGGTTTTAGCTAGGACAACTTACTTGGGTCACTTGTGACTATTGTAATTCAAATTTTGTATACTTAATTTATTTATGGGTTGATCCACATGAGGGAAAAAAATTTTTTTGAATTTGAAATCAAGAGGAGCTTACAAAAGCATGGTTTTGGGTGCTTTTGAAAGCTAGTTGTGTGTGTGCAAGGTGTGTGACCTAGGTGTGAGATATTTTCAGGTGTTGAAGCATGAATTGAGTTTGAATAAAGTGTGTTTCAAGTTGAGTAATATCATAAATTATTTATGTAAGTGTTTGAATGTTTGAGAAGTGAAGGGAGAGATTGTTTGTGAATGGTTTGATCACCTAGAGTTTGTGTGAAGATTTGAAGAAGTGTGAGTTGGATACTAGGTCTCCATTAGTTGTGGTAGAAATAAATCACATATCATATCTTCATAGGGTGGTTGAGTGGGTGTTTGATCATCTTGGGGGGTTGTATCCTCCTTGTAGAGTTCATGTTTCACAAAATTAGGGGTTGGTGCTCTACTGAACTAGGGGTTAGTGTTCCTTGTGGGTTTGATGCATCACTAAATATTGAAAAATGTAAATATTATATTGTGTTTCAGTGGGTTTTCTTCCCCTTGAGGTTTTCTCACTTATATCTTGTTTCTTGTGTTGATTATCTTTCTTATGGTTCTTGCACATGTGATTATTTGTTGTATGCACACATTAATGGATGGTTGAATGTTTATGAGTTTTGAATAATCATATCTGAAATATAAATTTAAATTATTGTAAGAAATGAATCACTCCCCTCTCAATCCATTGTGATTATAAAAATTGGTATCAGAGTAGGTCCTTTTGGAGAAGTTTGACAACTTGAAAGGAGATCCTTGAAGCACAATATGGCGAGAATCTCAGATCACTGGAAAGGAAACATTGTTTGATGGAGTGAATTATGGTTTTTGGAGCTTGAGGATGAATTCATTCATCATGGCTCAAGGGTTTGATGTTTGGGATGTTGTGGAGCATCCTTATACTCCTCCTTGTCACTCCTCCAAGTATTGAAGAACAAAATAATGCATATACCAACAATTCAAAAGCTATTAATGACATCATAAGTGGAATTGGAGAATCTGAGATGGGAAAAATGATGCATTGCAAAAATGAAAAGGAAGCATGGGAAAAACTACAAGTTATTTATGAAGGTGAATCAAAGGTAAGGATTGCAAAGCTTCAAAACTTTCAGAAATCAATTTAAATCTCTTTAGGTGAGTTATGATTGAGTCTATTAGCATATATTCTTAGAGTTGAAAATATTGTCAATAGTATGAAAGGGTTAGGAGAAGAAGTAAAAGAGAAAGTAATTGTTCAAAAGGTGTTGAGGTCTTTAACTTCAAATTTTGACTCTAAAGTGTCTACCATAGAATAAGCTAAGGATTTTTCTCAGCTTAAGATGGATGATTTACATGGCACTTTTATAGCCTATGAGATGAGCATAATTGATTCTAAACCTGCTAAGAAAGAGATAGACTTAAAATTGGAGAAGATGGCTAAGGACAAAAAGGTTAAATATGAAGATACCACATTAGATCTTGATGAGGAAGATCTATTTTCCATGGTTGCTAGAAGAATGACACTTGGAACTGGTAAGTACAAGGGTAAACTTCCTTTTAAATGTTTTACATGTGGTAAAGTAGGTCATTTTTCTATGAAGTGTCCTCATAGACATGATAAGAAAATAAATGATAAACATGATAGTGATCATTAGAAGAAAAAATAGAAGTTTTATAAGAAGAAGAAAGGGTTCAAGAAGAATTAATTCATGAAGAATAAAAATAAGTGTCTATATACTAAGAAAGAGGATTCTTCCTCCAATGTAAGTAGTGAAGTTGATAGGTCTGATTCAGAGATTGAATCTGATCACAATGATGTAGGATATGAGGTTCTTTTCATGACAAAGGAAGCTATGAGATCCTCTAGTGGTGGCTCCACTTTGTGGGGTGATATTTCACCTGATCCTTTCAAAGAAGAAGAAGAGAAAGATGATGGTTTAAGGATTGAGTTGACATGCATCCAATCAAAATTAGAACATGCTGAAAAGAACAACAATAATTTGACTTCACAAGTCAAAGAGTATGAAGCAAATATACAAGAGATTGAAGGAAAACATTGGGACATTTATAAAAACTTGAGGAATCAATGAGAAGGATAGAGTTTCAAATTAGTAACATGACTCTTAATCTACAATCCAAAGAGGAAGAGGAGATAGTTCTCAAGAAGGAGCTCTCAGATGTTGTAAGTAAGTTGAAAACCAATCAAAATTTTGAAGAAAGTACTAAAGCTATTGATGATATCTTGAGCAATCAGAAGGTTGCAAGTGACAAGGTTGGTTTAGGTTTCAAATCTGAAGTCAAATACAACAAGGTGAATAAATAAGACATGATTTCATGTAAATAAGTGGGAGAACCAAGCACCAAGGAAGAAAATAATGAGATCTATATCAAGGACAATGAGAAAATCAAGAAAATTAGGAAACTTAATGCCTCAAGGTATGAAAGGTCTTTTAATGTTTATTGTTATACATGTAATGCATTTATTCATAGGATAAGGAGTGTAGAAGGCCTCCTAGAGATACTCAGCCATAGAAAGACATTAGAGATGATCATGCTAAGAATTTTGCTTGCTTCAAATGCAAAAAGATAGGCCATGCTTGCTAGTGATTGTATGGATGACTCATCTAGACATTTTCATGAGCTCAAGAAGAAAAATATAGTGGTATGTTACAACTGTAACAAAGTTTTATTTTGCAAGGGATTGTTTCCAAGCATATTCAAGTCAAATAAGAGTTCTTTAGGTTCTAGATTACAAGCCTATGGAGTTCAAATACCTAAAGTGTATGAAAATGGTCCTAGAAGGACTTGGGAACATAGAGGAGACCATAGTGTCTCATCAAGAGTAGATATCATGGAAGAAGTGTTTCACAGTGCTTAGATCAGAAGAGAGAGGATGAAGGAGTTTTTGCATGTTCCCAAGAAGGCTTGGGACCTCTTCAAGACCTTATTTTAGGTCATTATGGTACATATATACCTTCATTATGCTTCTTGAAGGTATATCAATGCATATGAAGCATTCAAGAGAGGGGGAGTTGTATGATTCAATGTGTTTCTCCTCCATAAGTTCAAGGTATGTCATTATATACTTTTTTCATGGTATTATTAGTTCATGATGGTTTTTCTTGTGTAAGAAGTCTTGATCTCAGTCTTGAGTCACTAGTTGTACATGTATAAAGTCCTTATGATCCGTGTCTACATCATCATGGTGTGTGGATGATTTGAGTTGGTTGTTTATATTCTAGAGTCTCATGGTCATGTTATATGAAGTATGTATGTGCTCTTGAACTCATGAAGTATGCTTTATAAGTCTCTGAGATTATGCTTAGCTGTGTTGAAGGAGTATGTGGTTTGTGAGAACTATGGAGACAAGTCTAAGTGGTTGATGGTGTTATAAGGTTATTCATGAGTTGTAATTGCATGTGTCAAGTGTGTCTAGTTGTCATTGGTTTGTATGAAGCTTTGGAGGTGTCTTTGAAGTTGTAAAAAGGTCATCATGAGTCCATGTGTACTCATTCTTCCTAAGATGTGTTTTATGTAATCAGGACATCAGTATGGGTATGTGAATGTCATTGGGACTTGTGTCATAAACTTGCAAGGTTATAGGTTGAATTATAAATGTGTTTGAAGATGACTAATGTGATAAAGTGATAACTTGATTAGTAAATTGCTACCAAAATGGAGTATGGACAAATATATAGTCAATTTCAATGTGCTACAGATAAAAATTAAGGTGGCTTCAGGTATGAAGTTGAATCAAGAATATAAGTGCTCATAAATCTTGGTAATGATAATTCAGTAAGTATGACCAATTTTGAGGTCATGAAAGAAAAATTTGGTGATTTTGGAAGGTTCTCTGCCCTATACTGTGTTTTCATAGTGTTTGTAAGTGGTATAAATGGAATCTAAGATATGAAGGGGTAAATGATTAAGTCTAATGCTAAAATTTTGTACATATCATCTAGACATGTTAGAATAAAGGATACATGTGGTTTTAATACATGAGAAGGTGTATATTTCCTGGAATCTTTGACAATATTGTAAAATTGACTATGGTGTCTAGAGACCTAATCTATGTTAGGTACTTCTTGAGATCTGGAATTATTTCTTTTATAATGTGCTCACAAGGTTTTTGATGGATGTTTGCAAGATAATTGGGTGTCTAAACTAGGTGAGAATTCTTCATGATTGCATTTTTATCAAAAGTTAAGTGTGCATCTTGTAGAAACTAGGGCTAGAAGACTGTGACAATGTATTAGATGGTTTGAAGAAGGCATAGTGTATTTTTGGTGAAAACTCATAATTTGGTTGATATAGAAAGAGGTTTTGAAGGCTTCTTATGGATCTTTGATGAGAAAGAACACAACAAATTACTTTCAGACCTTCTATGTCTAATGGTACCACTGACTGCAATGACAAAATTTGTTAAAAGATGCAAGTTCAGTGGACTTAGATGGATAGTAAGATCCTACGGTATGGATGTTGTTTGGGTATCATTGTGGTGATCATGGAATCTAGATCCATGCTTGAGAATTGGTTAAGACATCTCTTTAGAAAGCAAGAAAGATTGAATAAGATCTTAGATTTGGTGAGCTTGAGGGAGTTCTCTATTTCTCCTTGTGCTAAATGAGCTTATACAGGTTAGTGAAGTTGTTCTTATCAATCTTGGATAGGTATAAATCTCAATAATGGTGTTTGTAATATTGAAATGTGTTATATATAAACCTTGATGCATTCTAAGATGATCTATGGAGAGTGTAAGTGTGTTTGTGACTCCTATTTGACACCCATGCAAAAGGAAAGAAAGAGGTAGGGTATGCTAACATTTTAGGTATGACAAGGTATTATGCATCTTTCTATGGTGTTACAGTCCTTTGGACTATGACTGAGAAGTAGTAAAAGTTTTGGGATTTTTGAAGTTGAGTAAGGAAGTTAACCTAGTCTCTATTGGAGTATGTTGGCCCACATATGACTCTATATGCAAGGATGGTCTACTACAGTCATGATGCACTCTTAGAGGCAAAGTATGCTTGTTCCATAAGGTAAGAGGTATGTTCCAAGTTTTTTTTGAACACTTTTGATGTTCCATGTGGTATATGACATCCATGAAGTTAATATGGGATCTAGTAACTATGAAAGGGTATGAAACTACTATGCTTTACCTCAGAAGTCATCCTACATGCTTGTAGGTGCTTATCTAAAGTGTGTTGATAGTGTATGATAAAGGTGGGAGTGTTTTTCATTTCTTATTAAGGATTGATCAAGTTGGATTGGGTATGAGGAAATAATTCTCATGTCGTAAATTCAATTTGTTGTATTAAATGTTGCAACAAGACCCTAAATCAATCATAGCTAAAGTCTTTAAGAAGAAGGTGTTTCTACAAGGATGCCTTTTGTACTTATTAGGACAATGGGAGTGCATGAGATATGATGCACCTTCCTTATTATTTAACACAACTCTGGTAGAGCAACACTGTTGTTGACTTTCTATTGTGTTTCACCTGACTTTTTGCTTTGATAAATTGTTGCAATTTGGATGCTTGTTGATTGGTAGTTTCAAACAATCTCTCATGCATTCATATTTTTATTTGTGATTAATCCACTCAAATTGCATATGAGGATATTTCTATGTAATTAGAAATGAAACCTTAACAATGAACCATGCATAAACTTGATCAAAATGAACTCACTCATAATCAAGACCATACCATGCATTACATATGAAGGGCTTCATTCTGAAAAACGTGAATATATTCACTTATAATCAATGAAAATGTTTCAAATCACTTTAAATATAAATATATCAAAAAATTTCCTTGCATACCAATTTTTAGACAATTTGGCTGAGTATTTTTCATTTTTGATGATTTTACTTATTGAAAATACGTTTTTTCTGTGTTGTCTCAGAACTACATGTCTGTAATTTGATCATAACTTTCTCCACACATATCCAATCGACCTCAAACTAAACTCTTTGGATTCATATTTGCAAGAATTTTTTTGTCCAAATTTCAGATTTTTTTGTTGGTTAATTTTCAAGATATGATCATTTTTCCATTCATGCCCTAGTCATAATTCTACACAGGCCTGAAAATTTATGAAATCGATATCTTCCCTTACACATGGATTTAGGAGATAATTTTTTTCATGCTTGGGTTTCTAGATGAGACAAATATTTATTTAAATTTTCAGCTCAATTGGATGATTAAATTCCTTGAATTTCAATGTCGTAGTTCTGGCTAGCTTGCCTTCAAATTGTTGACTACATCTTTGTTATACGTTGTCTGTCATGGAGATTTTATCACAGTCCTATAAAAACATACAAAATTCACTCCAAACTCGCCAAATATTTATTTCCACCCTTCATAATAATTTATTTTTTCTCTGTTACATTCTTCTAAAACCTTTTCTTGAATTCTTGATCCAAAATTGGATCCATCACCCAAAACAAGTCTTATTCTCTCTCCTAAAATGACTTAGTCTTCACTATAAGAGCTCAACCACAATCCCTAAAATTCTCAACTAGATCCCTATTTTGACTCAATAATATACTAATTATGAAAACATGATAATTATCTCTTAAATACAACTCATGATCTTGTGTATATCCATTTACATGAAATTTAACCTTCCAAATGGAAATTACATACACTTTGACTATTTGAAATACAAATAAATGGACGTAAATTGAATTAAATGCTCTAATACCATATGATAACACCTAGCCACCTATAGATTCTCCTGCATCATACGTCCAACCTAAAATAAAAACACCCCTAAGAATTGACTTCTTCCTCTTTTTCCAATTTATTTTTCTTCTTGTACTCATCTTCCATATATGTACTCTTGATTGCTTTTCTTTTTTGATTTGATTTGATTGTTCTTCTTGATTTTATTGATTTGTTTCTCCTTCTTTTGTCTCTATCCAGCCTTCCTCAACTTTGAAATTTAGATTACATTCTCTTTCCTTAGTTTTTTCTTGTACATGTATTGTTTGTATTTCTACTACTTCTTCCATCATTCTTCTTCCTTCTTGTGTACATGTACTGCAAACACTAAACACAATATTAAATTAAAAAATATGGCACTTAAGTGTCTCCTCCACTTGCTTCATCATGTCCTCCTTCTCTTCTTTACTTCTAGATTCTTCATAAGCACTCTTCACCTTATCCATGTAATGAAAATCATCAAGATTGAGGTCTAACTTCTTTGCATGTCTCAAAACTCCATATGATTCTTTAATTGTAACCTCATTCTTCTTAATTTGCTGCTTGTCCCTATTTTCATCATGAAACTTAGCATCTCTACTTGAGTAGTCTCCATGTTCTTCTTGTTCTAACTTGTATTTGTCTTCTTTTGTTTGGCTTCTCCTTTGTGTCAAGGTTTTCAATCCATCTTTGCTTTGGATGAACACTATCTTATCTATATAATTGCTTGTATAGCTTCCTTTTGTCTGATCTTCTTCCCATTTTTGGCTGCTCTTAGTTCTCTTCAACTGCATTTTTAATTCATCATTTCTTGTAAGATTGATTTGGATGTATGTTCTACCTTATATACTAAGAAGACTCCTCCATAAAATTTCATTCTCCATAAGAACATATTGTTGTACACTATCCTCCATCAAGTTTATCAAAACAAAAACAACATAATCTTCCATTTTTATCATACTTACAAGCATTCTTCCATGTGTATTCAGCCTATAACAAAAATACAGAATCTCTTTAAGCCTCTTCTTAAAACAGAAAACATCATGTTCCATATCAATTTTATACTCACCTCTCATTAACTCTGCTTAATAACTAGTTAAGGCACCTTCTAGATCTGATTTTGTCATCTTGTCCTTCATTTGGTCCTTTTCATTCATTATCCTTGCATATATAATAGTTTCAAACCAATTTGTCTCCACCAAGGAGTAGTATGGAATGCTTACCTTCATTTTACCAAGTTCACCAATCACCAAATGTGCCTTTAGCCTTGTCATATCCTCTTCATATCCTCGTTTCATATGAAATTCCTTCTTCCATTCAATACCTCTCATACTTCTTACTTCCTTACTCATATCATTCTTATACAACAAATTATACCAAGCTACCATTAAAGTACCATGAAACTCTTTCTCAACTATAATTACACTTTGCTCATATGCATACATACCTTGTTTAGGAATTAGGCTTCTAGTTTCCATGTTTGTCTTTTTTAGCTCTTGTAATCTTATCACTTGTTTAACTTGTCTTATAATCAACTTCATGCTCTCCTCATGCAAATATTCATGCTTTTGTACTGTCATACCAGCCTCTTTCTTGACTGAAATTCATCCATCTTCTTCATTTTTATGCACACTTGAACTAGTACCTCGAACTCTATGTCTGATTCTTTGCTTTCTTTTCATTTTTGCACTTGTTATATCACTGATCTGCTCTTCTTGACCTTCTTCAATCATTAATAGATTCAAATTGCATTAAAAACATTCCAAATTGTTTTCCTTTGTCTCTTATCCTTCTTCATCTCTGCATTTCCCTAAATTGTCTTCCTTTTCTTCTGATGCTCATCTTCTTGATCATCATGTTGCTGCTCCTTGCATTGTTCAACACCTTTTTGAGGTGATACAAACCATTTAAATGCCTTCATGGGCATTACTTTTCTCCTTTCTTTTCCACTTTTACTTACTTTTTCTTTGTGAATGCTCTCATTTAAAGCATTTTTATTTATACCTGAATTTACACACATAGGTAACTGATTAGTTTCAAAAATCAGAATTTTTCATCCTCCTTAGATGTCCTTACCATCATTTGATCTTCCACATAGACTTGATTCTTCTTGAAGCTTGTTAAAAATCTTGCTTCTTCATCACCATTTCTTGGTTTCTCTTCACACTTTCCCAACTTGCTAGTATCTTGTCTTTCTCTATTCATCTTCTCACATATTTTATCAATTACTTCTTCATTCATTACAACATCCTCTAGGCCTATGAGTACCTCTTTTTGTACTATCTCATGCTTCTTCATCTCTTGGTCTTGTTCTTCATGGCCTTGCATAAAGTCTTCAAGGACCAAACTCCATGTTCTCTCTTCTTCATCACTACCTTGTTGTAGTTTGTTGTTGTCACACTCATTTATGTGACTCATTTCACCTTCTTGTTTACCTCTCACTCTTCTTAAGAACCCAATTTTCTCTCTCAACCTCACTTGGGCTTTCTTCTTCTCTTTCATCTAATCTTCATGATCCATTTCTGTGGATCTTGACTGTTGCTCCTACTTGACAACATTTGTTTAACATCCTTCTTCCAAGGATTCATTCACTCTTCCTTCCTCCTTTATGAAGGTTAAGACCTAATTCTTGGTCTTCTTAAAAATTCCTTGAGTCTAAACACCATGTTCCTCTTTTCATCTCTTGCATGTTGATCCATTAAAGGTTCCAAAATATGTTCTTTTCCATCTTTCATTAGAAAACATTTATTCAACCTACCATTATACACCACTCTTCTATCATACTACCATGGTCTACCTAGGAGTAAATAACATACATCCATAGGCATCACATCACACAAGAATTCATCATGCAAACTTCCAATTTTGAAAGGAGCTATACATTTCTCATTTACAAGAATTTGATGATCTTTTAGACCCATGCTACCCTGTAGGGTGTAGGATGAACTAACCTTCTTAATCCCAATTTATTAACCATTTCTTCTGAGACGATGTTATATGTGCTACCATTATCAATAATGACATTGCAACACTTACCCTTTTCTTTGCATCTGGTCCTAAATATACTTCTCTCTGTAGACTAGTTCTTGAGCTTTGGCTTGTTGATGTAGAAGAAATCTCATTAGCAACAATGATTCTCCATGCTTCGACTATCATTTCTATCAATTGTCTTCTCCATACCTGAGCATATTGCTTCCATTTTTATTATCATTTTCCCTAGATCACTTATCTCGTACATCATGTTATCCATCTTTCTCATCACTTCTCCCTTAAGCAAATCCATAATCCCTTGTAGGGATGGTTCCTTCTCTTTCATCATGTTGTCAACTATCACTTTCACACACTCTTGAATCAACTTTAAATGTTTTAAAACTCTGCAATATATCTTATCCTAACAGATCTCAGCTCTGATACCAAAAATGATGCACCTTCCTTATTATTTAACACAACTCTAGTAGTGCAACACTATTGCTAACTTTCTGTTGTGTTTCAACTGACTTTTTGTTGATAAACTGTTGTAATTTGGATGTTGGTTGACTAGTAGCTTCAAACAATCTCTCATGCATTCATATTTTTCTTTGTGATTAATCCACTCAAATTGTATATGAGGATATTTCTATGTAATTAGAAATGAAACCTTAACAATGAAACATGCATAAACTTGATCAAAATGAACTCACTCATAATCAAGACCATACCATGCATTACATATGAAGGGCTTCATTCTGAAAAATGTGAATATATTCACTTATAATCAATGAAAATGTTTCAAATCACTTTAAGTAGAAAGATATCAGAAAAAATTCCTTGCATACCAATTTTTAGACAATTTGGCTGAGTATTTTTCATTTTTTGATGATTTTACTTATTGAAATACATTTTTTCTGTGTTGTCTCAGAACTACAGGTCTATAATTTGATCATAACTTTCTCCACACATATCCAATCGACCTCAAACTAAACTCTTTGGATTCGTATTTGCAAGAAGATTTTTCTGTCCAAATTTCAGATTTTTTTGTTGGTTAATTTTCAAGATATGATCATTTTTCCATTCATGCCCTAGTCATAATTCTCTACATAGGTTTGAAAATTTCTGAAATCGATATCTTCCCTTACACGTGGATTTAGGAGATAATTTTTTTCATGCTTGGGTTTCTAGATGAGACAAATATTTATTTAAATTTTCAGCTCGATTGGATGATTAAATTCCTTGAATTTCAATGCCGTAGTTCTGGCTAGCTTGCCTTCAAATTGTTGACTGCATCTTTGTTATACGTTGTTCTGTCATGGAGATTTTATCACAGTCCTATAAAAACATACAAAATTCACTCCAAACTCACCAAATATTTATTTCCACCCTTCATAATAATTTATTTTTTCTCTGTTACATTCTTCTAAAACCTTTTCTTCTGAATTCTTGATCCAAAATTGGATCCATCACCCAAAACAAGTCTTATTCTCTCTCCTAAAATGACTTAGTCTTCACTATAAGAGCTCAACCAAAATCCCTAAAATTCTCAACTAGATCCCTATTTTGACTCAATAATATACTAATTATGAAAACATGATAATTATCTCTTAAATACAACTCATGAGCTTGTGTATATCCATTTGCATGAAATTTAACCTTCCAAATGGAAATTACATACACTTTGACTATTTGAAATACAAATAAATGGAGGGAAATTGAATTAAACACTATAATACCATATGAAAATACCTAGCCATCTATAGATGCTCCTGCATCAAGATCACTTTCTAATGTTACTACATGTGATATACTATGATAAGGAGCCATATTCTTGACAAATTGATGCCTAGGCTCAGTGGTGTATTGATAATTGAGATGTTGTCAAGCATGAAATGGTGTCCCTACGGGTGTGTAAAGGTTATTCAAGGTGTGTATGAGATCTCCATGTCGGGGGAGCTTAGGAGAAAGCTTATAGATGGATAAATAGTGGTCTCAATGCATTTAAGGTATGTATTGGGTATCTACTTCATGTATTGACCAAGTTTTTTCTTTGAATGCATGATCTCAGTCAAATATGATTGTTATAGAATGAGAAAAATATTTAGGACCTTGCTAAAGTGTCAAAGGTGTTCTCTAGCCATGGATGCAAAGGTAAGAAGCTCATTTTTGTACTCATGAAAGAGAAATGGAAGTCTTAAGTCCAAGGGAGCTATGAATTGCATTGTCAAGATATGTATGAGGTTTTAGGGCATGCCAAAGTTGGTTGAAATTGCACTAAGATGACTGATTAGGGACATGAGTCCATGTGGTTGAATGATGACATGAATGGTAAGTGAAAAACTTGATATATGTCTAGACAAGTTGGTTTATGATCAAGAAAGGTGATATAATGATATGTTATGCTCAGTTTGACATTTTTTTCATGTTCACGATGTTTATGCTTCAGATAATCCTTAGTTACAGTTGGTTCTTGAAGGCTAAAATAGGGTTGATAGTGGATTTAGCTACTTTTGCATGCCTAGATGATGGAATATGATGTTTTGGATCCAAATAAGGTATGATAATGTTTTTTTAATGCTTTATTGATGATTCTCAGATGATGTAGATGCTTATCTGAAGGGGAGCATGGTGGTTACATGCTTAAAATGAAGGAAAATCAGATTTTGAGTTAAATTTCAAGGATTTGAGCTTAGTTGAGATCTTTGGTTGATGTTTCTAACTAAAATATGATGATATGAATCTTAATTATGTGAAGGATATGTTGTTACAGGTATTCCTTTGTCATTAATCTAAAAAGGAGGAGAAGTTCAGGTAGTTTTCCATTAATGAAAAAGGGGGAGATTGTTGGCATGTGGTCCTATAGGTATTTTCATTGATGAAAAACCACATTAATGAAAAATTGGATGGAGTAGTGTTAGATAATGTTGTATGTGATGTAGGCATGATGATTCAGATTCACTCATGGTGATACGGTGAGATTCAATGAGGATTTCTAGCTCTTACATGCCTATTCAGGTGCCTGGGTGATGTTGCATGATGATATGAGCTTCTTGGTTGCTTGAGAATCATGTTGACATGATGGATAAAAATTTTAGAGATTTTTAGGCACTCATATCATTTGCATGATGCAAATACAAGTGATTGACTATGTTACATGTGCTCATTTGGATAAGGCATGGTTGTTAGGAGGTATGAGATTGATATTTAGAGCTATATGAGATAATTTATGCTTTAATTCATGTATATAAAGGTGTATCAGGTATTTTTTGTTCATTTGAATTGGTTTTATGATTATTTATACCATTCTTTCAGTTGACCTTAGCTTCTACAGTGAGAAACCTTAAGGAGTTACTATGCAAGTCTCAGTGTTTGGAGAGTTTGAGGTATGGTGATGACATTATGATGATTGGATAATTTTTTAGGATGTTTCATGGTGCTTTAAGAAAAATTTCAGGTTTCTAGTATTTTACTTTTGCAAGTTATGTCAGTTTTGTGAGACATGGTCAAAATCTAGTGCAAATCCAATTCAAGTTGGGACTTCTGATGCTCACCCTAAATTGTGTGCTTTTCATGGGACCTTGTGGATTTAAATAATTTTTATATGGTGATTCTATAAGGTTTCACAAAAATAATGAGGTAATTTCATCTTCAAATTTTTATGAACGGAGGTTAAGAAGATAAAGTAGTCTAAAACCCTAGTTAAACCCTAGTTAGAAGCAGTCTGCAGAAGAAGAAGTATAGTGACCCAATTTTTATTGATTAATAAAAATAGATTATTTTATGATGTATATGAATCTCTTATCTTTCCATAAAGTTATGG
Organism: Taxus wallichiana var. yunnanensis; assembly: GCA_018340775.1. Lineage (NCBI taxonomy): Eukaryota > Viridiplantae > Streptophyta > Pinopsida > Cupressales > Taxaceae > Taxus > Taxus wallichiana. Next base: position 419,559,929 of record CM031238.1, on the reverse strand, counting down.
TTGAGGTCATGGTGATGAGTGGACACCATTCAAACATGTTAATTTTTGAAGAAGAGTGTTTTGGTACAAGGTTGTCCAAATGAGGTATGAGCTAAATTTATGTTATGGAATGTATGTGATATCATATTTATTTCCATGGAGGTTTTAGGACATGTTCATCCAGGTATATGGCCAAATGAGCTTCATTGAGGTTGACTGGTCAAATGGCAGTTTTGAGGCTTTAAAAAGCAATGTTCAATAAAGTGAGTATATCTGGAGGCATCGGTGGATTTTGGGATGATTAAAAATATTTTGGAAATAATATTCAGATATATTTCCATTGATTGAGTTTTTTCTCATGATGAGGTGTTTTTACATAGTTTCCAGGTCAAGATTTAGACAAGAAGATTATTGCCAGTGCATGACAGGATGTGATTCTTTGAAAGTTTTGAGTTGGTTGAAGCATGAGATGGATTATGTGATGCTTTCTATCACCTCGAATGTGAATTAGGATGAATTTTGAATCCAATTAATATACTTATAGGTATTTATTATTTATATAATTTTTTATGAGTTAATATTTGGAAACAACATTTTTGGCAGTTGATTTGATGAAGACAAAAGTGGTTGTGTTTTGAGTAGGTGGTTGGCTCAAGAGTTATAACTTACTTAAAAATTTTCTACAGGTTCTGAAAATTCTATCAAGTGGTCACATGGCATGGTTTGGTTGAGTTGAAGTGATTTCATGGCATAATGAAGTTTCCAGGGTCTTTGAAGGGTGTAGGAAGCAACAATTTTGAGAAATACAAAGAGTATTGGGCCCATTAAATGAAATAATTTGATTGTTTGAGCTAAATTGCGACCATTTATGAATTTTAAATGATATTTTAATAACTTGTAATGATTTATGGGTCATGAATAAGTGTGGTTTTGATGTAAGGGAATTTCTATCTTTGTGCCCATGGGGTTTTGAGCCATTTTTGGCACATGTAATGAGGTTTTTAGCTAGGAAGACATAATTGGGTCACTTGTGACTATTGTAATTCAAATTTGGGATTTTCCCTTAATGTATGTGTGGAGCCAAAGGAGGGAAAAGTTTTGTGTTTTAATTTGAAATCAAGAGGAGCTTATAAAAGCAAAGTTTAGGGTGCTTTTGAAAGCTAGTTGTTTGTGTGCAAGGTGTGTGACTTAGGTGTGAGATATTTGCAGTTTTGAAGCATGAATGAGTTTGAATAAAAAAAATTGCAGGTTAAGGAAGATAATCAAGTATGTGTGTAAGTTTTTGAAGGTTTGAGAAGTGAAGGGAGAGCTTGTTTGTGAATGGTTTGATCACCTAGGGTTTGTGTGAAGAGTTGAAGAAGTGTGAGTTGAATACTTGTTCTCCATCTATTGTGGTAGAAAAAATCAAATATTATATCTTTATAAGGTGGTTGATTGGGTGCTTGATCATCTTGGGGGGTTGTATCCTCCTTGTGGAGTTGGTGCTTCACAAAATTAGGGGTTGGTGCTCTTGTGGGGTTGGTGCCTCTCTAAATCTTGAAACATATCAATATAATATTTTGTTTCAGTGGTATTTATTCCCCTTGAGGGTTTCCCACTTATATCTTATATCTTGTGTTGATTATCTTGCTTATGGTTCTTGCACATGTGATTATTTATTATATGCACACATTATGGATGGTTGAATGTTTATGAGTTTTGATTAATCGGATATGAAATCTAAATTGAAATTATTGTAAGGATGGACTCAACCCCCTCTCAGTCCATTTTTCTTCTAACACTTTCCGTGGTCTATATTGTCTTCTTGTTTGTTTACATAATCTTCTTGCGTCTTAGCTTACATATTTACTGTTTAGCATACATTTTGTCTTCTACATGTGTGTTTGTATTTTCTTGTAATAACACTTCTCTCCCAGACCACTTTATTTATGTGTGTCTTGGTTTCTACCAAGAACACTTCCTTCCCCCTGCAGGGAACAATTTTAACACATCGATCGGTCCTCATTTGGGCCGCATACTCCTTCAACGACATCACATGCTCCCCAAATGAGGGGGCATCATTTGGGTGAATCAGTCACCCCATACAACATAATACAATCACATTTCAACACAACAAAATACCGATACAACACATTCGTCAGTATCAGACAGGGCTTAAAATCAGACTTGGGTCCTTAGCACAAGACATACACTAGCACCTAGACCAGACAGTTGCGCGTGGGCACCCCTAAATGCATGCTACACACACATAGAACACATTAGGTATGAGATGTAGTGCAACACTCAGTCGTAATATCACCATTGTGACAACTGAGGATAGTCTGACCCCTTATTTTGCATCTTTCTTTTTAGGATTTGATGTCTATTTGAGGGTTTTACAAGTCAATACTTCATTGCAAGTTCCCAGTGACTTCAGTGATCATTGTGCAACCTCATAGAGACCAAAGGAAAACAATAGAGAACAAATTGTGACCACTCAGAGGAGGTTTCCTGAGAAATTTCATAGAAACAGGCACTCAGAAATAGGCCTAGGGCACCCACAGCCACCCCAGTCCAGCATATTCCTCCATCTCTACATTTTATCGAGCTTAATTATGACAGTCATTACTCTATATTTTCCAATTTTCCATCTCTTGAACCTTCGCGATTCCTACGAATCAGCTAAGGCTTTTTACCCTCTCTTTGCACTTAGGGTTTTACATATTTTGGCTTAATTTTCTTCGATTAATTTTTGTACTTAAATGATCATTTATTTACTACTATAATAATAATTAGATTAGGCATATATTTCCATATTGATCTTAATTAGCATCTTGGTTGGGCTCTGGTGTCCAGAATGAGAAATGCCAAAGTATTAAAAGACAAAGTGGGCTACAAGGTGTGCAAGACCAATAAGGATAACAAAAAGCAAGAAAAGAAGCCAAAAGGCATGGGTTAATTAGTAATTTTATTACTTGAGAATCATATGAATAGTAGTATGTGATCAAGCCTATATAGATACCCAAAGTGCATGATTTTTGTCTACACTCCCAAGAGTTGAAGGATTTCATGGAAATTCAAATGGGAGATACTCGTTACTCCCAGCGTGTTTTATACATTAACCTACCCAACACATGTATTTGTTCCAAACCTTTGATCTTAAGATCAAGGACTATCCTCTTTATGTCCCGCACAATTGCACAATGCTTAATGGGGCCTATGAATCTGTCAAATCCCCTCAAGAAGAAGGGTGGAAAATTGTGAGAGGGTAGAAAAACAAGAACAAAATGGCTTAAGCCAAGGTGTCTGACAACAATGGCTCGACTAAGCCAGTTATTAAGGAATAGGCCAATGGCCAAAGTCACTCCAAGGAGCGGATTTCTAATGAATTGTTTCTCAATTGATTTTACATTGTTATACTACCAGAATCCTACCAAGAAGTACGTAAGAAAACCCGTTCTATTTCCTTGTTGCTCTCTTGCTCGCATTACGACCAGATTATTTGCAAACCAACCATCTCCAGTATTATCCCATTCTTCCTACACATTTTCTAGCACAACTCTCTAGATACGTTAAACACACATTGGAAAGAAGTTGAGGGGACATCAAGAATCATAGCCAACATTAATTGTGTCTCTATAAAACATGTCCAGTTGGGGTGTCTTTGAATTCTTGCAAGTTTCTTTGTTTATTTTAAATATATTCAAATCTTTAGTTTGATTAAACACATTTCTTTAGAAATATTCAACTGCAATAGTTATCATAGTAGATTTTCTTTGCAAGAGCTTCTGTTGAGGATTTCCTCTCAACTTATCCCTGTGGGTTTTCCTAAGAAGTATTTGGAGAAATTTTCTGCTACATTTCTTTGTTATCATTTCTTCATTTATTAAATTGTTTAGGAAAGTTCATTACATTCAAAATTCAATATTGGTTGCACATGAACAAAGCTTTCGTGAAAAGTCGCTTCTCTACCTATGCTTGTGGATTTGCATAGGAAGTTAGCTTTAGAATCTTTTGTGTCTGTGTTAGATTTACATTTCTTCATTAGAAAGCTTCTACATCCACAATTACAAATAGGAAAAAGGATTTATTTTATTAGATTAATTAAATCTTTCTGCACAGGGAAATAGCCACATCTGGATATTTCTCTATTTAGTTTAATCGCATTAGAATAGAAGTAATTTCATTTAACTAGAAGTTAGTTTGTCTATGAACATTCCTTTTATTCTAGTAAAACATAAAATACAAAAACATTAAATTAAATTAATTAGTTTGCTTTTTTTTTCTTTTCCCCTTTTGTTTAAATCATTAAAAAGCACAAAAATAGATAGATTAGTTTTGTTCCTCTGATCAAGTAATTAGCTTTCATTTGTTAATTAGGCACATAGTTTTAATTAGAAAGGAATTAACACATCTCCACACGTATCCTTAGTTGGATTAGGTTCTTGACCTTTCCCGCTTGCAGGATTTCTTTGCGAGTTTGTTTGTTTATTTGTTTTAGTAGTTTTCATATCCCACATGACCATCCAAGGCCCTACAAAACATAGAGATTTAGTGTGTGATCCATGTGTACCTCAACCAAACTTAGCCCCACAATTGACATATGTTGACCAAGGCCTTATACACCTCATTTTACAAACCACCCCACTTCTACCTATCATTATCTCACAGTTGATGGCCCTGAACGTTGAAGCGGAAAATGCTTATGTGTTCTGTGAAGGAGAAGAGCAGATTTAACAAAAAAAACCTTCATTGTATTATTACTTTGCTGCAAATACATAGCCAAATTTATAGACCAATATTGCCCCTATAATATAGGAAGAAATTATAACCATTCAAACAATATAAATGTGTTGTTCTAACAACTCGTACCTTATAATTTATTTACGTGGGTTGTTTAATACAATAACCTTGCAATTATATTATCCTTTATAATATTCAAATGTACGCTCTAACTAATTCCTAACATTCCCCCTTAGTGCGAACATGGGGAAAACATCCATACTACACTACACCTGATTTCGCGATCATGTGATTTTCCTTTGGATTATCACAAACCACAAGTTAGTTTTCCATCGGCTAACCAAAAACCGAGAGTGAGGTGGTTTTCTAGTGGTTGACCACAAACCACAAAGGGGTGAAGGTTTTCAAATGGTTTACCTATAACCATATCGCGATGTTCCAATGCATGCTTTAGCCCTCATCAGTTTGCTCTTTCGAGATAACATTTCGGAATCCATCACAGTGCAAACATAACAATCCACACATACAAACTAAAGCATTGTGTCATTTCCCCCCCCCACAATGTTAAGTTTTCACAACACATTTATTCTAAAAACACCACACACACTCACAAATGTCACCATAGCAGAAGCGGCCCAGTTGTTGGTGACTGACGAGAGGACATTGATTGTCCTCCATCCTCCAGTGTGTCGTTGCTTAACTCAGCACAATGTGATCATGAAGCTCAATGAATCTTAGGATGTCAGGTTACACCGAAAATGTGTTCGTGAGGCAATTTTTTTAATTTTTCAAAATTTTACCATGATTCAATTTTTTTGACTCTTTTGACTATAGACAATTGGTTTTGACTAAAATGAACTTTACTCACAATAACTAGCACAACTTAGACGACACAAATGACCAACTAGAAAAACTTGTCAATAACAATAAACACGATTACAACGATCAATTTGACTTTAACTCTTGACTTTGACATAAAATTAACTAGGAAGACAACACAAAAGACTTTAACTAATACTATTGTCACAAAATCCTTTTCTTAGACTCAAAACGTTAAAACAAGACTCTTTTACTTATAACACAAAAATACTCGAGACTTAATCCCAATTTATTACATTGTAAAATAACACCTATATAATTTTGACATACATACATGAATGGACAGAACTAAAAGTAATGGACCATATATCAAACTTAACCAAAAGGAGAAGGTGGAGCCTGAGTTCGCTGAGACGAGTTTTGATGCACGCTATTGGAGAAGAGGTTGGTGATATAATGCCTATTCAATACAATTTCCTTTTTTTAAATGCCCCTCACCTAACCACCCCCATCATTTGACCCATTAACCTAAACCCTAAACCAATATCCTAAATAAAACCTAACATTACACCCATCCCCTCACCTCACATTTAAAAGCCTCCTAAGGTCAGTTTTCACCCCGAGGAAAAGAAGAGACCCTTATCAAATGGTGGAACAACTTCCTAGGCAACTTTTGAACAGCCCGAGATATCGCACCCAAACCGATGTCGGTTCCCCTAAACCGACACCGGTTATACCAGAATGGACCAAATGGCCTATTTAGACCCATTTACAGCTTTGTAATAGTTGTGGTTGGTTGTTTGGGAAAAATTTTGATCTCAAGTTCAATCTCTTTAGACGCGACAGAATCGAAGATTGATTTGTGATCAACAAAGGCAACCAAATACACTAGCACAATAGTGAAAATTTCTTCCCAACATTCTCCAATACAAAGAACTTCTTCATGATTCTTCAGACTTGTACCTCATAGAAGAGTAAGTATCCTCCTTCCCTCTGTTTCATTTTCTTATCATCAGCTGTAGTCTTTGGGGTAAAGGAACCTAGTCTTTTACTCTCTGTCCATTCCCTCTCTCCAGTTGTAGCCACCTTCCATACCTATTCATCTTAATACTTGGCCCAATTTCCTATTTGACTTCCTCCGGAGTCTCAGATCTTCGCAACATATGTGCACACCCTCTGTGATCAATCCTTTGCTTCATCCACTCCACCTTTGCCCCAAAACTCCAAAAACTTGGGATCTGTGTGTGATGCTACCAACTCGACTTAACCACCGTCACCATCTCTAATGTCGCCGATTATAGTAAAATCGTCATCGGTTTCATAAAACCATGGTCGGTCTCTATGTCACCTGATCTCTACCAAAATAACAACCTGTTTCTGATATATACCTATTTGACCTTCAGATCTGTATCTAACCTAGCCTGTTAGCTTAGATTCACCTATAACCAACCTACTTGGCCTTTGGATCTCCTTCTAGCCTAGCATGTTATATTAGATCTAGCCTATTGCATTTTGTATGAGATTCCTAAATCATATTAAACTATAGTAGGACAATATTTACTTTGTTTCAGCATTGAATTGTTTTAAACAGTGGATTGACAACCATCTAGGAAGTATCACACTTCCGGATCCAAAGACATGCTAGGCGAGTCCACTGCATATATTGTTTAACTCTCTTTGGTGGTCTTGTTTTGGTTCTTATACATGTAGTTCATCCTATCCAAAAGGAAGATCTCACAATCACTTTGATTCGAGATTCGAATACGCACGCATACCACCTTCAACCATCTCAAACCGTATTCTTCTTACCACCTTTACCTTATCTGTTTCGTCAAGTACTTCTCAAAAAACTAAGAAATCGGGTGAAACATTTTGGCACGCCTGGTGGGACCCATTCAGGGTTCCTTGCATCTTTCTTCATTCCTAGGTGAAAAATTGTGTGTTTGTTTCCCTTCTAAATAGCATTCACATTAAGACTTTCTCCTTGGTAACATTCTCTTCTTTCTACTTGCTCCGAAAGACACATTTCTTTTGGTATATTTAAAATGAACCTTCTTATTCTTGTTTTCTACATTTTAGTGAAAAAACATCCCTCTTCCTATTCATCTATTGATGTCATCAAATATCATACTTTCGATTTGGGTTTAAAACAAGTGCACTTTGCATTCTGATTTAGCTCATTAGCTCACATTAATTGAGGGCAACCTATACGCTAGAAGTCATGACCATCGATGGTTGACAAACGAATCATGAAAAGCATTTCTATCATTTTCTCTTTCTCGAGTCTTACCAAACCACACAAAAATTTAAAATACATACATTCTTAAACAACATCCCACCCGAAGAAGTTGTGGTGATCACATGATCACGGTATAGTGGGCACCACTCGTCGCTCTCCGTCGAGTCATACTTCGAGCGAAGCCCACTCCCGCCATAACATTATTGAAACCTCACCCTTTAGAATTATTTCTTCATAGGAAGCCTTCCTCACCAAGAAATTATATTTTTCTATTCATAATAGTCAGTCCATATAAATAGCATAAGTTGAACAAACGTAATAGAATAGGCACTCTAGGAATGTTCTTTCTTAGTGTTCTACTTGATTTGCGTTTTGAGGTGAGAGCTTTCGATCATTATTTTTGTCTTTCCTTACACACTCCCAATCATAGTCGGTGTATTTTGACTTCATCTGAGTGTGCCTGGACCACATCTACATCATTCTCAGACTGTTGGGTTTGATTCAACACCAGATTTTTAAATCACAACAATTTTTTCTTACTCTGTTTCAATTTCACAAGTAATCGGCTATGGTTATCCTTAATCGGCGTCGATCAAGTCTTCTTGGATACCTATCCAAAAGATACCTATTTAACTTTCTGAGTTGTAAAAGGCTCCTATCACCTTTCATATTGTCATTACTTCAATCACAGTCACCTTACGTCTCATCCTGTGTGGAAATTGTTAGTCTAGGACTATCATTTAACAGATTGTTGGTTTTTCATAGTAACCAACACCGGTTAAGCCTAACCGGCATCAGTCACCTTGTGCTTTCTTATAGCTCACTAGCCGATCTAATTCACTCACTGTTGATTGTTTTCCTAGTTCTGTTGTGTTTTGTGCTATTCAGACATAATATAGTCTTGCCAAATCAGTTCCTACCCACATGGTGCTGACCTATAGTCAGGTAAGCACCCTCGTATTTGATGCTAGTCAACTATCGCTCCCACCTATCCCTTCATCACCTAGTCCTTCACCACCTTCCATCTCATCATCCATGGATCCCAATCAACCTATCACCATTCCTACAGGCGACACAGTTTACACGACTCTTGGATCAAAATCCCACTTGCTTTGAGCCACTACCTCACCCATGCCTCCACTCGAGATGCCTCGGGTCAATTGATCTATGGCATGCCCGTATCCTTATCTCCATCCCTAATGATTACTTCCACCTCGGCTCCACCTCCTACCATGGTGACCTCACCCATTTTATCCCCAGTTGTGTCGTAACTAGGTCCCATGCCAACTTTGACTGCTTGCATCCGCCACCTCTATTGCACCCATAGTCTCCACCATACCTTCATCCACCACCCAAAACATAGCATCATCTCGCACCTGTTGTCTCATATATACCAGTTGCAATGCTACCACCCTTGGTGTCGTTAACCTCTACCCCATTTCAAAACGTTGTCCTTTCTATTCCCCAATCTCTACCTCCCATCTCTACCAGGGTCACTACGAGTGTCCCACCCTCACATACCTACTACCATCCGCCTCCTGTTTCATCAGTCATTCAGTCCGGGTATATACCCTCTATGTCTGTCTCTCAATTCCTACCTACTTATTCGACACCACCATACTCTGGAATGTCGTATTCTTCATATATCCAACAACAACCTCCTTTCGCTCTGGTACCCAATCTTCACAACCTAACAATGAATTTATCAAGTTAATGATGGACAAGATGTAGACATTAGAAGCATCTATTTCTGGCTCCCACAATTCTCTCACCTATGACGAGATTTGTAATGATCCTATTCACCCATCCATTCCCATTCGCCCATATCCCGTACACTAGGAGATGCCTAAGTTTAACCACTTTAACAGTAAGGAAGACCTGCAACAACATTTGCGATCTTTCAAACATGGGTGTTACTTAATTGCCCATGATGATGCTTTGCTTTTGCGAACCTTTCCCATGTCCCTAACTAGTCCAACATTGGACTGGTATAGTGGATTACCTAGACATTCCATCTTCTCATTCAACCAAATAGCCCAAGCCTTCTTGGATCATTTTTTGATTAATGTCATCAAGAAGGTTACCATGACTGATCTTTATTCCACGCATCAATATGATGATGAATCTATCACAGATTTTGTCGCTCGTTGGTGTAGCCTAATCAACCAACTCACTTTCCAATTACCGCAAAATGAACTCATAGAGCTCTTCACACGAGCATGTGCTAGACATATCTCACCTACCTTACAGTGCAAACCTTCCACACATTCGATGAGGCTTTCACCATGGCACGTAAGCTTGAAATTCATGCCATCAAAGAGAAGAAGATACAATTACGAAACAAGAACTCCTCATTTAAATCACACGATACTTCCTCTTCCTCGAAACCTCAGACGAGTTATTCCAAAGCCAAGGGAACTGCCAACATAGTGGTACTTAAGGCTAGCCTTGCTCATCCATCTAATCATGCTAAACCTTCATCCAATCTGTCACCGGTCCAAACCTTCCAATTCAGACGCGAACAAAAGAAATACACCTCAATTGGGGAACCATATTCATCTGTTTTAGAAAATATTATTAAAGCTAATGCCATCACCCTTCCTCCTATCAAACCACATACTAGTTTTGATCCCTCTCACCCCATACCAGGTTGGTATAAGGAACATGACTATTATAACTATCACATGGTAAATGGTCACAATGACAACAATTGTATCACCTTTAAAAACATTGTTCAGGGAATTCTCAAGAGCGGTGAGTTAGTCCTGGATAACCCTAATGCACCCGCTAATCAAGACCTTCATATATTCAAGAAACCATTCCCTAACCATTCCCCATCTAATGACCAAACTGGTGATGCCTCACACAACGAAAGTAATACACGTGAGGTACATGTTATCTTTACCGACTTACCACTTGATTCCCAAATCTCTCCTATCCCCTCCATCGAGGAAATCCTAGCCCAAATCCTCTACCCGCACGAGAACCTACTTTATCTGCTTCCTCAACCCATAGAGGAAAACCCTTCACCTCCCCATACACGTGTGGAGGAGTCTCTCGTTATCACCGATATCATTTCCCCTTCAGTTTCCCTACCCAGTGAGCCGCTACCAATGTACCTCCTCCATCCACAGAGGAGTACCCATCGTCCTCTCCACCTATTCAGGATCCAATAGATTTTTCGTTGCCACTCGGTGACCATTCTCCATCAGCTACCCAAGATCATGCAGACCTACTTTTGGCTCTCTTACCTATAGAGGCTAAAGCCAATGAATTCCCTATTTCTTAGACACATTTTACGGGAATCACCACTCACTCCACACCTACCTCATCTAACACAGTGTCATTCTCATGTTTTGCCGATCACCTAGATTATGTTGATAGGGCTTCACTTTGGGGGCGTCTCTTACTCCCAGTCTTGACCCAAATGCAATCATCTTCCACTGACACCTCTACCATTTATCCGAAGAAGTTTCAACAACCCAAACACACATGAACATAACTCTGAATACATCTTCTATTACATCATCCTCATCTATACCCACCTCTCTACCTACTAGCCAATGTGTTCTAACATCATCTCTTGTATCTAAACCCACTAGTGTTCTAGGGGTCACACCCACATCAAACCTTGCACATCCTCCCGACAGGATACACTTGACCACAACTTCCCATATACCTATTGAACCAATCCCTCAACCTAAACAAAAACCCCAACCTTCTAATCCGCACACACCAACCTCACCAACTATACCTTTATCATCTTCACCCCTACCATCTATCTTGGGACCTCACCCCTCTACCTTAACAAAATCTACACTCTCCAGGGGTAAACCTAAAAATCCCTTGACCCCTTTACCACAACTCTGCAGCCTCTACCTAGGAAAACCTTACGTCCTTCATCACCATCTATAACTTCTTTACCTCCTATACCACCATTACCTTCTATACCTCCTTCACTACCTATGACATTTTCTTCCACCTCACCTATACCTCTCTCTCGACTTCGACCAACACCTACCACTGCACCTCAGTTGTCCCCTTGGGTCACTCGTCCTCTCCCACCATCTACCTTGCCATCTACATCATGTGCTCCCCCTACACCTCTACCTAAGAAAAAGCACCAAAAATAAAAAAACCCGTTAATTTCCAAAGAGGTGGTTAAACCTACCCCTCTTTCTGATTGCTGCACCTACACCAAAGAAAGTACAACCCAAATCCAAGACTGCATCACCTCAACTACCACCACAACTACCCAATCTTCCAACCAAACCTACTTTTACTTCGCATTGTGATCCATTGGTGGGATCATACACGCTACCATCTTGGCTAACCTCCTTGAAAGCTCTGCTATCACTCTCCCTCCTCTTAGACCTTACGACCCTCTTAAACCTAAGTCGAAGGGTTTGATGATACTAAAATTTGTGCTTACCATCATGTGCCAGGACATGATGTTGAGAAATGTAAGGGTCTAAAGGCTGCCCTCATTCAATTATGTCCTTCTAACCCCAATTTTGATGACGATGAATGTGCAATGAAAAAGTGACAAGTGAGCATGGGAATCTATAGGTAACTCTTCCTCACACACGACCTCCCGAGGTCGTGTCGAGACACCGGTGAGGATGGACTATGTGGGGTATGGGAAAACTAATTGGGCGATCTTATGTCTTCGACACGCACTAATGGAATCTGCAAATCCAAGGCAAATGGATTTTTATCTAGGGTAATCTGTAGTTTGGTTGGTTTGACCAGAATGTGTGTGCTTGGTCATCTTCTATGTTTAACCCTCTTAACTGTGAGTTGATCTGTTGTAAGTCTATTGTTGTTTGGAAGACTTGGATTCTAAGATTGATCTATATCAGCTATTGCTATAACAAGATTGGGTTGAGGCATGATTGGTTCGAATACGTATTCTCTGGGCTCTCTAGGTCCCATGATTGTCATGCAAAAGGAAATGATATAAGTCTAACTAATGATAGAATAAATTAACTACAAGATATATCTATGTATATTCCTAAATCTGATCTTTATTGATAAACTACGAACAAAATTTAAAAGAGATTATCTAATATATTTAGAAATTGACAATTAAACTAATGATGAAATTTAAAAAAAACAAAGTAGTTGAGTATAGCTACTTGCTGCATGCGAGTTGTAAATCTATTCTAAGTAACTAGATAACTGATCTAATCTATTTGAAAGACTCTCGATCCTACCTCAGAAGTGAGGAGTGAATCATAGTTTCTCAGAAACTATCAATCCCCATAGCTTCCCCGGAAATATCAAAGTGAGATTAACTAAAATGAAATGATTGACTACTCTATTTGATATGTTTTAACTAGAACTTTGAAAGCTTGAACCTAGATTTTGCAGAACAGTGGCAAATCCGGTTGTGTGTGGCTTTGTCCCCTCAGTGTGATCTCCTCATTCCTTCGTGCTCACGTGAATCCAAAAAAGCATGTGATGTTAGCATCAATAGAAGTTGGTATCAAAATAATGGCAGCTTAGGATGCAGACTGAATACAATGCGAGTAGGAGAGGGATAGCACAAGAGAACAGAGCTTGGCTTATGTAATTCCTAGCGGGATTTATTGCGAGTCATACAACATAAAACATCTAGAACCTGAAACTATCTTTTTGATGAACAAAACCTGCAACTTTAATGGCTTCTTACTAAAAATCAAACTATCCTACTCCAATTGATTGGATGAAACAACAAACAACACTAGCACAAGAAGATTATGTGGCTTCCTAACAACAAGACAACACTAACTATGCATGCAATAAATAAAACTATGAATCCTAAGCAAAATTGAAAGACTAAGCTATTGCAATGAGAAATTGAGAGGCAAATTTGAGGGGCCATTTGCTTGAGCACAAGCCAGCTATTTATAGAATCCCATTTACCCAAAGGTGAAAACCAATTTGATCTCTTAAACCATAAACAATGCCAAAACACTATTCCAGGGAACTAGAATCATAAATACAAGCAAAGGCGGTGAAAAAGTTGGTAAACATTGATTTTTACGTGAGTCGATAAAAGAAATGTTCTGGAAAAATGCGTGTAGGACCGCCACCACCTGGCGGGGGCGGTTACTGAGACCGCCACCTGCACAGGCGGCGATCACGAGACCACTGCCCGGGCGGCGGTGGCGGTTTCATCAAAGACCAAAAAAAAAAAAAAGAGAGGAAAGGAAAAAACAAAGCACGTAGGGGCTAAATGGGGCATGCGGGATGTTAACACATACTTGGAGAGCTTTTCGGATCCCGAACACCTTGCGAGGAGACCTGTATCATCATTGGGGCACGTGTAATGTTGTTCCGGTGGTGCAGTACCCTACAATTTTGGGTACGTACATATTGCCCCCTCGGAGAAGTGTTTTAGCCATGAAGAGGCGTAAAATGGTGGGTCTGAGTATGGCGGTCCCAAAATGGGAAGTTAGAAGTTATACCTATACGTCATGTGTCGAAATGACGCCATCCAAAATTCCCTCTGAAAATGAAAAGAGGACTCAAGTGCAGATAGACAAAATAGATCGAAAAATAAATACTAAAATATTATGAAATGAGGACGTACCATTTGTGCGGGGATAAGAACTTACCTCTGTCGGTGCTCCAAACCTGCGAAAAGGGGCATTCAAAACAAGTCAGGATGCTTATATATGTAAAAGTGGGCCCATTTTCCTATTCATTTGCGCGTGTTGATTTGATTGATTTTGAGCTCTGGGACCCACGGTGATGGTTTTGAGAGTATAGTCAAAATGTTTGGGACGAGATCGTGATCATGCCTCCACGAGTGGAACACCGACCCGAGATCACAGGTTAGTTTTTCTTGATTTACCATTTTTGTCCCCAAAATGTTAAAATGGTGAAATCTTTGTCATGGGGGATTATTTTTGAAAATGTCAGTTTTAATAGGGTCACTTAGGGGGGCGCCTACTGGGTAGGCTTTGTTTGAGTCAAAATGGTCTTTATTTTGTGTTTTTAGCCATTTTTAGGGCACATGACCCACGTGGGATTTTGGGACACGACCGCCACCCTGAGCAGGGCGGCGGTTACATGACCTCCCTACCTTGCTCAGGGTGGTGGTTACAAGACCCACCTTTAAGGCGGTGATTACGGAACCGCCACCCTGCTCAGGGTGGCGGTCCTTCAAAAATGCATAAACAACACTTATTTGAATTCATTTTTGCATTTTTAGCATTCTTATATGTTTTCATGATTTTTCTAATGTCATTTGAATACTAACTTACTCCTTTTTGTGTGTTTTTGGGTGTATGCAGGTGAAGGAGGAGTATATCCGATGGAGCGAGAGAGAGAGAGAGTGTGATTGGCTTCCGGTAGTATTGGATGCCCTTTCTCAGGATGAGCAGGACACTCTTTAGAGGGCCGGTATATTGCGCATATCACGGGTCCCATGTTGCACCCTCTAGTCACATACTTTGTGACTTGTTTTCATATTGGGATGCTGATCGGAACACTTTCGATTACCAGGAGTCGGGGTGAGTGGACCATTACTTTGGAGGATGTTTACCACATCTTGGGGGTCCCGATCATCGGGAGATGGCTCACACTTGAGACAGCAGGGTCACGAGCTCAGATAGCACAGTGGGCCTCATATATGGGAGATGCAGTTATCTCCACTGGTTCGAAGAAGGGGGTGAGGGTCTGATCTATTCCTAGCTGCCTATCCCCTTGATTCATCAGGCCATTATGGGGATCCTTGCCTCGAGATTGATCGGGGACAAGGGAGGAGACACCTTATTATATTGCTTTGGTCCCCCATTGTTGCATAGATTGAGGGACATGGCTAGATTTACGCATGGGAGCTGACATTCTTGGGACCACCTATCATGATTTGTACTGCAGGTGGTTCATTTATAGGGGCATTCATTGAGCCATCCGACCCTGGTTATGAGTTGGGTCTACTGAGCATTTCATCCCTTATGGGAGAGGTGTAGAGGTGGCAGATCCCGGAGCTGTGAGGGCAGCCAGATGGATAGACATGTCGGTGCTCAGAGCACCTCACCAGCCAGTCACCTCCTTGACCACTGATGACATGGAGGCCACACCTTATCAGGCCATGGTAGGTTTATGGGGTGAGGAGGCTCTTACTTTGATCTCTTGCTCCACCACAGGGTAGCTTGTGGATAGGATGGGGAGGGTGGAGATACATCCTTTGGTCGAGTGCCTCAGCAGTTTGGCCTTCCTTACGTGGGTATGCTTCCCCCAGTGGTGCCAGTATATAGATCGTTCGGGAGGCTAGAGGAGGTCCTAGAGGCCGGGGTTGGACCGTTGTTACTCCTGGTGTCCCCATTGCAGCTAGGAGGGTAGTACGCGCTCGAGGGAGAGCCGGTGCTCCTCAGGCACCCTTACTTTAGATTACCACCGGTCCCGCCCATAGCAGCGATGACCCCATTGACATAGACTCTAAGTCTGAGGAGTTCACGGGGGAGAGATGGAGGAGGAGACCGAGGCTGAGGTTAGTGAGTGTGGAGAGGAGGACAGTGATCCTGAGTGGCATGACACTCAGGATATCTTATAGGCAGAGAGGGCGGAGCAGAGTGCGAGAGAGGGTGACCTTAGCTTTAGAGGAGCCACTTTCTCAGGGCTTGGGCGGAGAGGATGAGTCCGTAGTAGGACGTTATGTGGCCCCAGGCACAGGAGGAGTGCATCAGTCAGTGGCGGCATCTGTGGCAGGTGCTGACCCTAGGGATCCATCTTGGAGGCCCGGAGATCCGAGTGAGTTATCATCCTTCTCCTTAAAGTTTGTTTAGGATTTCCTTAGTTGCTATCTCTCCTTTTGTTTTTTTTTCTATCTTTTGATTATTTCTAATTCATTTTTCTCCTTTGCTTGCAGAGACAACTGATGAGTGGCGAGACCTGATTCATCGGGTATGCACTGATACCTTGATGATCCCCATGGAGAAGACCCATGTGGAGCTATCCATGGATGCAGGGGAGCCCTCAGCAGCCGGTAGGCATACGACATTTTTCCCCTATCTAGCATGTGGCCAGGATGGTGTCTACCCTCCGTCTGCCGAGTTGGCAGGATACAGGATAGGACAATAGAGCACCTGATGAGGAGTCACTCTCATGGTGAGACCATGCAGCTGCTCCTCGGGATCGTGAGCCCTCCATGCACTCAGAGCGCCGGCATAGCGAGTCCTAGATGTGGGCGTGCACCTTCAGAGGGATCTCATAGGGGTTGAGAGGCCACTTGGCTCTCGTAGATCATTTGTATGATGTATTTTGTATTTCCGGGCTCTTTGAGCATTTTGACCATGCTTAGCGCATGATGGCATTGTACAGGAAACTTGATTATATATATATATATATATATATATTCTTTTTTTTGGATCAGACCTTTGGTATCTATGTTTTTGTGATTCATTTCCACATGTAAACTATGATGTTGTTTTTATATGCTTTTTAGAATGTATGCAATGGAGGACAAATGATACAAATGCTTTCTTTCTTTTTGTATTTCGTGATGCTGATATATGATAATGTAGACACAATGTGATCTTGAACTTTAGTTTCTATAAGCAATTTTTGGTACTTCATATTGGTTTTGACAAAATGTGATGATAAACCGGTACGATGAGCAGATGAACTTGCCCCACTCCTATCTCCATGCAACTAGTAAGATGCGAGGGCTCATCACCGAGAGCTAGAAAGGGCACAAGTTATGAAATTTGTTGAATGGTAGTGATGAAAGATAGACAAATATTTGGTGGAACCAAATTAGGATGCTACAAACCTACTCTACCCAAGTGACTCCATAGTTTAGAATGCTACTTGCTTTGTGGTTTATCTAGACTTAGATCCGTAGATGGCCACATTGTAGACAAAATCTGGTTTTCGGGGTTTTGAGCTCTCTTGGAATTTTGGACATCTGATTCATTTGTTTTTGACTCAAGATTTCAAAGGTTCATTTGAATTGTTTGCTTGACGACCTTCAACGTTTATTGTCAAGAGGACCCCCCATACCTTGCCCCATGCTACTAGTCAAAAGCGTGGGCTTATCACCATGGACAAGGTACAGGTGAGTAAGGGCATTCCCATCCTTTCCCAACCCTACGTCACTAGTAAGAGATGCAAGCTCATCACCGAAGGTTGGTAGGGCAAGGAAATGTGTAAAAATAAAATTTTATTTGATCTATATTTGACTTGTATATTTGAGAAAAATGTCAGTGTGTTCTTATTTCCAAAGAGATATACATACGGGATAGATGTGACATGATGAAGCTTCTAGAATAGACCATAGGCAAGACACCTATCCTAGGAAGAAACCAAAAGTGAGAACAAGCATGCAAACCTTGGTATGGTTACCATTAAGACTTTGTCATATCTAGCTTTATATGGATGAAATGATTCTGAAATGGTGATGATGTTATGAAAATGAAGAAGTATGATTGGAATGCTTATGCCAATACCATCAGAAGTTTGTAATGAATTACTTTGAGAATAAGTTCCTTGATCACAAAATTGTATGAAACAAGTGGACAAAATGAACCTAACTACATGAAGATGTAATGTAGATATAATTATACAAATAGTGTTGGTCACTTATGCATAGAATCGTTTAAGGTGTAGGGAATTGATAGTTTCACCAAATTCCTCACCTTCCAGTGTACATAAGAGATATGCACCATTTCCATAGTCTTTTGTGACTCGGTATGGGCCCAACCATTTGGGCGGAATTTCCTTCCTTCACTGGTCTTTTTATCAATCCGGTTGTCTAGTCTTAGAACTAGATCTCCTTCATATATATCTCATTCATAGACCTTTTTGTTATACTTTGGCACACATCCGGTCAGCATAGACTCTATGCCATTGTTCAGCATCTAACCTAGCCTCATCTAGGCTTTCTAGTTGGGAGAGACGTGCTTCTCTATAAGCATCTTCATCCAGAATCCCTTGTAATGAGATGCGGAGACTGGGTATTTCAACCTCAAGTGGGAGAACTACTTCTGCTCCGAATACCAATGAGAAAGGAGTTGCTCTGTTGGTGTTCTTATTGAGGTTTGGTGGGCCCACAAGGCCAGGGTATAACTTTAAATGCCAATCTCATTTGTTTTCTTTCACCATTTTAAGGAGAATAGCTTTTAATGTTTTGTTTGTTGCTTCAGCTTGTCCGTTGGCTTGAGGGTAATACAAGGAGGCTGTATGATGGCTTATTTTAAATTTATTGCATAATTCATGAACCTCGTCATTCTTAAAAGAAGTCCCATTATCTGAGATAATGATTTGTGGGACACCATACCTACAAATGATCTAGTTCAAAATGAACTTGGCGATCACGGAACTTGGTACAGTGGTGAGAGGCATAGCCTCTACCCATTTGGTAAAATACTCGGTGGCCATGATTATGAAGTTATGGCCATCTATAGATGAGGGAGAGAATTTCCCTATCAAATCTAGGCCCCATGTAGAAAAGGGCCATGGAGTAGCGATTGGTTGTAGAGCTTGTGCCGGCATGTGAATCTCGTGGGAGAATTCTTGGCATTTATGACACTTGTGTACAAAATCTATTGCGTCGTGTTCTAGAGTGGGCCAGAAATAGCCCATCCGATGTATTTTGTGAGTGGTGGCGTGACCACCAAAGTGGCCTCCACATATTCCACTGAGATTCGTGAGAATCTTCTTGGATTCTTCTGTGTCAACACACCTTAGAAGCATTCCATCGAAAGCCTTACGATAGAGCACTTGTTCTATAATAACGTATTTAGCTATGATAATGCGTAACCACCTTCTTTGTTGTGGTGTAGCACCTTCTGGATATGTATGGTCCATGATATAATTAATAATATCAGTATACCATGGACATTCAGAGATGGGAGGTCTAGTTTTGATGTAGTATATGCATTCATCGGGAAAGTCCAGATCTACTAGATCACCTCCATCTAATGGGTTATCAACTAACCAATCCATAATGATTTGTCCCTTAACGGACTTCTGATTTACAAATGTTAATTCAAATTCACCCATTAAGGTTATAAAGCATCCACCTTTTTAGACAAGGACCCTTGCGTGAGGAAAGTTTGTAAATGGTCCATTTTTACAATGACCCTTGTTTCTTGGTTTAGCATGTAATGTCTTAAGCATTTGGTTGTGAAGACTATGGCAAGGCATTCTCGTTCTGCTTGCGTATAGTGTGTTTCATAGTCAAGCAATGTTTGGCTAATAAAATAGATCACACGTTCTCTCTTGTCATCGTCTTCTTGAGCCAGCATGCAGGCTAGCGAGACATTGGTAGCTCGTGAATATAAGATTAAAGGGCGGTCTGGCTTAGGAGGCATTAGCGTAGGTGGTGACAACAAGAAATGCTTAACCACTTTGAAAGCCTCATTGCAGTCTTTGGTCCAATCGATACCATAATCTTTCTTGAGTAGATTGTTGATTGGGTGAATGGAAAAGCTTAAATCTGGGATGAATCTTTGGATTGCACCAAGTTTCCCAAGAAATGACCTGATTCCAGATTCATCGATGGTGGGATCATTTCAAGAACAGCCTGATTTTGGTTGGGTCCACATCGATCCCTCGTGATGATATAATGTAACCTAGGAGCTTCCCTCCTGTCACACCAAAGACACATTTTTAGGTTTAGTGTGACTCCATATTCTATTAAACGTGAAAGAATGATGCGGAGCACTTCCGGGTGATCACAACACTTCTGGCTTTGGCCAACAAGTCATCTACATAGGATTCCATGATTTTGTGAATAAGATCATGAAATATGTATGTCATTGCCCATTGGTATGTAGCGCCAGCGTTCTTGAGACCGAATGGCATAACAACGTAGCAATAGGTTCCCCAAGGAGTTATAAACGTGGTTTTGGCTTGGTCTTGTTTGGATATTCTGATTTGATTGTATCCCGAGAATCCATCCATGAGAGACAAAAGCTCAAAGCCAGCTATTGCGTCAACGATGATGCGTCAATGGATGGTAATGGGAAGTCATCCTTGGGACATGCCTTGTTAATGTCTCGAAGTCTATGCAGATGCGTATCTTCCCATTCTTTTTGAGAATGGGAACGATATTAGATACCCACTGAGAATAATCGACTGGTTTGATGAATCCTACTTGGAGGAGTTTCATTACTTCTTCCTTCACCATGAGAGCTACCTTGGGTTTCATTGGTCTCGATTTTTGTTTAATTGGCTTTGCATCTGATTTGGTGATGAGGTTATGTACCGCGATGATGTGTGGTGCAACCCCTATCATTTCTTTATAATTAAATGCAAAATCCTTCTGATGTTCTTTGAGGATTCGAGTGTGTATTTCTATTTCTTCTAGGAGTTAACGAAGATCCTAGTTTCAAGATCTTTGGTTCTTCCTCCATTCCAATGTTAATATCAATTGTTTCTTCGATTAAAGAAGCGTTACCTTCTTCAAACTCAGGCGGAGCTGGAGGTAGTTCCAGATCGTCTCCATTCTCTACCGTGTATATGCCGAGTTCCTTTTGTGGGGGAAGCTCTATCATGGGATTCCCAAAGTAGGAAGATGAATGTGGGATTAAGGACAAATCTACCACGTGATGGGTGAGATGTAACCTGTTGCATAGGCATTTAAGTAATCAAGAGTGGCTCTATCACCATCAACGTGGTCTAAGATAGTAGATTTGTTCTCAGCTATGTTCGTTAAAAGAGGGTTTGACATTTTCTTCACTAATGGTTCAGTGCGAAGGGATACTATGAAATGGGTGTCCTCCAACTCACTGCTTGGAGTGAAACGTGAAGCTGAGGTTGCTATCGAATCTGCAAGATTTTGTTCTCGTGGGATTGCTTCAATTGATATGAAGTCAAACTCTTTGCTCAAATCTAATACCGTTGTTTTGTAGAGCTGTAAGTGTTCAGCTCTGGTCTCATACACCTCAGAGACTTGGTTTGCTACTAATTGAGAGTCTCCTAACACCCTGATGTCATTAACACCGAGCCTTTTAGCTAGGATGAGGCCAAGGAGGAGGGCTTCGTATTCAGTGCCATTGTTTGTACATTCAAAGTTTAATTTAAAGGTGAATGGTAAGATCTTTCCTTCGGGTGAAGTAAAGATCACACCTGCCCCAGCCCCATAATGACATCTAGCTCCATCGAAATGGAGAGTCCAATATTTAGTTGGGAAGATGGACGTTGGGACATTTGCTACGTCAACTTCTTCGGTTTTGGTTACTTCTACCATGCAGAGATCCTTTGCTGGAAGAGAACCAACACCTAGGGTATATCCCATGCCTACAGAATCAAATGGTAGGAAAATTGGTAGATCCTGTTCTAGTAATTCAACAATCTTCCGTAGTTCCTAATGATATTGTTTTGACAATGTTAGCCTCATCCTTGAGGGTTGGGATATTCTTGACTAGGCTCATAGTTTCTAGTTCTATTGTAGGTACCAACTTTTCTTCTGGTTTCACGTCGGTTGGTTTATTAAGTTGGTTTGTTGGGAGTTCAAACTCAGAGTGAATGCCCGGTCTTTTCTTTAAGTCAGCTAGGTGTATATCGAATGGTTTTGGATCACCTTTGGCTATGAATATCTTTCCTAAGTGCAAGAACCTTACTTCTTGAAATAACGTAGAAGGGATTGCCTTCATACGGTGTATCCATGGTCGGTGAGGATCATATTATAGTTGGTTTCCCGATCTATAATATAAAACTCAATCAGGATTGTTTTGGGTCCTAAGGTGACTAGTAGTATTATAGTTCCAATCGATGTGGCTTTAAGGCTATCATAGCCTCTTAGTGTATTAAGTCGTGGAACAATTTGTTTCTCCATACCCTAGCTTTTGAAGGAAAGAGAAGGGGACTATGTTAACTGCTGCCCCATCATCAACCATTGCGCATTTAACGTAATTGTTATAAACCCACACTTGCAAATGTAAGGCTGGATCACCTCTGCGTGCAATCTCAGCGTCTGTTGGCATTTTGTTTATTTCAAATATAAACTCGGTATCCCTATCCGGCTGCCCCAGGAGGGTGGATATCAAAGTCTATATGGTTTACCTATGTTTGGAGGTGGAGTGATGTTAATTAAATGACCTAAACCTAATGCTTCTAAAAGAGCCACATGTGGGGAGAGTTCTTAAAAGTCCAAAAGGAGATGTGAGAGAAGGTCTTTGTTAGGTCATTAATTAAATCATAGGCACCTATGGGTTTTACTAATATTTGTTGGATGTTATCTGCCTCTAGCGGGTAACTTGGACTTGGCTGAGAGGAATACTCTCGTGTCCTTGTTATGGCTTCCATGGGTAGTTCGGTGTCTAACTCTACTAAACCGACTATCTTGGGTCATGGCTGACTTCCTAATTGTGGTGCAACAGGTGGATTTAGTGAAGTCGAGGCTTCATGATCATTGTTTCCTGTCATTACACCTTTGTTCATCCCATTTGGATTTAATTTGTTGTTATTGTGATTTGGGAGCGGATCGTTGAAGATCTTGAGGGGTGCATTTTGAGGGGAAACTACCCCTGTAAAAGTATTTAGCACTGGTGATGCAGGATCTGCCAAACATATCTATGAAAAGTTGTCTTTGTTCCTCTGGAAAATGTTGCATGAATTTATTATAATCACGGCAAGTCTAGTGTCATGGCCTCGAATCTTGTGGAAACCACAATACGAGTTAGGATTGTAATTCCTAGGTTGTTGGTTTGGCATATATTGTGGTCCAAAACTCTGATCAAACCATTGCCTATTAGGATTAAAGTTTTGCATTTGTTGTTTTTGGTTTTGGTTCTGGTTTTGATATCTAGTTGAGTTTTGGCTTGGACCCTATGTCTGGATCCACCATTGTTGTTGTTGTTGTTGTGGATGATTAAAATCCACTTTGTGTTGATTGTTGGGGTAAAGTTGTTGTTTCGTTGATTGTTAACCAGTGGTGGAGTATTTACAACATTGGCCTTTTTAGCTTGGTCAGTTACTCCATCGGTTGTTGTGCCCGTGATTTTTGTTAAGGATTTTAGGTCCTTGATTGACATTTGTGGTAGTAGGATAAGTCATAGTATTCTAGGTTGGGGGTGATTAACCTCCCATTTGTTCCATACGTCTTGCGACCGCTATCTATTGCCGCTTGATCTATTCGGAGAGCGCTCTCAAGTACTTCATCGTAAGTCCTTAGTGGGAACTTTTGGACTTCTTCCTTTACCTCTCTGCTGAGAGAATGAAGGAATAAATCACATAGTTCCATTTGGTCCATGTTTGGAGCACTTGGCCGAAGAATAAAGGACCGTATGCCATCTTTGGATGAAGTGAGCGATAGATTCATTGTGTTCTTGCTTAATGTGCAAGAATTCCCTGATTCTGTTCTCAACAGTTTGTTCATGTCAAATGCCTTGATGAACTCTGAAACAGTTGTTTAAAGGAATGGATGGAAGCTTCAGGTATTCTATAATACCAATCGAGGGCAATGCCCTCTAAAGTTTTGGGGAATATTTTAGTAACAACCCCATCCCAAGGGAGTAGTTCTCGAATGGCTGTGGCGTAGGCCTTGATATGTGCATTTGGGTCTCCTCCCTTTGTATTTGGGAAAATCGGGAAGAGGTCTTGGAAGCATGATGCTTCGTATGGTGAAGTCTAAGGGCTCTTTCAAATATTCTGAATAAGTCCCTATCGCATAGGTTTCGACCATTGATGGTGCTGCTTGAGGGGGTGGAGGTGGAATGGGTTGTTGATATGGCATAGCGTATGCATTTTCCGGGATGTAAGGAAATCCCTGTGGTTGAGTGAACATGCTCGGGAGAGGAAAACATATCCCCTTGTGGTGATTTGGAATACATGTTTAAGTATGAAGGAGTATTGCCTAGGAATGGATTATTTTGTACTAGACCAGGAGTATCATATTTTCCACCGGAACGGTGTTAGAAATGGCGGTTCTAGTTGGCATTTGTTGTGAATACTGAGGAGGCATGCCCAACGTGCCTATTCCTGTGAGGAGGTCTACTTGGCTAGGATGATGTGGAGGATTGGAATTTCCTGCCTGCATGAATTGAGAATTGTGATTTGCTTGAGCAAGTTCTAACCCTCTAACTTTTTCTACTAAAGTTGAAATGACTTCATTTGGTGAAGTCATGGTATTTTTCCTTAGTGGCATTTGTTGTATATCTGATGTTGTATAGGCATGTGATACCCCACTATGAACTGATCGTTGCCCTGCCAAGTTTCCTGAGGGCATTTCCTATAGGTAGTGGCATGGAGGTATTTTCGTGAAAAGAGACCGTGGGTGGCGTTTGTAAACTTCCTATAGGTGGGTACATACTCTGAGAGCATTGTTCATTCCTGGCATAACGCACTAAATGTTCATCATCTAAAAATAGGTATGGATCTGATTGTCTACTAATTTGTGGTCTAAGCAACACCTGAGGAGATGAACTAGATTCTCCATAAATGTCATGTTGTTCGAGCCTGAAGGCTCTGTTTGTTGCGTTTGAGTGAGCTGATCCAACTCCTCTGTTTGGAAAGATGAACTATATCTAGTCCTTGGAGGTGGAGTTTGTGTTGACAATCGGTTAGCTGAATAATTGTCACCCCATGCTGAGAGCGAGGGTGATGGTTGTCTATTCAGTTGATCGTAGTATGCTTCAAGACCTAGGAGAGGTCTTCCATATGCATCGAATCCCGACATATTCGGGGGGTATATGAATACCCATAGAATAATGGGAAAGAGCGAAGGTGGATGGAGAAATAAAGAAAAAAAATAAAAGAACTGTGTGTTTGTTTCACGTTGGGTTCACCAATTTTGTATGATGGAAAAGTGACAAGTGAGCATGGGAATCTACAAGTAACTCTTCCTCGCACCCGACCTCCCGAGGTCATGCCAAGACAGCCGGTGGGGATGGACTATGCGTGGGATATGGAAAAAGCTAGTTAGGCAAATCTTATGTCTTCGACACGCACTAGTGGAATCTGTGAATCTAAGGCAAAGAAGGCCCTCCTAACCTAAACTGGCATGATAGATCGATCGGCGAGGATGACTACTCGAAGGCTCCAATCAATATCGAGCTCTGGCGTAATCCGGTCTATAGGTTGTGGGATATGGGAAAATGACCAGGATTGTTTCGTGTATATCTCCAGATAGGGTCATAGGATGGATGATGGATATAGTGGACTCTACGGGTGATTCTCTGGTCTAGTCTAGAAATCCTTAGCTTTGTTAGCTTCTATATCCAACAAGGATAACTGTGTGATGATGATAGGTGGAAGTGGAGTGGATCTAAATACTAATGTGCGTAAGCCAATGTCAATCGGATTGACCTGTGGACTCGTTGGGTTGTGGGATTTGTGGATCACAACCGTAGATTCATGGTTGTTGTGGACCTCTATGGTCATGTGTGGAATCAGTCCTAATCCCTAGTATCCAAGTAGTCGTATGCCTTTTCGGCCTCTATGTTTAGAACCACAAGTTGTGCAATCTTCTCAGAGTGCCTTATACGGCGTTACGCACTTGAATTCTTAAGCTAGTGTCTATATCAGTGAGAATGTCTCCTGCGTCATTTGTGGGACCAAAGGGTCACAACCAAATGTTTTCTCTCTTTCAAGCCCTTCTATAGTCATGTGGATTTTTATCTAGGGTAATCTGTAGTTTGGCTGGTTTGACCAAAATGTGTGTGCTTGGTCGTCTTCTATGTTTAACCCTCTTAACTGTGAGCTGATCTATTGTAAGTCTGTTGTTGTTTGGAAGACTTGGATTCTAAGATTCTGATCTATATCAGCTATTGCTTGTAACAAGATTGGGTTGAGGCACGATTGGTTCGAATACGTATTCTCTGGGCTCTCTAGGTCCCGTGATTGTCATGCAAAAGGAAATGATATAAGTCTAACTAATGACAGAATAAATTAACTACACAAGATATATCTATGTATATTCCTAAATCTGATCTTTATTGATAAACTACTGAACAGAATTTAAAAGAGCAATTATCTAATATATCTAGAAATTGACAATTAAACTAATGATGAAATTTAAAACAAACAAAGTAGCCGAGTATAGCTACTTGCCTGTGCAGTTGTAAATCTATTCTAAATAACCAGATAACTGATCTAATCTATTTGAAAGACTCTCGATCCTACCTCAGAAGTGAGGAGTGAATCATAGTTTCTCAGAAACTATCAATCCCCATAACTTCCCCGAAAATATCGAAAGTGAGATTAACTGAAATGAAATGATTGACTACTCTATTTGATATGTTTTAACTAGAACTTTGAAAGCTTGAACCTAGATTTTGCAGAATAGTGGTGAATCCGGTTGTGTGTGGCTTTGTCCCCTCAGTGTGATCTCCTCATTCCTTCGTGCTCATGTGAATCTAGAAAAGCATGTGATGTTAGCATCAATAGAAGTTGGTATCGAAATAATGGCAGCTTAGGATGCAGACTGAATACAATGTGAGTAGGAGAGGGATAGCGCAAGAGAACAGAGCTTGGCTTATGTAATTCCTAGCGGGATTTATTGCGAGTCATACAACATAAAACATCCAGAACCTAAAACTATCCTACTTTTGACGAACAAGACCTGCAACTTTAATGGCTTCTTACTTGAAAAAAAAAACTATCTTACTCGATTGATTGGATGAAATAATACAACACTACTACGCAAAGAAGATTATGTGGCTTCTAACAGCTAAACAACACTAACCATGCATACAACAAATAAAACTATGAATCCTAAGAAAAATTGAAAGACTAAGCTATTGCAATGAGAAATTCAGAGGCAAATTTGAGGGGCCATTTGCTTGAGCACAAGCCAGCTATTTATAGAATCCCATTTACCCAAAGGTGAAAACCAATTTGATCTCTTAAACCATAAACAATGCCAAAACACTATTCTAGGGAACCAGAATCATAAATAAGAGAGAAGGAAAAATCAAAGCACGCGGGGGCTAAGCAGGGCATGTGGGATGTTAATGCATACTTGGAGAGATTTTTTCGGATCCCGAACACCTTGCGAGGAGACCTATATCATCATTGGGGCACGTGTAACATTGTAGGTGACCCACCAACCAATCCTATACCCAACATACCATCTACACCCATACCTAAAATAACTATCCACGGCCCCGCATACCCCATTTCTAATGGCATCACACATCGCACCATGCTCAAACAACTACACCAATCTCCCCTCAAAATGTCCTTATACGATCTCATCCAAACCTCGAGTCACATCGTCAAGCCCTCATGGAGGTCCTTCAATCTATTGAGGTTTTACCTAATGACCCCACACCTGTAGCATCTATTATCACACCTCATCATGTTGCCTCACTCACCAAATTTCCATCTACCTCATCACCTCCACCTATTCACCAAGTTGCTATCCTTAGTTTCTCGGATGACAAAATTGTCCCCCACTAAACCAATGACCCAAATCCTGCACTTTTCATCTCCATCCATATCGATAATATACGCATCCGACGTGTTATGATTGATGGGGGCACTAGCATTAACATCATCTCCTCTCACGCATTCAAAAAAATGCGCATACCCAACAACTACATGCATAAACATCTAGTTATGTTGCAGTCATTCAATGACGCTATCACCTCTACACTCGGCACTATCATCCTCCACGTTTGTGTGGGTCCCCGTACTATTCCCGAGTTGTTCTACATGTTGGAAGGGGAGTTTCAATAAATTTTTGCTCGGCAGACCCTAGATTCATGTCATGGGTTGTGTTCCTTCTACTTTACACCGATGTGTAAAGTTCAAACATGAAGGACGTTCCTATACCATTCCAGCTGACCCATCACCTTTCAAAACTTGCAACATGCTTTACCAGCCCAATGATGTCCTTGTACCTATTAAGGCATCTACCTCCCTACCTACATCTTCTTCACACATGACCCCATCCACTAGTGCTTTATTCAGACCTCACCTTCACCCAAATCTTCTATTCCCACCAATGTTTTTGCTTCTACCAGGTCACACATCACCTTCGTAACTAATTGACACCTCCACCGATCTAACTTCTAACACTTCCTCCATTCCAGCCACCACTATATCAACCATTGACCCCTTGGAAGGTGTTTTTCAACACCTCACTATGGGGGAGTATCGCATGTATAAAATCAATACATTCCTTACTCCTCAAGAGTATGGAAATCTTCACCAACATCCTCACTATGATCAATACATGAGGCAAATGTCTCCTTTATGGTCCTCCCATCTCTCGTACCCATCTTACCTATGGGGACTTGACATTTCCACTTACACACCTGAACCACCATCACAAACCCAACCTTTTTCAAATGCGGACCTTGATCGCTTACCTCTGTCAATTTGCTCACACTTTCCTACACCGCTATGCCTGGAAGGGTTTCGGCTTTGGCCTTTACGAACAAGGTCATCACACCATTATTTCATGTACCATGTGTAAACACAATGATCATAGTGGAATCGGTTTTACCAAACTACCTACCAAAAATCCCCGTATTGAACTCATTGAAGACATTGACCCCTCTCCACCTTCTTCACCTACCCCACCTTCACCAATGGAGTCGATGGATCCTGAATCTATCCCTCCTACCTTTTTTTTCCATAAATACCATTTCCTTGGGGCCTCTAACCTATCACCGTGATGGCGAGGCTCCTTCCTCTCTTCCTTTCTTGTATCTTGACATGATAGGGGATGATACTCCTTCTATTAATGTCGTTCAATGCTAGGATGATGAGTCCATACTCACCTACCTTGGTGCTGAAGACTCTTATATTCACCGGTCATTACCTTCTGAGACACAAACAATGTTGAATGAATCAACTATCAAAGTCAACATCCACACTCAGGATGACCCCACATTCTCAAGATTGGCCAATCTCTGGATGTTGTTGAACAGAAGCCCTCACTTCTTTTCTTAAAAATCATAGCCATGCTTTCGCTTGGTCCTATGTTGACATGCCTGGCATTGATCCCACTATCATGGTCCACAATATTGTAACCATTCCTAGTGCCAAACCCATAAAACAAAAGTTGAGGAAAATGCACCCTCGCATTGCTCTTCTTGTCAAAGAAGAACTTCAATGCCTTCTCTTAGTTTCCTTCATCTTACCCATTGATTACCCCTAATGGATTTCTAACATCATCCCTGTCACTAAGGCAACAGGGGGACTTCACATTTGCACCGATTTCTATGATCTCAACCTTGCCTACCCTAAAGATGATTTTCCTCTGCCTGGTATTGACCAGTTGGTTGACCTTACCACTTGGCCATGAGATGCTATCACTTATGGATGGTTTCTCGGGTTATAACCAAATCTTTCTCGCTCTAGAGGATCAACACAAAACCACATTCATTACCCCTTGGGGACCTTCTACTATCGAGTCATGCCTTTCAGCCTTAAAAATGCTGGTGCCACCTATCAGCGGCTATGACTTACATTTTCCATGATATCATGCATCGCATATTGGAAGATTATGTGGATGATCTCTTGGCCAAATCTAAACATTGTGCCGAGCACCTTGCCATCCTTGAAACCATATTTGACCACCTCATTAAATATTACATCTACCTTCAGCCTAAAAAGTGCATATTCATGGTTCTCTTAGGCAAAGCTCTTGGGATTTATTGTTTCCCTCTGTGGTATAGAAGTTGACCCTGCTAAAGTCAAGGCCATTCTCGATATGCCTCCACCCACTAACCTTCACCAGATTCGTATTTTACAGGAAAGTTGCAATCTATTCATCGATTTATTTCCCAACTCTCTAACTGTTGTCAACCATTTCATCACCTCCTCAAAAAGCATGTCTCTTTCAAATGAGATGATGACTTTTACACAAATCTTTTGAGGCCTTAAAACAATACCTTCTCTAACCACCCGTGCTCATCCCACCTAAAGACGACCAACCCTTCTACCTATACATCTCTGCTACCGATCACTCTTTAGGGGCCATGCTCGCTCATCGTGATGAACAACATAGGGAGCAAGTGGTTTATTACATAAGCCATACCCTTCTAGACTATGAAACCCGATACACTCACCCTAAAAACTTTTCTTAGCCTTAGTTTTGTTTCCACCAAACTTTGCCATTACCTACTCAACCACAAAACCTATGTTGTGACCAACACTGACCCCTTACACTTCATGTATGCTAAACCTTACCAAAATCAACGTGCTACATGTTGGCTCATGCTTCTTGCTGACCTAGACTTCAATTCATCCACCAAAAATATATCAAGGGCCAGGCCATTGTTGACCAGCTCATTGATGCACCTCTTTTTGGGAATCAATCTTTGAACTTTGATTTCCCTGACGAATCCATTACTAACCTCTCTTTGGATGATGACCCTTACCAAATGACCTTATTCTTCGATGGTTCCAAATGTCAGTGTGGGGGTGGTGTAGGCATTATCCTCATTCCTCTTGATGGTGAACCCATGCCTTTATCATTTAAACTCGACTTTGAATGCACCAACAATATCACCGAATATGAAGCACTCGTATTGGGTCTCATGACTACCTATGCCTTAGATGTCAGATCCATTAATATCTTTGGTGACTCTCAACTGGTAGTAAACCAAGTTAATGGTGTTTATCAGTGTCATAATGAAATACTTCAAGAGTACAAATGTTACGTCAACATCATGTTGACTACCTTTGACCACTATAAAATTCAAACCGTTCTGCGATCCACCAATAAATTCATGGATACCATGGCCTGCCTCACTTCCCAAATACCCACTTCGCCTAAAATTCAGACATCTTTGTTACCATAAAATGCATACCAAGACCTTCTTATAAATCTTGTTGTGTTAACCTCATCTAAACTGCCTCACTAAACACACAAGACCTTTGGTATAAGCAGCTTGCGGACTACCTTTCCCTTTCTATATTGCCTCCTGATCTCACACGTAATGGACAACACACCTTTCTCAAAAAGGCCTCTCATTATGTCATCATGGGTGGCCTTCTCTATAAACACGGCTTTGACGATATTCTCTTACAATGCCTCACCAACTCTGAAATCCCCTATACCATTAAAGAGGTTCACAATGGCATATGCAGAGGTCACTTCAGTGGCCTTGTTGTTGCTAAACACATTCTTCACCTAGGCTATTATTGGCCGACCCTCAATCATGATTGTTGTGACTACATTAAGCGTTGTGTAAAATGCCAACAACATGCCAATATTCATCACACACCTAGTCACACCTTACAAGTCACTCACGACCTTTGGCCCTTCTCTCAATGGGGTTTGGATCTTGTTAGAGAGATCAATCCTCACTCTTCCCTAAGACATCAATGGATCATCACCTGCTACCAAATATTACACCAAATGGGTTGAAGCCATACCCCTCATCTCCACTAAAGCTGAGAAAATATGTGAGTTCATCAATCATCACATTATTTTTCACTTTGGTGTTCCACATCACCTTATCACTGATAATGGAAAATAATTCAAAAAAACTCTACAGAAGCTTTGCGACACTTTCGGTATCCAACTTAGCTTCTCCTCACCATATTACCCACAAACCAATGGCCAAGCCAAATCCACCAATAGAACCCTAACCAAAATTCTCATGAAATTGGTTAACGATACTAGAAATGATTGGCATACGCACATTACTTTTTCCTTATGGGCATACCATACTATTATTCACACTTCCACTCACTGCTTGCCACTCCCTTTTCTCTGGTCTATGGTACCGAGGTTTTTTTTCCTCTCGAATTCTAGATCCCATCTCTCTGTATCTCCCTTCAAGATATGCTCACTGATGATGACTTTCGCCAAGACCATTTAGCACAACTTGAGTTATTAGACAAACGTCATCTTCATGCCCTCGACCATCTCCAAGTCTACCAAAAATGCATCAAGTGTGCCTATGAAAAATGTGTCCATGAATGCACCTTCAAGGTCGGTGATCTCATCCTCAAGGAAAATCAACACGTAACCAAAGCAAAAAAAAAAAATCAAACGGGGCAAATTTTCTCCTAATTGGCTTGGACCATACATCGTGACCCATGACTATGGATCAGGTGCTTATCGCTTGTCTTCACTTGATGGTAAGCCCGAACCTGAGCCCCTCAATGCCTTGCATCTTTGACCATTCTATTGTTGACTTTTAGTCCTACATCACTATCTATCTCATTCATGCTCATCCCTTGAGTGCCATTTACCTTTTTATTTTCACACCTCATCTCCAACGATTAAACAAGAATCATGTGATTACCCATCACCCTCTTGACTTATCTTAAATATGTGCACCAAAGCTCTACACATGCATTATTTTCATGGATACTTTTCATCTTCTTTTAGATGAGATCCCATGGTCGTTCATCCTTTTCTTCTCAATAAGAACCAAATGCTTCGTTATAGTCTAGTCCATGACTTAAAAGCTAAAAAATTATTTGCAAAAATAAAGGGATTAACTCCTTGAGTCAAACTTCCAATATAAAAGATGAATCCCTCAAAAGGACATCTTCCACCTTCAATTGTCGCTATATAAGTAGACTGCTCCCTCGAAGGACAGCTATAAAAAGCTCACAACTCTCTACATAGTCTTTCCAAAAGAGGACTATTTTCTCAAAAATCAAAATTCAGAAGCTTCCCATCGATCAGCTTTGCGAAGACCTCAAGGAGACATATACTCATCCCGTATAGACTTCCCGCATCGATCAATCTATCTAAAAGTCAAAAAAGGGAAAAAAAGAAAAATAAACTTTTTCATCATGGACTTGCCTATTGTGATCTTGGCTCTATTTCCCAAGGCATTCTACTTCCCATTTTATGACCCAATTACCTTCACCTCCTTACCCGTTGTCTCTTCACCTCATACTGCCTCAAGGGACCTGCTGAACCTACGACATTTGGTGATTTTGTGACTATTCTTCACCTTTAGAGTAATCAATCATGCAATGTCTTTAGGGTCTTATGTTCACTAGCCTATCTATAGATGTGTTTCATACGTTTTGATCCTTGCCAATTGGGTGGCTTTCTTGCCCCCTCTTATCTTTTCTCTTCTTCATTACCTTTTGATCTTCCTATATAGGACTAGAGCTTTGACACCTATCTTTTGGGATTTTCTTCTCTCACCTCAATCAACCTAACATCACCTTTACCTATCTACCTATTCTCAACATCAACATAAATGCCCTCAACCTAATTATACCTATGACTTGGAATCAACACTACCTATTGACCTAAAATCACCCATACCTATCTACCTATATTCCACCTAACCTAATTGACCTTGACATAATCATACCATGCCTAAACCAACCTAACTCCACCATGTCACAACCAACCTAACTCAATCCATGCCGCCACTAACCTCGACTCAATCACGTGCTTTAGCCAACCTGACTCCACCATGCCTAAACACACCCGACTCAATCCATGCTTAACCAACCTAAATCCACCATGCCACAACCACCCTAACTCAATCCATGCCTAAACCAACCTAACTCCACCATGCCACAACCAACCTTTGACTCCACCATGCCTAAACCAACCCGACTCAATCCATGCCTAAACTAACCTTGACTCAACCATGTTTATAACTCCGACTCAATCCATGCCTAGCCAAACCTAACTCAACCATGCTAAACCAACCTGACTCAATCCATGCCTAAACTGACCTGACTCCATCATGCCTAACTCACCTAATTTCCATCCATATCAAACCAACAAACCCATATCTCATCTAATACAAAGTAACAAATCCATATCTCATCTAACACAAGCCATAAACCAATATCTCATCTAACACACACCATGAACCAATATCTCATCAACACATCAACACATCACAAAATACCATGTATCTCATCATATAAATCAATAACTGTGTATCTCAAAATACATGCCCATCTCATCATGGCCATCATCTCAAAAATGTTGGCATGCAGGCCGATATACAATACAAAATGTCATCAAACATAGGCTGGTATCATGTACAACACAATAATAAATACAAAATCTCTTTGGCACGTAGGCCCTCATATATAATACATACAAAAATGACTCAGCACATAGGCCGGTCCACATTAGGTCAATCATCTCCCCATCTGATGTCAAGGAATGCTCCATGTTCTTGTCTCTCTCGACCCCTCTCCCACCACACCTAAGGGCCCAACACTGCCTTACCTCCTCCCTGCTAATGGCCCCTCACTTGGGGCTAGCCTCTGCACACTAGTGGCCTCACCACGACCTTGTCTCTGGGCTCGCCGGCCCCCTGTACTCTCCACACTGTGAGTGTGGGATCTAGTCTCTCACTTGGAGGCCTGCTATGCTCTGTACTCGGCATAGGAGGGCACATCTAGCCCAGTAGCTAATAAATGATCTTGGTAATACCATGCCTCTCCTAGGGCATCTCTAAACTTGGCCATGGGCATTGTCTATGGAGGTGCCATGGGTCCCTTACTGTGCATAGGTACCTGTATAATGGGACCCTATCCCTGAACTTACATTGAGCCCTGTGCTTTGGTGCTAGAACACGAGTCGGCCTTGAATCTTGGAGCCGAGTGCTTGTATTTGGGCCTGCAAGGTAGTAATCTGTGCATGTGCTATCTTTGTTAGCTAGCCTGCCGCACCCGTAACCTACCCTGTGTGTGTGGCCAACTGGCCTGTAAAGCTCTGCACTGTGCTGTAGAGCAGCTATCTCTCCTCCATCTCTTCCTACCTCCTCTTCATCTCCATCTCCCCCTACCTCTGCCTACACAGTACCTGCCATCTGCCCTTCTTAAGCTGCTTAGCACATCGCTATCTGGGCTTGTAATGTGGCGCAACATGTGCCTCGAACTTGTGAGATGCCCCTATATAATCCCAAGCTATGGCACCAGGTAGAACCTACCCCTATAGGGTGTCCTCTATATCTTGTGATGGTGGCTAAGTCTAGCTGCCCTGGCCTTAGTGGTACCGCTCTCGGTTGTGCCGCCCACCACTTCACACTCCATATGCAACCCCAACATCATCTATCTCTGTATCTACAGGATAATTCTCCTATCCAGTCAAGCATTGTGGGTCATGGTGGAGACATAGGTCTCTCCACGTCATCTCTCTTATACTATGGGAACGGGGCGATACACCCTGGACTAATCCAAGCGGCGTCTAACCCACTCTATGGGTATCCTCTCATACTCTCACACTCTCCTCCCCTCTATCCAAAAATGTATCTATATCCCATTTCTAGCTTCATGGCCATCTATCTCAGATGAAGGGAAGCCCACATACGGCCTCCAAATGACATCCACTCCTGGACAACCCTCCAACAACCTCCTGTAGTGCGCCACATCATGGGTAGCTCTGCTCGTCGGGCCTCTCCATGGCCGACACCCACCACCTGTATCCCACTCTCAAAACTCTTCATGGCAATGCGTCCATCTGGGGCATCCCCACTTTGGTCGAACACAAACAATGTGCTCGTAAGCCCAGCAATGCGAATACAATGCGGCGGATGTTGAATCTCCATAGTCACCAGTAGGCCCGTAGCTCTCTATACACTTACGTCGCAATGCAGTGCCCATGCAAACCATGTCTGTTTGTATAATCATGTCATGGAGGACTCTCATATGTGACCTCGGGAATCTCCCACCCTCTCGCATCCGACAATGCGAAGCAAAGGCATACTACCTCCATCAAAAGTACAACTAACCTCATCTCCTCTCGGATGAGCTCTATACATTTCTCTATAGCTCATGCTAGCGCTTTTATGGGCGCGATCTACTACACCCTCACCAAAAACAGGTGTTAGTAACTCCTCAGACACCTCTGAAGAGATGGAATAAACCTGGGCCCCCAATATGGGCAACCACAGGATCCTATAGACATCCTCTAGGGTGATCGTCATCTCACTCATCGGCAAGTGGAAGGTGTTGGTCACGATTCCCATCTATCGATGAGGGCAACCATAAGACTCGCCTCCTGGACTACATGCTGGTAGCACCTCACCCCTATCAACCCCACCTCTACAACATGCTGCCACTCCACTCAAAGATCATGCTCACTGTCTTATCACACAACAAGGGTGGCACCCAGGCCCTCATCTGCAGCTCGTCTCTCACCTGCATCCCACAAACGCAATGTATTAGTATACCTTTCCCAACTTCCCTATTTCACCCCACATCCCGACCTAATATTTTTCCCCACCCCCTTCCCATTACCCTAACCCTCACCCAAACCTACCCAAAACCCCTCTACCCTACCTATCTACTCGAACCCATCTACCCTACCTATCTACCCTAACCCTCACCCACACCTACCCAAACCCATCTACCCTACCTATCTACCCTAACCCTCACCCACACCTACCCACACCCATCTACCCTACCTATCTACCCTAACCCTCACCCACACCTACCCAAACCCATCCACCCGAAACTATCTACCCTACCCTCACCCGAAACCACCCTCAACCCTTCCCCACCTACCCTACTTTCTCACCCTAAACCCTTCCCCTCTCACCTAATTCTTTCCCACCCTACCCTTACTCTCTTCCATTTTTTATCCCAACTTAATCTTAGGATTAACCAACCCCGGTTATCCCTTGACCGACCACAGTCTCCCTTTGACCGGCACCGGTCATCGCTTCTTGATTTTACCAGGTCCTTACCCATTGACATCGGCCACAAGTCGACTGTCGTCACTACTCGTACCACCCGCCCGACTTCCCAACCCTACTTTTTCCCTTCCTAGTCATTCTACCCACCCAAATCCCTCCTTACACCCTTATTTGTTCCTACATTACCCTTTTTCCCTACCCCCTACCCTTCCCCATGCCCATTGCCCTCCATTTTCCCATTTTGAAATTCTTTCCCCCAAACCCCATTTTTTCATATTTCCTATATTCTAGCTAATTTAACCAAACCATCAATAACAAAGGTTCAAATCCTACCTGATCCCACTACCACCGTCATGGTGGAACCTCCAGCCTCCGTGCTGCTCCTCTCAATCCCTCTCTGGCCTCCGCCATCCTCAACTGACCTCCAACTCTCTCCACCAATCACCTCACTCGATCCGATCTCGACCCCACCTCTCACTCAATCAATCTCACCTATGTGGCTCGCCAACTCAGCTCCCTGACGCTCTCTTTTGTCCTCTTCCTCTTTTTCTCTCTTCTTGTCCTTTTCTCCTTTTCCAAATGCACAAATGAATTTTCAAAATGCGGGTTTTTCACTTTTTATACCCTACCTCAACTAACCGACGTCGGTTAACCCTTGACCGCCGCCTTCCGCCCTAGTTAAGCACCGCAGCCTCTCCACATTGGTTCATATTGACCGGTATCAGTTACCCTGCCTACTCATTGCCCTCACATTGACCTCATTTTCCTTACCTCCTTTTTCTTTTACCTCCCCTACACCTACCTGGACCACTTTACCTTCTTCTCTGGCCCTCCACCTTCTTTAACCTCACCTCGTTAGCTGATTGGTGTCTCCTTATTTTACCCTACCCCAACCTTACCCATGTTGTGACCTATCTACCTGGACCCAGAAACCTGTTTGTGACCTTTGAACCAATGTGCTCGCTATACCTTGCGACACCGTTACCTGTGTTGTTTGACCTAATGACCTTACCTTGCCTATTGTCCGTGACCATTTATCCTGACCCTACCTTTGGTGTACCGGAACATACCTAACCATTCCTGCACCTAACCTACATTGTGTTTCTTGACCATATCCTATACCTTGGATACCGGAATCACTTCAACCTTGTTTGGATAAACCTATTGTTTCGCTTCAAAATGTCTCAAATTTTCCGGGAATAGAGTTGCTTTTATCCTTTCATTCCTTTTAGAACAGATGAGGTTAGGGCTAGGAGGAATACCTATTGAATTTTGAGATGGTGTGCGCGTCAGAGAAAGATCAAAGGTTATCAGGGAGAACTCCTTTTGTCTTGGAAGGACTACCTGCAAATAAGAACACAAGACCACAAGATTTTGATTAGATAATAAATGAGGGAATCTGCTGGGGCCTGTGAAATATGAAACTTCCTTTCGAAGGTGGTCGGTTCCCGCTAATATGAATTAACACAAAAGACTGCAAAATATCGGTTAGATTACTTGGTTGAAAAACGAGGTAGGAGAAGGTCAAGTTTCGTTATAGTCAGGTAACCGATACTGGTTTACCTCGTGACCACTGTCGGTTGGGTCTAGGACCTTTAGGTTGATTGTTTTGGGTGGGGTGTTTGTGTTTCTTTGGTGTTGGTAAGGTTGGTTTATGGATGATATTAAGAAATGAGATGATGAGAGGTAAAGAATGGCGCTTAGATGCAATGGCACGTTGGGTAGTGGATTCGAAAATGGATTTAGGAGGACTGTGATTCAAAGAGCATAAGAAATGTTATAATGGAAGACATGTAAGATGTGACTCCTTTGGTTTTGACGAAGATGCAAGTTGATCTCCTTTCTTTCACTGCAAGCACTTCTGTTTCTCCACTCGTCTCCACTTGGTTAAGTGAAGATCTCGACTCCGTTTTTGCTCCCAATGATCTCTGCTTCTTTCCAAAATCATTCGACCTTTGATTTTGGTTCGGGAGCCCATTTACAGGAACCGATGGCGTTCTGTAACCGACAATGCGGTCGAGTAGAACCGCATCGTCGAAGGAAAAAGTAGGCTATTTTTAGTAAAATAGCCCACCTTCCCCGCTTTCTCCCGAGAGATCGGTTGCGGGCTTGGTCAAGTGGCTAGAAGGTCGGTTTCGGTGTGAGTAAGGAGGCATTAGTTATGGATGTGAGTCTAGACCAAGTCATGGGTCTTAATTAGGTTAGTTTAGGGTTAGGGCTAGGTCATGATGAGGTGGCAAAGTGAGGTGGCGGGTAAGGTGGTGTGGATTTATCAATTACAAGGTAATTAATAAATAATTGTGTAAGGTTTAGGTAATGAGGTTAGATTGCGAAATGAGATGCGGGTCACAAGGGGTCATAAGACACAAAATTGGTGTCTACACCTATCGACCTTAGACGATGTAGAGGTTGCAATCTCTTCAACCTGGTACCATGTTGCATTTTATACGTGTACGTGCGTTCAACCGCCTTACCTTTGACCTTGGCCCGTTTACCTGTTTACCTATATGCCCGAGTGGCCCTTTACCACATTCCTCGCTTTCTCATCATTCTCGCTTTGCATCCACTTTTATCAAACCACTCGCGATTTTCCCTGTCACCTCATCGGTTCTTGGTTTGAGGGGATCACCCTCATTCCCACCTGGGGAAACCACATCTTATTTTTGTCGTGTCACCTACCAATACAAACTACGCAACAAAAGGGGGAAAAATGTAGACACCAAAATCATGTCATAATCACCTTGGTCCCCTAGCGCAGCCCTATAATCACTTCCTCATCCTCAACACCTTATCATTTACCTCCTTCACCCCACACATTTTAATTTAATTACTTTAATTAAATTAATGCCATTTACCTCTTGTTGTCTACTCAAAATTCCCCTCTCTAACAAGAGCAAATTTTGAAAATTTTGAGTCTAAGTGCTTTTCTCTGAGGTACCTAAGTCATAAAATTGAAGAAATCCAAGTATTGGGCCTTTCTCGCATGTATTTCGGGCCTGTCGGACATTTTTGTCCCGACTGTCCCAAGTTCCAAAGTGCAAGTTGTTCCCCGATCGGCCGAAATCCCCGAAATTGTCCTATCTTCGGGCCCGTCGGAAGTTTTTGTTCCAAGTGTCCCGAAACTTTT
This sequence comes from Taxus wallichiana var. yunnanensis, assembly GCA_018340775.1. NCBI lineage: Eukaryota > Viridiplantae > Streptophyta > Pinopsida > Cupressales > Taxaceae > Taxus > Taxus wallichiana. The sequence continues at coordinate 419,519,566 of CM031238.1, read as the reverse complement.
GTGCAAGTCATTCCAATTTCGGCCGAACCACCCGAACCGCGTACTTCGCACCTTTTTGTCCCAAATATCCCAAAGTCAAAAGTACGAGCTTTCTCTTTTTCGGCCGAAGCTTCCTAGTCGCGTACTTCAAAATTCGGAACTATCTGTCCCCCAAAAGTCCCAAGTCCAAGCGGGCCTGCTTGTTCCAATTTCGGCCGAAATGTCCGAACCGCGTACCTCGCGCATTTTCGTCCCAATTGTTCCAAAAGCTTTTTGTGCATTCTCTCTCCATTTCGCCCGAGCCGCGTGTTTCGCGCATTCGCGTCTCACATGTCCCAAGCGTGCCTAGTGTCATCCATACTTAGTTTTTCCTGCTCACTCCAAGTATGGCGCTTTTCAAATTGGTGGTTGCGTAATTAAATGCGCATTGAATTCACTCCGCTCCCCAAACGGCTATATAATGAACATTTCCCCTTTGCATTTTCTCACATCTTCCTTGTTATCCTTTGCTCAAACCCTTGCCGCTTACAAACTTGCGCACGTTCCTCTGCTTCTGTAATTCCATTCCAAGTCTAGTTTGCAACCTTGTTCCCCTGAAACTATCGACATGAAGATCAAATTTCAAGGACAAGAACAGATTTCTCCACTCGAGTCTGCTGTAAGCAACATTGGAGATAGCGAGGCCCGACATCTCGATTTCAGCGATTTTTGGGCAAGGATGGAAGATGCAAATCCCTCACCGATGGCTCAGACAATTCATGACAGTGGTTTGGCGTACGCTGGAGGATTCCCAATTTCAGTACAGTGTGCTGATACAGTGCTTGCATGCGGAGCTCACTTCGACCCCGCCTCAAGTGAATTGACAAACGTACATGGGGAGCTCATCGCCAAGCTAGACGCTGCCGCCATTGGTGCCGCTCTGAGGATCCCGGAATTGGACAATGCCATAGTTGTTTCTCAAGTCCAAGCGCAAGCCATGTTCGATCAAGACAGTGACAAGTACAGAGCACGAGTGGCGAAGTCCTGGCTAAAAAACCCTAAGAAGGGAGCTTCCCGCCTCACCAAAACTCTCATCCGAGCAGACTTCAACGAAGAACTGTCAGATTTCATAATACTGCTGGCTCGGGTCATGGGTTTGCCTTCCACCAGCGAGTTCCATTTCTGGATGTGCCCGCTCATCAGTATGGTGTGCGAGGGTACACAAAATATCAACTGGGCTGAGATCATCAGCATGAATCTGACGGAGCAGCTATCCAACGTACTGCAAACAAAGAAGTTTTTCATGACTTCGTATCTGATGTATACTCTAGCAGCATCAAGGCAATGGTTTGGATTCTCATATATAGATGCCCACAAAGGCAACCCAGTGTACACCTATTGCCCGCAGTTTACCTTGGAGACCAGCAACCGCAATTTCAGAAGGGTTAATGATGCTTTCACTATGTACGTGGTCCGATTGCTCGAGGGTGACACCGCCAGGAGGTTTTCAGATGAAGCCATGAACTTGATATCACGGTATGGGGCCTACTTCATCCAATTCAGGAAGTTCTCATACATCAGGCTTGCTGGTTATGAGAGTACTCCTCTGCGGCTTCCCATGTTCTGCAATGACAAGATGGCCTTGATTGAAATATGCAGGCAACTGGACAAGTTGCACAGAACTTGCAGAGACAAGAAGATTTCTGGCTTGCACTTTCCCATCTCTCTGGGAAATTACACGTGTAAAACAGCCCTGGATGCCCAGAATATAGAAAGAACTTTGGTCCCTGTCACCGTTCATTTCTTCAAGCCAAGAACCTGCTTTGACTTGAAGAAGTTTATTGAACAGAATATCAAGATAGCCTATCACCATGTGGCAGATGCAGAAGACTACTGGGCTGACTGTGCAGACGACTTTGAGGCCAGAAGAAGGCATTATGGCAGGTTCTCCTTACAATTGATTCAAGAACTCGGTCTGTACCAAGTTCCTGAAGGCCTCGAAGATGATAATTCTGAGCTATACTCATATGAGTATGAAAATGTGATCAAGCACACCCCTCTGGAGGACCTGGATTGGAACAGAAAAGAGAGGGATGATTTGGCTGAAATCCTTGCTCCAGTCTTAGTCAGGACTAAGGTTTGGTTCAATAAGAAGGTCCGAGAATTCAGGAGGCACTCGGGAGAATCCTCCTCCAAGGATGAATCGACACCAATAAGAGAAGCACCAGTTCCAAGGTCCGAAACACCAAAGAAAACCTCTCTACGCCTCAAAGCTCGTGGACTCGCAGAATCTACTCCTTCTCCATCCACTCAGGTATATAAGAAGAAGCTCAAGGAAGTAAAGAAGGAACCGGTGGAAAGAGATCTTCAGGAGAAACAGGCAGAATTGCCTATCGGACCAGAGAACATCATCATCCTCAGTGAAAGTGAAGAAAGTGAGAGGCCAACTCCTACAAATGTTCCTGAGGACCCAACAGATAAAGACAAGGAGGTCCAGAGCACTGAACTTCCAGGTGCTATTGATTCTTCTACTGCCATTGTCTCCAGTGCTCCTTCCACATCCCAGCTTGAGTCAACAGCTGCACAGACCCTGAGTGTCATGAGCTCCCTGTCTCTTGGTCCCCTTGCTTCTCCTGCAGATTCTTCTTCCTCTTTTGCATGGGTGCAACCCTTGGTTGACAAAAGGAAGAGAAAACCATCCTCCCAAAACTTGGGACCAAATTTTGATGCTGTTGCAGCCATGTTGGGCACCACGCCTTCTCGTGCCAAGAAAGCAAGAACCACCTCCAGAATAGTATCTGATACTCGAGGTCAGCAATTCTGGAGATTGCTGGCCTCGCTATGGACAAATCGAACAGACTTGCAAGTATCTGACTTGGAGCTACTGAGAATCCCAATGGGAGAGTCTACCCCTGAAGGCGAGATCCATAATCTCCAGGAAACAGTCACAAGAGTTATTGGGAGAGTGGAAAAAGGACAGCAAACTATCGAACAGCTGGAAGAGCAAGCCCGAGTTCTTACAGGTTTCATCAAGTCTCTTCTATCTAAGGACAAAGTTTTGGATCCCACCCCTTTGACTGCTCTACCTCCTCCTGTAATACTAAGCCAAGATGAAGTGCAAAGTATAAAAGATATGCACAAGTATTCTGTTTATGGCAGAGCTATCGAAGCCATGGTGGATGACATGCTTGTTGCTGGGTTAAACTTCATCGATGAAGCTTTCAAGCTCTATGAAAAGGTGAGTAATATGCAACTGAAGCTCTCCTCCACTATCAATACCATGGATAAAGAACTCAAAATCTGGAGCAGTTGCATAGTAGACCTCCGCCTCATGGGACAAACAGATGAGAACATCTTAATGGCGAACAAGATTTTTGATGATGCCAAAGACAATTTATCAAAGTCTTGGGTCTACAGCGTGGAGTGGAAGATCAGAGTATTAGAAGAAGCTGTGGTAGAGATGAAGAACAGTTGGCAGAAGGGAGAAGCTTTCAAAGCACTGACAGTCGCTGCCTTCAAGGATATACATTGTCATCTTCAGGATGAAAACTCTGGTGCTTTCCTGTCCCTGCAAGAAATCAAAGCTCAGTTCAGAGCTTTTGTCAAAAATGATCTGTTCAAGGAAAGCACCATCTCCAAAGAAAAGATGAAGGACATTTGCTCTCTTCAATATGCCATTAAAGAAGCAAATAAAGATTATCATACTCACGTCGAGTTTGATAAAGAGATGGAGAAGTGTCTAGGATTTTGGACTCAGTCTGCAGCCAACACGTCGGTTCCACGTGGCAGAGACATAGCCGAGGCTTTGAAGAAGTTCAGGCAGCGAATTCTGAAGACAGTGGGTCCCTCCCTGTAGCTGGCCACCTGTCTCCTCCTTCTTTCTTTCTTTTCTCTTCTTCCCATTCTTTTCGTATTCCTTGTAATTAGTTAGGATATTGCAACCGGCGATACTTAACTATTCTTTATTTAAAAGAAACGGTTACAAGACGTAACTGAATTGTAATCTATATAATGGCCTTTCCACGCCATTTTGAGGAGGAAGAACTTGGCATATTCTCGAAATTGTAAATAGATCTTGAACGTATCAATACAAAAGGGCTTTCTATTCATTCTCTATCTAAATCTCTGTATCTCTGTGTTTTCCTTTAGTATTGTGAAGATTATTTTGTACCTAATTTGTTAGTCTCGCTGATTGCTTTTGCAAATACAGTGATCTTGCACAACCAAGAAAGAACTTTGTGTCTTTGATTAATGAATCTGAAGAAGGTCGTTTGAAGAACTTTGTGTCTTTAATCATATTCAGCTAATGCAAATAATCTTGTTCCAAATTCCCTGCAACTTCGCACTCGTAAAGAATTATTCTGTTATCTATAATTCCAAACGTTTGCTATTCTGCTTATCTTCGTACCCTCTTTCCTCAGTCCTTTTGTAACTGATGATCTTTGTGGAAAACATTTTCGTGGTATCCAAGTTCAACCATAAAATAACATTCTGTATATTTGTAAATAAGTTCGTGTCTCAATAAGGGAACCTCTCCCATTAAAGAGGAGGGACTTCTTGTCCCCTGACTGTTGCTCTTCTAAAAAGTCCTATTTGAAAACCAACAGTTTTTGGCGACTCCGCTGGGGAAAATCGCATTCCAGTACTATAATTTTTCGATCATCCTTTGATCTGGCGACTCCGCGTTTCACTCGAGGGAGAAGGGCCCTTGGTATCGAAGATTCTCAGTTTCAGCTTTTGGAGCAACAGGGTTTTCCTTTCCCTTCAAATAGAAGAACTCGTTCAACGAGCACTCCACCTGTTCGAGAAAGAAGTCCTTCAGAGCCTGCTAGTCCTAATCTACAAGCTTTAATCCTTGCTGGTGTTACAGTTCCCCTCCGAACCGTATTTCCAAGAAGAATGGCACAAGTACCATGGGGTCAACGTGTCGGGCCCCTGGCCCTCACTCAGCCTTTGCATGAGTTACCTAGAGGTAACCGAAAGAACTTCCCCAAATTCAAAGGCGACGGCAAAGTGCACCCTGATGAACATATTGCAGCCTTCATAGTTGCATGTGGAGTCTTGGGGGTCGAACATGAAGACGCCTCGCAAGACCGCTTCGCCGAGACGCACAGACAATGCTCACGATCGGTTCTATCACCTTCCGGCTGGTGCCATCATCGACTGGAATACCATGAGAACTCAGTTCGAAAGCCGTTTCAAGCCGGCAGAAGATGTGCATGCACTGCTTGCCCAGATTTCTCAAATAAAGAAAGATCCATCGGAACCCATGAGAGAATTTGTGGCTCGATTCAACAGACTGATCAACAAAATTCCTGTGAATACTCGGCCGGTTGATCAAATCCAAAAATGTTTCTTTTTGAATGCCCAAACGCCTAAAGTCAGTTATGCTCTAAGAAGGGCTAATCTTGGAACGTTAATTCTGGATCAAGAACTGGCTGTTAGTGTCGAGGATGACCTAATCATGTCAGGGAAGTTGAAGAGAGATCCTCCCAAATCTAAATCTGCTGCTTCTTCCTCTTCCACCTCTGGACCCAATACTGATCCATTAGTCCAGAAACTTGCAAATGATCTAGTAGCTATAAAGAAACAATTAGCTCAGCATGCACCGTATGCAGATGTTCCGAGAAGAAATTTTCAACCCAGAAACCGTTTGCCAGCTCCCCACACAAGATTGGCACTTGAAGGACCTCCCGTCAAAGTTCCTGTGAATGCAACTTGCGAGGTCAAGAACCAAGATGATAATGAAGCTTGTGAGGAGTTCTGGAGGAATTCGATGATGAGGCGGAAGAACCCGAGGGATCTCGAGTCAATTTCTTTACCACCAAGGCATTGATGATGCAGATGACTATGATGAAGTGGTAGCAGATATGAACAATAATCCTTCGCTTGTCATGACTCGGGAATGCATACACATCGTAGGGAAAAGGTGACACAACCCCGAAGAAGTCCAAAGAGCAGCCTGCGCAACTATTCCTGTAATTGCCAGAAGAGGATCTCCTATTCCTACCTCATCTGCACCAAAGGTAAGTACTGCCAATCCTGCCCCCAAAGTTGCTTCTTCTTCTTTTTCTCCTAGGGTTGATAAGCCTAAGATTCCAAATGATGATGGACCATCCACCTCTGGATCCTTTGACATTGTAGATCATCTAAAAAGGACCAAAGTTCAAATTTCAGAGGCTGAATATTACCAAACCCATCCAAAAGCTTTTGCCAAGATGATCCAATTTGTAAATTCCCATTCCAAGACCACCTCCAAAGGCCTTTTGCCCACACCTCCTTCTACACCACAGCCCAGTCTAGTAGCTGCTGTCACCTCACCTGGTGACAAGATCAAGCCTTTCTATGTAACACTCCTTATAGCTGGCCACAGGCTCAGTAACTGTGTCATAGATTCCGGAGCCTCAGATAATGTGATGCCCGCCAAAGTAGCTCATGCTTTAGGCTTGACCCTTACTCGTACTTATGGATCTTGCTACTCCATGGAAAGTAAGGAAGTACCTTTGGTGGGAAGGATTAAAGATGCACAAGTGGCTTTTGCTGCTTTACCTGAAAAGAAGGTCTTGGCTACCATACTAGTAGCAGACATTCCTCCTTCCTATGGAATGTTGCTAAGCAGAAACTTCTGTAAAGATGTGGGTGGAGAGATTCAAATGGATTGGTCACACGCTCTCATACCTGTCAATGGACAAATGAAGAAGCTACTACCTGAGAAGCAGTCCGAGTACATTGTGCAGAAGACAGATGATCCTAAGGCACAAATACTCTATGAGGACAGGGGCCATGGTAATTACATGATTTTGTCCCCTGATGAAATCCGACCCTGCAAAATATCACCTAAGGATCCCAATGGTGTCTGGATCTTAGAATTTGATGGCAGTTGTTCTTCGGCTGGTTCTGGAGCTGGTGTTCTGTTAATATCACCTGAGGCTGCCTATACCCCTTTTCATTTAAATTGCAGTTCGAGAACACTAACAATACAGCAGAGTATGAGGCTCTCATCCTTGGACTGCAAGTGGCCAAAGAACGAGGTGTAAAAAATCTTTTGGCTCGTGGTGATGCAGAGCTGATTGTGAAGCAAGTCAGAAGCCTGTTTCAGGTAAAGAACGGGAGGCTGAAGCATTATCGGAATCAGGTTTGGGATTCAATTGAATTCCTTGATGCCTTCTCCATTGAAGCAATTCCCAGAGAAAAGAACAGCAGAGCTGATTCACTGGCTGTCTCAGGGTCACTGTTGATTCCTCATCCTGAATTCTCTCAGGATAAGTTCACTATTGAGATGGTCCACCGACCTAGTGTCCCTGACAATACTAATAACTGGCAAGTCTTCAACGATGACCAGCATTTGCTTTCCTTCCCGGAGCTCAAGGGCAATTTTGAACAATCCGTATTTCAAGGAAGTGACAACCGCCTCGTGAGAGCGTGTCTTCGGACCAAGCCGTCACCCAAAGAAAAGAAACTGATCAGGAAGGGTGCATTAAGCTCAAAGGAAACAAGATCCCCAAAGGTTTGGTGAGTTTGGAGGAGTTGTTTGATAAGCATGACAGGTACGTGAGATCTAAAGCTTCCATTGGACCTCGGCAATCAGCTGAGTATGATAAAATTGATATTGGGAGTTCTGATGACCCGAAGCTGGTAAATATCGGGAAGTGTTGCACATCAGATGAAAGGAGAAGAGCAATTGACCTTCTAAGGAAATATAAGGATGTGCTTGCTTATTCTTATGAAGATCTAAAAGCCTTCAAGCCAAAAGAAATGCAACACTCTATCCCTCTCAAGCCAGGAATCAAGCCTTTCAAGCAGAAGCAGAGGCAGTATAACCCAAAGATAGCTGACACCATATTTCAGGAGATTCAGAAACTGCTAAAGGCTAAAATCATCTTTCCCATTCACCATTCGACTTGGATTGCAAACATTGTACCTGTTAGGAAGAAGAATGGTGAGATCCGCATCTGTGTTGATTTCAGGAACCTGAATCAGGCCTCTCTGAAAGATAACTACCCTCTGCCTATGATGGATCAGATTTTGCAAGCGGTAACAGGCTCTGAGATGTTATCTATGCTTGATGGCTTTTCTGGATACAATCAGGTAGAGGTTGATACTGCTGATCAACATAAGACAGCCTTCACAACTCCTTGGGGTACCTTTGCCTACAAGAGAATGCCTTTTGGGCTGATTAATGCCGGTGCCACCTTCCAGAGAGCTATGGATCTGGCTTTTGGAAGCTTGAAAGGAAAATGTATAGTCATATACCTTGATGACCTGACAGTGTTCTCAAAGACAAGAGCGGATCACTTCGACCACTTGGAAGCAGTTCTGCAAAGATGCCGAGAGCATGGGATTTCCTTAAATCCTAAAAAATCTGTCTTCTGTGTTACAGAGGGAAAGCTATTAGGACACATTGTCTCAAAGGATGGCATCAAGATTGATCCTGAACGAGTTCAAGCCATCCAACAGATTCCTCTCCCTACTAGTAAAAAGGGCGTGCATTCCTTTTTCGGTAAGATCAATTTTCTAAGAAGATTCATCCCTGATTTTGCTGAATTAACTTTGAATATTTCTCAGATGATGAAAGGAAAGCAAGCATTTGGTTGGTCTTCTGAAGGAAAGGAATCCTTTGAGGGTATCAAGAAAGCTATTGCTAAAACTCCAGTTTTGGCCTGCCCTGATTTCAGCAAGGATTTCATTATCTATTGCTACGCTACAGATAGTACTCTGGCTGCTGTCTTAACCCAGGAAGATTCTGATAAACATGAGCTACCAATTGCCTTCATGAGCTATATCCTGAAGAACCATGAGCTAAAGTACACCATGATGGAGAAGCATGCCTTTGCAGTAGTCAAAGCTGTCAAGCAGTTCCGTTTCTATATCCTCAACTCTCACTCTACGGTGCTGGTCCCAGATACGACTGTAAAGTCAATTCTCACGCAACAAGAATTTGGATCCAAGAGGGGAAACTGGGTGGCTAAGGTCCAGGAGTATGACCTTGATATCAAGCCAACCAAGCTGGTTCGGGGAAAAGGTCTTTGCGAGCTCATTGCTGAAGGAGCCCAACATGAGTTATTGGAGAAGAAAGCTGACCTTCCTACTGTTCTGTTCCTGAGTTCAGTTGATGAATGGTATGCTGACATCGCCCATTTTCTCACCTACGGGGAATGCCCCTCTCATTTAACTGCTAAAGAAAAGAGGACTGTTAAATTGAGATCAGCACAATATGTATTGTGGGAAAATGCCTTGTTCAAGCGTGGTTTGGACGGGAGATTTCTGAAGTGTGTAGACAAGGAACAACAGAGAAAGTTGCTCTCAGCTTTTCATGATCAGGCATGTGGAGGGCACTATTCATCAACAGTCACAGCTCATAAGATACTCCGTGGAGGGTATTACTGGCCTTCCTTGTTCAAAGATGCATCCAAGTGGGTGGATAAATGTGAGGCCTGTCAGACTTTCGTGGGAAGACCTAAATTGGCTTCTTTGCCTCTCAAGCCAGTTGTGATTGAGGAACCATTTCAACAATGGGGTCTGGACTTCGTTGGTGCACTCAACCCTGTTTCTAGCGCTGGACACACTCATGTGCTAACTGCTACTGACTACTTCACCAAATGGGTGGAAGCTATTCCAGTCAAGAGCACCACTTCTGAAGTAGTATGCAACTTCATCAAAGAGAACATCTTGGTTAGGTATGGTGTACCTAACAAGATTGTAACAGATAATGCCTCAAACTTCTCCTCAACTGAGATAATGGATTTCTGCTACGGGTATGGCATCTCTCTGGCTCATTCTTCAGATTATTATCCCCAGGGAAATGGACAAGCAGAATCTACCAACAAGAATCTGGTGACTATCATAAGGAAGTTGGTCAATGAATCTCAGAGAAACTGGCATAAGAAACTTTACGATGCTCTTTGGGCAGACAGGATCACACCTAAAAGAGCCATCGGAATGTCCCCCTTTCAAGTAGTGTATGGCGTAGAGGCTCAATTGCCAGTGACAGTGGAACTGCCAGCCTTGCACCTGATGAAGGCCATTGAAGACACTAGTTTCAATGATGCTCTGGACAAAAGGATCATGTACCTGCACAAACTGAACGAGGATAGATTGAGGTTGCTGACAGAATATCTGCCACCAGCAGAAGGTGAAGGTTCTTTGATAAGAAAGCTAGGTCCAGAGAGTTCCAAGTTGGTGATACTGTGCTGTTATGGGACAAAAGACATGAACCTCGTGGCAGCCATGGAAAATTTGATTCTCTGTGGCTTGGACCTTTCAAGATAAGACACTTTGCTGGTAAGGACTCTTTCTATCTTGATTACATGGATGGTTCCCCCCTCCCACTTCCTTATAGTGGGCAGTATTTGAAGTTGTTCAAGTCCTAGGTGACTAGGGAGTCCCTTTGTATATTATGTACAGTGTTTTGCTTTCCCTGCTTTCGGTGTGTTTCCCTTCTGTTGTGTGTGTGTTGCCCTCTGTATTGTTTTGTCTTTGACTCCTTTGCCCAATGGATAAGGCACTGGTCTGCTTCACCGAGTTATCTAAGTTCTTGCCTTGTCTCATTCCATGAATTTACACCAAGTCATCCCCAGAAGGAGCCAGCTGTTGTCTACTCAAAATTCCCCTCCCTAACAAGAGCAAATTTTGAAAATTTTGAGTCTAAGTGTCTTTTCTACCAAGCTGGTGGTGTGAAAAAAAAGTCTTGGAAGTCTGAAAATCTAAGTATTGGACTTTTCTTGCATGTATTTCGGGCCTGTCGGACATTTTTGTCCCGACTGTCCCAAGTTCCAAAGTGCGAGTTGTTCCCCGACCGGCCGAAATTCCCGAAATTGTCCTATCTTCGGGCCCGTCGGAAGTTTTTGTTCCATATGTCCCGAAAGCTTTTGTGCAAGTCATTCCAATTTCGGCCGAACCATCCGAACCGCGTACTTCGCACTACTTTGTCCCAAATATCCCAAAGTCAAAAGTACGAGCTTTCTCTTTTTCGGCCGAAGCTTCCTAGTCGCGTACTCCGGAACTATCTGTTCCAAAAGTCCCAAGTCCAAGCGGACCTGCTTTTCCAATTTCGGCCGAAATGCCCGAGCCGCGTACCTCGCGTATTTTCGTCCCAATTGTTCCAAAAGCTTTTGTGCATTCTCTCTCCATTCCGCCCGAGCCGCGTGTTTCGCGCATTCGCGTCTCACATGTCCCAAGCGTACCTAGTGTCATCCATACTTAGTTTTTCCTGCTCACTCCAAGTATGGCGCTTTTCAAGTTGGTGGTCGTGTAATTAAATGCGCATTGAATTCACTCCTCTCCCCAAAAGGCTATATAATGAACATTTCCCCTTCGCATTTTCTCACATCTTCCTTGATTATCCTTTGCTCAAACCCTCGCCGCCTACAAACTTGCGCACGTTCCTCTGCTTCTGTAATTCCATTCCAAGTCTAGTTTGCAACCTTGTTCCCCTGAAACTATCGACATGAAGATCAAATTTCAAGGACAAGAACAGATTTCTCCACTCGAGTCTGCTGTAAGCAACATTGGAGATAGCGAGGCCCGACATCTCGATTTCAGCGATTTTTGGGCAAGGATGGAAGATGCGAATCCCTCGCCGATGGCTCAGACAATTTATGACAGTGGTTTGGCGTACGCTGGAGGATTCCCAATTTCAGTACAGTGTGCTGATACAGTGCTTGCATGCGGAGCTCACTTCGACCCTGCCTCAAGTGAATTGACAAACGTACACGGGGAGCTCATCGCTGCCTGACGCGCCAGCCATTGGGTGCCACTCTGAGAATCCCGGAATTGGACAATGCCATAGTTGTTTCTCAAGTCCAAGCGCAAGCCATGTTCGATCAAGACAGTGACAAGTACAGGGCACGAGTGGCGAAGTCCTGGTTAAAAAACCCTAAGAAAGGAGCTTCCCGCCTCACCAAAACTCTCATCCGAGCAGACTTCAACGAAGAACTGTCAGATTTCATAATACTGCTGGCTCGGGTCATGGGTTTGCCTTCCACCAGCGAGTTCCATTTCTGGATGTGCCCGCTCATCAGTATGGTGTGCGAAGGTACACAAAATATCAACTGGGCTGAGATCATCAGCATGAACCTGACGGAACAGCTATCCAACGTACTGCAAACAAAGAAGTTTTTCATGACTTCGTATCTGATGTATACTCTAGCAGCATCGAGGCAATGGTTTGGATTCTCATATATAGATGCCCACAAAGGCGACCCAGTGTACACCTATTGCCCGCAGTTTACCTTGGAGACCAGCAACCGCAATTTCAGAAGGGTTAATGATGCTTTCACTATGTACGTGGTCCGATTGCTCGAGGGTGACACCGCCAGGAGGTTTTCAGATGAAGCCATGAACTTGATATCACGGTATGGGGCCTACTTCATCCAATTCAGGAAATTCTCATACATCAGGCTTGCTGGTTATGAGGGTACTCCTCTGAGGCTTCCCATGTTCTGCAATGACAAGATGGCCTTGATTGAAATATGCAGGCAACTGGACAAGTTGCACAGAACTTGCAGAGACAAGAAGATCTCTGGTTTGCACTTTCCCATCTCTCTGGGAAATTACACGTGCAAAACAGCCCTGGATGCCCAGAATATAGAGAGAACTTTGGTCCCTGTCACCGTTCATTTCTTCAAGCCAAGAACCTGCTTTGACTTGAAGAATTTTATTGAACAGAACATCAAGATAGTCTATCACCATGTGGCGAGATGAAGACTTACCGGGCCGATCATGGCATGATTTACTTTGAGGCCGAAGAAGACATTATGGCAGGTTCTCCTTACAATTGATTCAAGAACTCGGTCCCGTACTCAAGTTCCCAAGGCCTCAAGATGATAATTCTGAGCTATACTCATATGAGTATGAAAATGTGATCAAACACACCCCTCTGGAAGACATAGATTGGAACAGAAAAGAGAGGGATGATTTGGCTGAAATCCTTGCTCCAGTCTTAGTCAGGACTAAGGTCTGGTTCAATAAAAAGGTCCGAGAATTCAGGAGACGCTCGGGAGAATCCTCCTCCAAGGATGCCTCTACACCAATAAGAGAAGCACCAGTTTCAAGGTCCGAAACACCAAAGAAAACCTTTCCTACCTCAGCAGCTCAGGGACCTGCGGAATCTACTCCTTCTCCATCCACTCAGGTATATAAGAAGAAGCTCAAGGAAGTAAAGAAGGAACCGGTGGAAAGAGATCCTCAGGAGAAACAGGCGGAATTGCCTATTGGACCAGAGAACATCATCATCCTCAGTGAAAGTGAAGAGAGTGAAAGGCCAATTCCTGCAAATGTTCCTGAGGACCCAACAGATAAAGACAAGGAGGTCCAGAGCACTGAGCTTCCAGGGGCTAGTGATTCTTCTACTGCCATTGTCTCCAGTGCTCCTTCCACATCTCAGCTTGAGTCAACAGCTGCACAGACCTTGAGTGTCATGGGCTCCCTGTCTCTTGGCCCCCTTGCTCCTCCTGCAGATTCTTCTTCCTCTTTTGCATGGGTACAACCCTTGGTTGACAAAAGGAAGAGAAAACCATCCTCCCAAAACCTGGGACCAAATTTTGATGCTGTTGCAGCCATGTTGGGTACCACGCCTTCTCGTGCCAAGAAAGCAAGAACCACCTCCAGAATAGTATCTGATACTCGAGGTCAGCAATTCTTGGAGATTGCCAAGCCTGCTATAGACAGATCAGAACAGGACTTGCAAGTATCTGACTTGGAGCTACTGAGAATCCCAATGGGAGAGTCTACCCCTGAAGGCGAGATCCATAATCTCCAGGAAACAGTCACAAGAGTTATTGGAAGAGTGGAAAAGGGCACAAAGAAACTATCGAACACCGGAAGAACAAGCCCAAGTTCTCACTAGTTTTATCAAGTCACTCTTGTCTAAGGACAAAGTTTTAGACCCCACCCCTTTGACTGCTCTACCCCCTCCTGTAATACTAAGCCAAGATGAAGTGCAAAGTATAAAAGATATGCACAAGTATTCTGTTTATGGCAGAGCTTTTGAAGCCATGGTGGATGACATGCTTGTCGCGGGGTTGAACTTCATCGATGAAGCCTTCAAGCTCTATGAAAAGGTGAGTAATATGCAACTAAATCTCTCCTCCACTATCAGTACCATGGATAAAGAACTCAAAATCTGGAGCAGTTGCATAGTAGACCTCCGCCTCATGGGACAAACAGATGAGAACATCCTAATGGCGAACAAGATTTTTGATGATGCCAAAGACAATTTATCGAAGTCTTGGGTCTACAGCGTAGAATGGAAGATCAGAGTATTAGAAGAAGCTGTGGTAGAGATGAAGAACAGTTGGCAGAAGGGAGAAGCTTTCAAAGCACTGACAGTGGCTGCCTTCAAAGATATACATTGTCATCTTCAGGATGAAAACTCTGGTGCTCTTCTGTCCCTGCAAGAAATCAAATCTCAGTTCAGAGCTTTTGTAAAAAACGATCTGTTCCAGGAAAGCACCATCTCCAAAGAAAAGATGAAGGACATTTGCTCTCTTCAATATGCCATTAAAGAAGCAAATAAAGATTATCATACTCACGTCGAGTTTGATAAAGAGATGGAGAAGTGTCAAGGATTTTGGACTCAGTCTGCTGCCAACACGTCGGTTCCACGTGGCAGAGACATAGCCGAGGCTTTGAAGAAGTTCAGGCAGCGAATTCTGAAGACATTGGGTCCCTCCCTATAGCTGGCCACCTGTCTCCTCCTTCTTTCTTTCTTTTCTCTTCTTCTCTGTCTTTTCGCATTCCTTGTAATTAGTTGGGATATTGCAACCGGCAATACTTAACTATTCTTTATTTAAAAGAAACGGTTACAAGTCGTAACCGACTTGTAAGCTATATAATGGCCTTTCCACGCCATTTTGAAAGGAGGAAGAACTTGGCATACTCTCGAAATTGTAAATAGATCTTGAACATATCAATACAAAAGGGCTTTTCTTTTCATTCTCTATCTGAATCTTTGTAGCTCTGTGTTTTCCTTTAGTATTGTGAAGATTATTTTGTACCTAATTCGTTAGTCTTCATTGATTGCTTTTGCAAATACAAAGTGATCTTGCACAACCAAGAAGAACTTTGTGTCTTTGATTAATGAATTTGAAAAGGTCGTTGAAGAACTTTGTGTCTTTGATCTTATTCAGCTTAATGCAAATAATCTTGTTTCAAATTCCCGCAACTTCGCACTCGTAAAGAATTATTCTCATTATCTATAATTCCAAACGTTTGCTATTCTACTTATCTTCGTACCCTCTTTCCTCAGCCCGTTTGTAACTGATGATCTTTGTGGAAAACATTTTCGTGGTATCCAAGTTCAACCATAAAATGACCTTCTGTATATTTGTAAATACGTTCGTGTCTCAATAAGGGAACCTCTCCCATTAAAGAGGAGGGACTTCTTGTCCCCGATCAAGTTGCTCTTCTAAAAAGTCTTATTTGAAAACCAACACTTCTCCATCTAGTTATATTTTAGCTCATGATTCTTTAATGGGAAACTCATAAAGGAAATGGGTGCCTCAATACCTTCTTCATTCTTTTGAACTAGGATGGTAGAGAGTGTGTGCTTAGAAGCGTAACAGTACAAGATGAAATATTTATCAAAATTGGGACGTACTTGGGTCGAAGATTTATCTATGGCTCATTTGATTTCCTTAAACATTGCTTTCCCATTTTCATCCCATTTAAATTTTTCTTGTGGTTTCATCATGCTTGTGATGTACTTGTTCAACTTCGTAAAATCTAGGAAAAAAATCAAAGGAAGTTGAATTCGCAAAAGGAGTGTACTCACTTATTGCTTGTTGGTAGGGAAAATTATTGAATGGATCTTATCCTCTTAGGATCAATTCTAGCTCATTCTTTTTCATGATGTTTATAGGATTTTTCCTTCCGTTAATTTGAAGATGTAATTTTTCAGATTAAGAGATATACCATGCTTCTGACACTTGATGAGAACTTTCTCCAAATGTGCAAGTTTATCTCCTCACTTCTTTGAGAAAACTATGAGATCATCGAGGTAGATAATAATGCAATGATTTAGGTCCTTAAAGGCTAAATCCATTTCTATTTGAAATGTTTCTCTGAAATTGATGATACCAAAAGGCATCTTGCTATAGAAAAAGGCGCCCATGGAGTGGTGAATGTTGTATTAGACCTATCCTCGGCTAATTTAATTTTATCGTATCCAGAGAAACTGTCGAGTAGTGAGAGCATTTATGATCCGATGACTTCCTATAGGATATGATCCATGATGGGAAGTGGGTAATTATAATTCAACGAGGATTGATTAATATTTTGAAAGTCCACACAAATTCTTATCTCTCCAATTTTCTTTTGCACCAGGATAATATTTGATACCCATGTGGAATGGTGGATAGGGAAGATGATTCTAGCATTCATCATTTTCAAGACTTCCTCCCTTATTGTGTCTACATACTTGGGCTTATAAGGAATTTGATTTTTCCTAAAAGGATTAAATTTAGGATTAAGAGGAATGGAGTGGTGCATATCCTTTGACTGGAAGGAATTTAGTTCATCATAGGAATAGGAAAGAACATATAAATAATTTCTCAACAATGAAAAAAATTCATTTTCTCTTCTATCCAACAACACTTGCTGATGTTAACCATCCTTAGATTCTTAGTGGTACCAATGTTATCCTTCTCAAAATCAGTTAGGCATTATGAATATTGTTTATATTTTTCTTTGACAAACTTGTTGTGCTTATCAAACAAATCTTCTAGAGACATAAGACCTTTTGGGATCATGTTTCCCTTTAGTTTGATCAAAAATTCTAAATTGAATCCTTCAATTCCAAATTTTTCTTCATTCACAATGGAATCCTAATTTGGGTTATCACTTCCCTCAAATAAAATATTTTTGAAATTGTATTTTTTCTCTAGGAAAGAGAAGTTAATTTTTGTCATTGAAAATTTGCTAATGATTCACATTGTTTAGTACACTCGGCCCAAATACTATCTCAACAGTCACTTTTTACTTATCAAAGGATGGATATGGATTCATTAAGGATGCTGAGACCATGAGGGAATCAGATTTTTAATTTTTCTCATGAGGGATGGATTGAATCAAGAAGGCATCAAAATATTTAATGGAAACCCATGCTCGGTTTACGTAATTACCGAGTCTTAGATTTTTCACCTGATATTGATCTCTTAATTGTTTCACAATTACCTTAGCACCACAAAGGCACTTGAGTTTATTTATGCCCATAGAATCAACAATGTCGACCCCCCAAGAAGGATTATGTGGTGTTACTTATATTATCAAATTGTAATTTGTAAGCAAATGAGTATAGCTCACCTGAAGGAGAAATCAACACAATGCCTTATCTAGATCCCACACTAAAGTGAATCCCATTGAATTTCATTTTCCAAAATTTATCCTCCTCATCCTTAGTGATAATAGGTAGGCTATCATACTTTTCTAATGTGAAGAAATAGTTTCCAAATCCACTATCTTGGAATAAGATATCACCTTGGGATCTTCAAATTTTGGACAATATATTTCATTTTCCACATTGGTAGAAATTTCTTCATTTCACCCCTTACTGGAATGGTCACAAAGGACCAATCCATATGAATATCACCACCCAAGTCCCTACAAAAATCCTCTAAAAATACTTTGAATGATGATGGATATCCACCACTAGAATAGTAAGCATGACTTTCTTGTTTGGGTAATCTGCTAGAGCTACTTGGGAATCCTTGATTCTTCCTACCAGTGGTACCTCCTTTGATTCCATAGAGTAGCATGAGCTAGTTTCTCAGGTCAAGGTAAGGCCTAGGGCATTAGAAATATTAATGGGCATCACATTATCTAAGGCACCTGAGTCTATTATGTAGTTATTCAGTTGGTTCCCTTTAATCAAGAGAGATAGGTAGAAAGGTTCTACTTTTTGGTTTTTGATGTGCTTAATGCAAGCATATTTTGTGATGGAGGAGTGGGTGGTGTTGGTAGTAACCCTTTGGGATTGGAATTTTCATTTTTGGAATTTGGGTTACCACCCTTGATGTAGTTGACTAGCCTTTCAAATTGTTTGGGTTTGTTTGTAAGAATTTAGATTTAGAAATCTAAACTTTGGATTTGTTCACATGCTCAATAATATCAAAAGGTGTGGAAGGCGGTAGAAAAGGAACAATGGTTGTTTTAGAGGGAGAAGGTAATGTTATTTTATAATCTTAAGGATTATTGATAAATGGAGTAATAGGTTGGGAAGGAGTAGCTGATTTTTATTGAGACGGAGTGGAAGCTTTTATAGGATCAAATTTTGATGAAATTTTTACTTAGAATTAGAAGAGGTGCTATAGAAATTACTTGGTAAAAAATTTGCTTCTTTCTTCCCACTAAATATGGTTTTTATTTTATAGATTTCATTGAGGGTGGGAGATGAGATCCTATCTTGATTATCTTATTTTGAGGATTTGTTGATTGAATCTCATATTTATTCTTTGTTTTCTCAGTAGGCATAGAGGAAGAGGATCCCTTTTTAGATTGGGAGCGAGTAAATACCACGCATGAGAAACTTGTTACTTATTCATCATACTCATTGTATTCCTTGGAATCATACTAAAAAAAGATAACCTGCGTATCATTTTCAATCTCTTCAATCTCAAGGATGTTGTCATCTTCACCTTCCTCTTCCAGTTGTTCAATCTCTTCTTCTTCTACTTATTATTCTACTTCGCAAGAAGCATTTATTAGAGGTACCTAAAGTGCAAGAATTCATGGAGGCGGGGTAATCCTTGGCCTATTAAAAAAATTCCTTCTTCTTTGGAGCATCCCTCAAAGTGCTTTGTGAAAACTGCTTCTTAAGTGCAATCATATCATTTTCCAATTTCGGAGTAGAGGATCTATGGAGGTAGAACTAGAGCTTTGAACCTTTTATTTACTATTTAGATTTTTGACTTTTCAGACATAATCATATCATCATCTATTTATATGGCATATTCTTGTGCATATTTGAGGTTCGAGAGGATGCGATCTTCTGAGAATAAATGATAATTTAGGTAGTTTGAGCATTGATGAAAAATATCTTCATATTTTCATTAGAAGGAAGTGCTTCAATAGGTATTATTTTCATTAACCTATTATACCAAACTACAAAATATCTCATGGATTCATTATAGTCTTTCTTCATTTGCACTAGTTACACCAAGAGATCTTGAAAATATTCAATGGACTTGAATCTAGCTTCAAAATGAGTATGAATTTCCTCCCAACAGGTGATAGACCTAGCCGGTAGAAGGTAAAACCATTCAGTCACCTTGTCTTGTAGAGATTCTACAAATAGTCTTACTGACACATCTTCATGCTCTACTCAAAGTACACCACATGTAATGATGAATGATGACACATGCTCCTCTAGAAGTTGTGTACCATCACCTCTAAACTTGGGAAAGTTATTTCTTGACCCAATCATTAACCCATGAATGGGTTGAGTAAGATTGAGGGGGTGTGAATTTTTTCCCATGGTACAACCAGGTTGAGGTATCTATTCATCTAAGATTATGGCTTCAACTCTTTGTCTTGCTTCCACTCTAACTGTGGATCTTGCATTTTCTCTCACTTGATTTATTTCTATTTCTTTAATTTCATCCCGTACTTTGACCTTAGATATTTCTTCTTCCTCCACTCTTTCTTGAGATTCTTCTTCAATTTCTATGTTGGTGAATTTTCCAAACTCTTCGTTGAGATTTGAGAATGTTATGTTAAAAGGATTGATAGTAGTTGGACTACCGATGCTAGGAGCTTCAATACAAAAAGGTGAACGCGGATTTTTGGCTAACTCTTGTATTCCTTGTATTGATTTAAATATAGAATAAAATTCTCCACTTTTCCTTTGTGACCTTGTGTACATTCGCTCATCTAACTTGTAGGTTTAGAATTATCTTACCATATTATTTCTTATGCTTGGGTTTGTCTTTCTCTCTCCAAATATGTAGCATGTTGTCCTTGAAGTATAAGAATCTTGTGGCAATGAAGTATTATGTAAATATTTATCTATTGTGCCGATGGATTCCATCAAGTTGGATGTGATGTATTCTTGAATGTGGAACAATAGTTTGGATATTTTGATAGAAGGGTTCTGGGTACAACCATTGGTTAGAGACATAATGCGTGGAGAATTTTACTTGTACTTTCCACTCATGACTTTTGAAATTCCTAGGAAATAAAATTAAGTCCCCTTTTATTAGTTAAGGATGAATTATTACATTTTGAACTATAATCACATTAATGAATAGGAGGAGCATCATGATTTCTAAAAATATAATTAGAAATGGGGTTAGATAAGAGGAGGAAGAATGAGGAAAGTGAGGAAAATAATAAGTTCTCTAAAGAATGAAGATACCTCCATCATTGATGAAGATCCACCCTAATGAAGTTGAAGATGACACCCTTGGCTTTAGATGACCACTACAACACTTCTACAATGATGTTAAATTCCATTAAATTTTAATTTTAACAATTTTTCCTTGCTGATGATGATCAAAAGCTAACTCCTTTTCATGATGCATAGACACCCTGGACCACAAAATGAGTGTTGAGAAACATTGTTTCAAGACTTCCCAATGTGAGCTCAAGATGGACACATGCACTTATCGAGAATGATATATCTTAATAGTTGAATAATGAAACTCTTTAACTCATTGATCTCACCCTAACCAACTCATTTTGAATCACCTAGCTCCCCGAGTGATGAAGATGGATCCACTTGTTGCACACCGTAATTCAACGGCTTGCTACGAACATAATTGAACTCAATGTGAAGTTTCTAAGATCCATATGAAGTTATAAATTATTTATTTTAACCATGAAATCATCCCATTATTCCATGAAGAGTCCAAAAAGTTGAAAGATGTGTGAAAACAAAGCCATCTACAACTTTTTCTACCCAAAGCGGAAAATTTCTATTTTTAGAATGTGAGACCATGACCTACTATTTTGGGACATATCACATGTCTTGCTCTAGTTTCACCCTCTGAACCTTTGTATATATTCCATACTCCTATGTTGTTGAGATATTTCTATTTTTAGCACATTTATATTTTTAATAGGTTACTTTTTGGGGACCTTTTATTTTGGAAAATTGTCATTTTTGCCTTACTTTCCATTTTGCATCTTTCTGATTGTCCCGAGTGATCAAACTTGCAATTTAGGGGAATTACTATTTATAGCATGTAGAAGAGCATATGATATGCTATTTTTAGTAAGTTTCCAAAACTTCCTTCGTTTGCGATGGGGATGATGTTTTTGGATTCGACTTATCATCGTGATCTTGTGCTCCAATTTTTACTATGATTCACTCACCGAACAACTCGAAATCAATTTTTTTTTTTGTTTGGTGAGATCTTTAGGCATAGAGCTGCCATAAAATACATTAATGGAGTCATGAATATCTTTGACAGGTTATTTTCTACCTCCCATTGTAATGAAATCATATCCATTAGGATAGGTTTTCATTTGGAGTTTGTGTTCACAATTTTAGCTTCGCTCGCTCTCCAGATTGTTGGGAAATATGAGGAATGAGAGCTAGGAAAAAAATAGAGTATGTATTGCAGTAAATTAATTGGGTCACCGATGAACCTTCTATTTTTGTAGCTTGAAGGAACCTAAGAGAGGAAAATATGCTCCAAGTTTCACCTAATTACGCTTGGTGTTTCAGGGCTACGAGTGTTTCTTCATTTTTGCTCACGAGGGTTTCTAGAAAAATATGGAATAGTTATAGCTGGAAAAGAGGTTTAATTTTTGGTATAAGAACTGAAGTATTAAGATGAAGAATTATGAAAGAAAGGGTTTCTTTTGCGTGCGTGCGGGAAGAAGCGAAAGAATTAGAAATAACAACAAAAACTTAAAACATAAAAATTCTCCAACTTGAGCATGAGCGCAATTATTTGTCCCAACTATCAAATTTTTTTGGGATGGTTGGTACAAAAAAGTGTGTCCCCTTCCCATTGGTCCACTTTTCATTTTGTGATTTTCCGAGGTGGAAGAGGGGGGTGAAAAAGGCTCCTTAACAACTTTTGGGGTCATGTGGATGACCAAGGGCTAAAATGGGAGGGGGCACATTTTTGTGTTCCAACCATCCAAAATTTTTGGAATGTTTGGTGCACAAAAGTGTGCCCCTATATGATTGGTCCATTTGGTGCTTCGTGACTGGATGAGGTTGGGGGCTTAAATATAGTGCACAGGGGCTTAATTGATCATTTTGGGCTCCAAAACATTTACATCATGGTCCATGGGGTAACATGGGGGCTTGGAAATTTTGTATGCCCCAAAAGTATCAAATATTTGGGTTTATTGGTGGAAAAAGTGTGCCACTACTTGGGCTTGACATGTGTCTAACTAAAAAATTGACTAACTTCTAAACCATACCTTGGGGAAAGAATTGACAGAGGCATAACTTGAACTCCCATATGAATTTTCCAAAACCTATATATATTAAATTGATTAGAAAATTATTTTTAAAATAATTGTGTGGGTATCATACCTTTATTTTTCATGCAACCACGTAAAAATAGGATTTTACTTCAGGCTCATAGGTTGTACATGCTTAAAATAGGTTATGGGTAGAATTTACTCGAGTGTTGTGAAAAGTGTGAAACCACCATCCTCTAGAGCTTTGAATTATATTTACAAATATATTTTTATTGGCCTCAAAATCTTCAGGGAGCTCTAGGAATCACTTCCTGAAGCTTAGGGGTTGTTTTGCACTATAAACTTCTTCACCCTTTAGGACCCACTTTTGCTGAAACTATCCCAAAAATTAAAAAAATCCTAGAATATTCCAAAACTAGTTTAAAAACATTCTTATCTCTTTGATAAAACTCATTCATGAGTTTTATTCTTTCATTCTTCTCTAGGGGGTATGCTAGCCTTAGGAAGATTAGGGAAATAACCTTTCTTAAGCTCCTCAAAGATCTTGTCTTAAAGAATATTATTTTAAAAGCACCCGAATGGAATTGAAATCCCTAAATCACCTATGGGAATGATGAAAAAACATATTGGACTACCCAGAAGGATGGGATAGGAATGATATGGGGGTTAGGATGATATGGAGGAGGGCTCGGGATGACCTTTAAGAAAAACATTTCATTGTAGTGTATGGTTGTCATGTTTTCAAGTATTAATTTTCCCCTTGAAAAAACTCATGTTAATAGGTCTGAAACCATATAAGTCATACATGATCATAGTCCACTATTAAATATAAATATATAGTTTTGCATAGGATAAAGTTAAGGAATGATGCTTAGAGTTAAATTAATGCTTTAGTTATTCAATATTTTCAAGATGAATGAAAGGGAAGAGTGTAGAGAGATATAATAATTGGGATTACAATGTTATATTTGGTATTAGAATAGGAAAAAAGAAAACATGTCATTTCTAAAGGATACATTATCAAATTTGAGTGTTTATATTCTGCCCTTAAGCGTGTAATTGAAAATTACACACTTAAAGGAAAAACATACTTGATTGTGCACACACACTTTTTATTCACTCAATATTTGTTTTCCTTAGTGGTGGTGTTGGCACATTCCTTTGTAAAACATACAACATAGATTTTATTCAACATCCTTAGTAAAAAAATAATTGTAAATCAAATGTAAATAATGTTTGTAACTTTGAAAAATTGAACTTGTACAAAGTAAAGTAAAGAGATGAAAAATATGGAAGGAATACACCTATTTTTTTAGAGGAAGGATCTACTGTTCTTGTTATGATTTGGAGATTTAGGTTTTATACTTGAGTTGTCAAAAATTGAGGGTGATCGATGCTAGTTTTACTTGAAGAATAAGTTGAAGTGGGAGATGGAGTTGAGTACACATGAACTAACACTAGAGAAGAGTGATATTGATGCACCTGTTAAGAGTGAAGAATAATTTATAGGGTACTTACCAACCTTGATATCTCCCCACAAAAATAAAAGTAGGAAAGGAAAGATAGCATATAAATAAATTATCCATTTTTATACCTTCCAACCCCACGGAACACAATATTGTAGATGAATCTAGGCTTAATTTTGTAAATAAACCATAAGGTTGAGAGGAAATGGATGCTCCATACCCCCACCATGTATTGTAAAGATGGGTATGAATATGAAAATGATGAGTGATGTAGAGGAAAATAAGGTTGATGCCCCCAAACCTTGTACTCATCCCTATGTATGCATTGTGTAATGGAGATGAAATGAAGTACTAATGTCCCCTATATTATTCTTTGAACTATGTCATCTATGTCTAAATATGTACTAGAAGTATATAAATCTACATAATAATTTGAAAGTATTGGAATTTTATGAAAATATACCTTAAGGTGAAGAACCTCTAGTAGGGGTCCAAACTGTAGTATGATCTTGACCCGAGTTTTACAATTTTGACCATTATGAAGTCTATAATATTTCTATACCTATACCTATTTTTTGGACATGTACCATTAAAAACATGTGTATGTGTCATGTAATATTATTGTAATGAATGTAAATTTAAAATATATCCTAATGAATACCCTCTCTTTTGAGGTGCATGTAATAAATAATTTGAGTGGGGATCAAAAGAAATGATGTCTACCCATGTCACATAAATATGATAATCTATGTTGGATCATATGGAAAGATGTAGTGGTGGTCACCATTGGGATCCCATTCTTGTAATAGGGTTACACATGGTGGAGACCATGGCACATAAAGAATAAATAAAAGAAACAATAATAACACATGTATATTATAGAACAAACAAAAAGGAAAATAAAAAATTAATCAAGCTAACATAATAAATAACATGTTAAATATTCATATCAAGGCATAAAACCACAAACTTGATACAACCGCAATGTTGAAAGATAAATACCGTACATAAAAACATGCCAAATAAAAATAATATCACACAATAAATGCATATAGCTACAAACATGGGAAATTCATGGTGTCGAAGATAATTAAGGCACTCAAGACACATATAATGAGTAATAAAGTAAGAAATTAATGTAGCAATCAAGTATAAAAATAATAGTGAAATAATATAGAGAAATATAGAGTAGTGTCACACAATACACATGTTAATGCTATTAATCTGAAAGATAAAATATGCATAATATAAATAATTAAGCATAATGAGAAAGTGGAAATAAATGAAATGAAAAAAAAATGTATATAATTTAGGAGATGCCCCAAATGATTAATGTCAATGGGAAGGGACTAGGTTGACACTGTCATCATGTATCGATTTGTGCATATCCTGCGCATCAAGATCACTATACCTCATGAACGTTTACATGTGTAAAGAGTGTAGAGAAAAATATGCTATCTATCGAAATAATATGAAAAATAAAAATAAAAATTAACAAGCTAGTCAACCATATATATATATATATATATATATATATATATATATATATATATATATATATATATATATATATATATATATATATACTTGTTGGCTAGCTTGTTAATTTTTATTTTTATTTTTCATATTATTTCGATAGATAGCATATTTTTCTCTACACTCTTTACACAAAACGTCATGAGGTATAGTGCTCTTGATGCAGATATGCACAAATCGATATATATATATATATATATATATATATATATATATATATATATATATATATATATATATATATATATATATATATATATATATGATTTTTGAGTGTTTTTGTATTTTTGAATTTAGCTATGTACAAGGAGGGGTAGCACAAGAGATACTATTATCCAAAATATCCCCAAGATATTTTGGCAACCTACAAACTCAAATTTGGAATTAGGAAAATATTTCTCAAAATTCATGGGACACTGGTACTTAATCTTCCATGGACTTCTAGAATATAGTGTTCCATGTGTTTTTTCAAACATGCAAAACAAACAAAATCTGAGATCAAAGGAGACTTTGGTGAAATCTTAGGGGAGTTGGTAAAATAAAGAAACATGGGTTTTGTTCCTCAACTACCGTGTGAGTGACCAAAAGGTTAATATTGGGGTGACCAAAGTAAGAAGACACATAATGCTATCCTAGTGGTCTGTGGGTTTCTTAAGCATAAATTGCTATGGGGTTTTCTCAAGCCCATGGAACAAAGGAAAGGAACACAAAATAAAAATCTGCATGAAAAAGGTTGCGTATTATTTCAAGGGCCACAAAAAATTTATTAGACCTCTATAGATTATGGAGAAGGAACATATAAGCTTTGCAGGTGTGCGAGAGTTAGTGTATCACAAATTTATTAATCCGCAGAGACATTCGAGATCTAAAAAATTGTGGGTTATTTAGTAAAAGTTTCAACCTTATATTTCTTATGAAATATTCAAAATTTCTACCATCAAATAAATTTCAAATGTTTTCCACTGTATCGGTATCGGAGAATCATAGGAAAATCATGGAACAAAGTGGTAATGGTTTTTCGAGCATAAATTTTGTGTCGATGCTCCAAATTATGTAAAATTGGTGGCATTGGAAAGGTATCCTTGAGAATATAATTTTGGCACCAAGAAATTTGGGAATTGATATCACTTGGGGGTCAAAAATTCAAACATGGGAATGGATGGAGAAAGGTGTAGGTCCAGTTAGTAAAACATCCAACCACCTCACCTACCTAAATTAAAATCTCAAACGACATCCATGCCCTACCTATAAACTCCGACAATGTGTTATAGAGGAAGACAACTACTTGTTCCATTGTTTCAATAAAATATGAAATATTTTACTAAATATGATCTTAGATATTTCTACAATTATGGAAAATGAAAAAAATTCTAATAAATTTCTATAGATGTAACCATGGAAGTAAATGAGAGAGGTAGGAACTTATCTTGACTTTACTTTTCTTGAAGTGTATTTGAACTAGAAATATTGATGAAATAGAAGCTCGAGTGTCCCAACCGAACCTAGAAAAATGTAGTAAGTGTTAGGAATGTTAGGAATAAGGTGCCTATATAGGGTTAGGGGCACCAGGGCACCATAGTCCTTCTCTCGAGCACCCGTGACTACTCAAGAGCTGTAGAACTCAATTTCACAGGGTCAATGTTTGTTGGTTTTCACCTTTTATCACTTGTATGTTGCAATTGGATCACCAAAGTACCTATAAATCTATAACACAAATAATTTCCTGAAAAAATCCCAATATACATCAAATCCTAAGAAAAAAAGATGTAAAATAGGAGGTTAGACTATCCTTGACCATCAACAAAGTGAACTTATGACTGATTGATGCACTACATCTCAAAACCCATCTAGTTCTATGTGTTTGTGTGTGCAATAGTTCTCCTAGGTTTCCTTGCACCGGTGACATCTAGATATCAAGCTAAAAGCTAGATAAAATGCAAATATGTGGATGGAATTCAACACCTCCCCTTCCTATGCTATATATATATCAAATAAAAATCCTAAAGATGCAGTCCCTTTGATAATATGTAGATAGATAACCCTTGAGAAAATTACCCGCCATTATAATGGTATGTATGTTATGTTTATATAGGGATCTCTTACTTTAATTTCAACACTAATGATATGAAATAACCAATAATACCTTAGGATAGGAGTAAGCAAACTAAGAAGTCCAACTACAAATGTCAAAAATGTGACCAAGAACAAAGTAGAAAAGAGCACTCAGGTTGGAAAGGAGCACTAGAGCACTAGTGTCCAGAATCTAGGTGCTAGTGTCTTGAGACAACTAATGATAAATGTGAGAAGATTGAAAGATAGGGATCCCTGTGACCTAACTAGAAATGGGTGTAGAAGTGAGAGAGGTGCGAGATAAAATAATAAATATACTCAAAGTAAGAAGACAGACTAGGAATGTGTCATCAATGAATAATTTTCTCACGCAAGATCTAATTATAAAACAACATACATGGCGGTATAGTGAAATAGTAGTAAGTGCATGATTTTATGTCTACATTTTCCCCCCTTTATGCTATTTGAATGAAATTCAAGTAGTGTAAAGGAAGTAAGGAACATACCCGTGAGAAGTCTGGAGAAGCCCTGTTGTAGAAGTATTCACAGATAAGAATATAGAGTGTTATGATCCATGGATCAGTGTGTCAATCCATGTGGCATAAATAGATATGGGAAATCATTGTGTGGATCACTCCAAAAATTGGTGATTTTTATTTGGAGCTATTTGGAGATTTTTTGAACTTGTTGTTAATGGTGATTCGAGGGTGTAGGGAGTGATTAGTTCCCAACTTGATTTTGTGTGTATGAAAAAATGAGTATTTTTGTGTCTTACCACTAGCAAAAGAGTGTTTGGGAGATATGTATAGTTTTAATCTCTAATTATGAATACATCCTCAAAAGGTTCAGCCATTGCATATAGTCAAAGACCAATTTTTGTTAATTTTGATCCAACAAGAATAACCCATGTAGGAGAAATATAGGAAAGGAAATGATGTCTCATTTCCCCCACTCTAAGGGTGTCACTACTACGATGTGTATGGATTCCATGTTAGGTCATCTAGAAGTGATAGAAAATGTAAAAGTGACTTCCCATGTTGGTGCATCTCGTAAAATATTGATGTAACTCCAAAGTTAGGCCATCTGGGAGGAGTAGTAAAATACGTCGTGTTGTGTCGATTGATTGATTTGGTTTGAGTAAAATAAAATTATTTTGAGATTGAATATCTTTTATTGATTACTCATGGAGATATTTTTTCTTATTTCCCCCATATTAGGTCATTAGGGGGAATTGATAGAAAGTGGTATGAAATGTCACATAATGTATGAGTAAATTTTTGATAATGATGAATTAGAAATGTGAAATGATCAAGTAATAGTGTGAGGGGATCATAGATTGATTCTTGATTGTATGCACCCTTTTAGAGAAAGGGGGAGTAATAGTGAGAATGAACAATGATCCAAAAGTAGATGTGAAATGATGTAAGAGTGATAAAATGATGTAAATGTCAAAATATTTTGTGTGTATTAAGTTGAAGGTATGATAGATTGGAATATAATTTTATGGAATGTGTATCATATGATAGTAGGAGAAATTATGAACCAAATGGCATAGATGGGGAAGAAAATAGAGTAGTGGAGCTCAATATATGAGTGAAAATGCATGGTGTGTATTAGTTGGAAGAATATGCACAAATAATAACTATAGTCAAGTGAGTAATTGAGAGTCTCTATAAATAGTAATAGGAAAATATGGATATTAACTTTATTTGAACCTTGAGTGGGTGTGATTGTAATATTTGAGCCTATGATGATTCCAAAATTAGAGTAGTGATATTGAGCCAATTCAAGATAGTGGTGGTGGCCGTGGCATCACACATGACACCCGAGTTGGTAAATATGTGTATTTTCAAAAAATGTGTAGAAATGAGCTTATTTTTGTGAATATTTAGGAAATTTATGTTTTTAAATTTCTAGGTTTTTTGACCTGGGTAAGAGAAGCCAAAGTGCTAACATCCCTTGGGGTGCTAGAGCCTGGAGTAGAGAGTGCAGGTGACCTTATCCTAGGTTCATGTGTCCTGCTCCTATGCATAAGCAATCCAAGAGGTTGTTTTGAGCCCAAAACGTGATGAATGTGAAATTTGATTCTTCTTAATGTTAGAAGTAGTTGATTTTATGTGTATACGAAGTTCTAATGTCACATTTTTGCTTGTGATTTGTGTTGTGTAGAGGGATATTCATTTGAGGGAGTTTCGAGGAGGTCAAAACTTGAATACATTGTTGGGTTTGGGCTTATCAGACATAAAGTGGGATATACTAGACCATTTTGGTTTATGACACATAATGTGGTTGGGAAGGTACCCCATAATATGATGAAAATCATTGCATTATGTGAGTAATGGTGTGTAGACACTTGTACTTTCTGGTTACCTATTGGAGAGATGATTTCGACTATGAAGGACATATATCACATATTGTGATTTCTAGTTGTGGGAGAGAGGGTTTACATGATGGCGGTAGAGGATATACAGAGAAAAATGAGAGTAAATTGCATGGGGAAATATTTTATAGGAAATGAGTATAGACATAGACCCATATTAGCTTAGATGTTCTATTGAGATCAAAGTGTTCCATAATTATGGAAGTTCATTACGCTTTTATTACTTTATCAACGATAATGGAGGGTGGTGGTGTGGGCATATTGTATAAGATGCGTGATATTTGTTAGCGTATAAAGGAGGATGGTACTAGGTATGCATGGGCTTGGTGTGTACTAGAAAATTTATATAGATTGATGCAGAGTACCATGGAGGTGGGATTAGAGCCACCACATTATTACATGTTTGGGCATATGAGCATATTGCAATACTGAGGCCACCTAGTGGGCCACATGCCGAGTGAGCTAGGCCTCGAGATATTTGTAGTGAAGTGGATTAGTACATGGGGTATGAGGCTAGATACTACTACTTATAGATCTATGCTGGATTGTATGGGGCCAGGGCCATTATATGGAGGCCATATCAAGCATATGGAGGGTGTTTAGAGGATGGAGTAGAGCTATGATGTATTTATCGATAATGTGGTTGGAGGATCGCTTTCTAGGGCTACCGAGTTGTTTCGGTGGAGTGTGTATCATATTAGTTTGGTATTGCTCATGATGCTCCCTAGAGCCATATGTATGGGTGAGAGATAATAGAGCACCAAGGAGACCAGGGGTGAAACCAAGAATCACAAGAGCATAGTTAATGTCCATAGTCTGGATGAGATAGATATGGTGATAAAGATGATATAGGTCGAAAGCGCATGATATAATGAGTCATATGCTACATGGTGGGAAACGCATTGATGGGTGCTATTATTTCTAGTTATTGTGGATGCGGTGGGAGTGTCACTAGTTGGAGGATAGAGGGGAAGACATCTTCCCCTAATGGTGATGGCATAGCGGTGGCAACAATAGAGTGTGAGTACCTGTGTATTGATAGTTGTGGATTTTTATTTTGTTTTGTGATTATGTTGTATCATGCATAGGAACTAATGAGATGTTTTGGATGGTTACATGAGAAGCTTATTGGTCATTGAGTTTTGATACATAGATCCGTACTTTGATGTATAATGTTCCCACTGATGTGCTCATTGGAGGTGGGATGTTAGAGAGAGTGGATGCTATTGCAGGTGAGCATGCTCATTTGTTTGATCCAAAGGCAATAGAAGAAGATACATATACCATGTCATTGAGTGAGTGAGATGAGGTGCGGGTGGATACTCAACAAGATTGGGAGGATATAGTTGGAGGATCCCTAACATTAGATGTATTGATGATGTTTGTGGAGTTACAGGGCCACTTTGTGGAGTAGTAAGTCAAGCTGGAATTATTACACAAGAAGATGAAGATATATAGGAGCCACGATCAACAAAGTAGATTAAGGGGAGAAGATTCTAGTTCTAGAGCTCCCGCTATTGTATATAGTGATAGCGATGATGATGTATGATATGTATTGATGTTGTGGTGTATGGGGGTTTACCCCCCAACAATTATATTTTTGTAACTATGAGTTTTGATGATGATGATGATGATGATGATGATATATATATATATATATATATATATACATATATACGATAGATAGATGATTGGTATGATTGTATTGTGTTGATGTTGTATTGATATGTGATCTACTGGTAGTTTTTTTATGTGTTTGTTTGATATAAATTCTATAAATGATGATGGATGTTGATGTTGATTAGGACATAGATAAGTGATGAATTTTTTTATTTTATTTATGAATAATCATAGATGGTAATAATTGTATGTATAGAATTAATGACGTGAAAAATCCATGTGAATGTATGTAGCCCTATATTAATATGATGAAGAGGGGGAATAATAGTAATGAACTGTGTGTGTGTGTGTGTGTGTGTGTGTGTGTGTGTGTGTGTGTGTGTGTGTGTGTGTGTGTGTGTGATGAGGTTCATTTATATAAGATCCCTCAACAATCAAGAATGAACCATAAAGCAAGAGTGCATCATCAAGAAATCATATGAAAGTGTATGCTAGATAGATATATCTATAATCACATCAACATGGGTGGAATCATGATGAATTTTATTAATATTCAATCAAATTACATTAAAACGGAGTGCCCATGTCTAGAAAAATACAAGGTTGCATAGGTACAATGAAAATCATAAAAATTCCAAAATACATCCTAAAAGCGATAACAAACTAAGTATAAACAAATATAGTTACAACAATAATGCAATAAATAAACAATATAAAAGGTTATAAATAAATAAAACCAAATAATAATAATTAAATAATTAACTATGAAATGCATAATTAATAATAATATATTTATCCTAACATTC
This sequence comes from Taxus wallichiana var. yunnanensis, assembly GCA_018340775.1. Taxonomy (NCBI): domain Eukaryota; kingdom Viridiplantae; phylum Streptophyta; class Pinopsida; order Cupressales; family Taxaceae; genus Taxus; species Taxus wallichiana. The sequence continues at coordinate 419,487,353 of CM031238.1, read as the reverse complement.
CCCCCCTTAGTTTTACATTTCCTCAAGGGATGAGGAGAGGAACTCTCTGAACAACTCGAACTTGTCACGTGTAAGTGACTTTGTGAAGATATCTTCTCGTTGTTTAGCTAGTTGGAAAAAACTAAAGTCAGTATATTGTGCTTCAAGACATGCTCACATATGAAATGTACCTATACCTCAATGTGTTTGGTTCTTTCATGAAAAATGGGATTGCAAACAAATTTGAGAACACCTTTATTGTCAACATACATGGTGGTTGGTTTGTTCTGTGGTATTCCAAGTCCTTTGAGTATGCGAAGTAGCCAAATATCTTCACATAAAGCTTCTCTTGCAGAACGATACTCGACTTCTATGGAAGAAAAAGAGAAAAAAGTTTTTTTCTTGCTTTCCCTGATATTGGTCCGATCCCATAAAGAATACAAATCCTAAAGTGGATTTTTTGTCATCAATATTGCCTACATGATCTGAATTTGAATATCCCGACAAAAGAATTTTTCATTCTTCTTGTATTCTAGACCAAGATCCACTGATCCTTTGAGATATCTTAAGATGCACCTTGCTGCTTTCTAATGAAAAATTTGGGTTCGTGCATGAACTTGGATAGATAGCTCACTGCAAAGTTGATATATGGTCTAGTGTAGGTTAGGTAAATGAGACTCCCAATCAACTACTAATATAGAGTGGCATTTACCTCAGGAGATGGATCTGAATGAGATAACATAATCTGTTCTCCATAGGTGTAGCAATCGTGTGTAATCCATCATCTTGAATTTCTCAAGCGTTGTCTTGGTATATTTCATCTAAGAAACAAAGATGTGATTCTCTTTCTTCCATACTTCCAATCCAAGACAATAGTGCATTAGCCCAAGATCTGTCATGTCGAATGATCGATTAAGATCTTTCTTTGTTGCATCGATCATCCTCACTAAACTACCAGTGATGACTAGATCATCGACATAGACAATGAAAATCACAATCTCCCCTTTCTTTTTGAGGTAAAGATTGGGATCATATGGATTTCTAACAAATCCATGTTGTATGAGATGCTCATAAATTTTGATGTACCATGCCCGGGGTGCCTATTTGAGGCCATAAAAAGATTTCCTGAGTCTGCATACCTTTTCTACTTGACTAGGTACTACATATCCCTCAAAATAACTTCGTTTAGGAAGGAAAATTTTTACGTACATCCGATGAAATTTCCAACCACACTATGCAGCTAGAGAAAATATCATCCTGATCATTTTCATCTTAGCTGTGGGAAAAATGTCTCTTCGTAGTCAATGCCTTCCTTTTGTGCATACCCCTTTACTACTAGTCTCACTTTGTACTTGTCCACTGTCCATCTCGATTTTATTTTCATTTTGAATATCCATCTGCATCCAATGGGTTTCTTCCCTAGTGGAAGATCAACAAGCTGCCACGTGTTATTTTTCATTACTGACTAATATTTAGAGTCCATGACATCTTTCCAAGATTTTGACTATAGGGATTCCTAGACTGTAGAGGTCCCATCAAACTCAATAAATATACTCATCAAAGAAAATTTCACTTCTTCTCTCACTTTACTATGATTTCGTGGTCTAGGGGTGGATGTATCTAGTTGAACATCTATCCTTACATCTCATAATGTGCTATTACACCACTTGGGAATACGATGAATTGTTCCCGTGGGTTGTGGTTATATCTTACAAACACCATCATCCCCATTATTACTTTCATCATCTGTGGGAACATCAACTTTAGTTCTTACAAATGGTGAAGAATCTACATCAGGTGAGTCTGGAGGAGGATACTCTGCTTCCTTCTTCTCAAAGAACTCAACATCTCTACTCGTGTAGACTCTCTGGTCTTCGATCCATCAATCTATACCTAAGAGTTTCTTGATCGCACCCAATGAACATGAGTTTCTGTGACTTCATGTCCAATTTCTTTATGTTCTTCTTGGGTATGTGCATACTTGATTTACACCCTAATACTTTGAGGTGTACAACAGATGGTTTCCAATTTGACCATGCTTCATATGGTATTACTCTGTCAAGAGCAAATATGGGCACTCTATTAAAAAAATACACTACTTTTTACTTCTACCCGAATGTCTTTGCAAGTCCAAAATCATTGATCATGCATTACACCATTTCCATGATTGTATGGTTTCTTCTCTCAACAACACCATTCTGCTATGGTGTGTGTGGAGGCATTTGCCAACGAATCCCGTGAACTTGTAGGTAGTGTTTGAACTCATCACTGGTGAATTCCCCCCTCAATTTGAGTGGAGAGTTATGATGTGATGACTAGTTTCACTCTCAATAACTACTTTGAACCTATTAAAGGTTTCAAAAGCTTCACTTTTCTTGTGAAGACAAAAAATCCACATTTTTCTTGAATATTCATCAACACAAAGCATGAAGTACTAAAATTTAGAATGAGTTGGTTGCATTGGACCGCAAATATCAGTATGAACTAGATCAAGCTTATCATGAGCTTGATATGTAATCTTTTGGAATGAAGCTCTACATTGTTTTCCTGCTAGGAAGTGAGGACACTTGTTTGTATCCTTATGAAGAGATGGTAGCCCATGTACCATATTATGCAGGAAAAGTGTCTCAAGATACTTGAAAATAACATGACCAAGTCTCCGATGCCACAACTATGTTGAGGTAGATTTATTAGCCATAACTTGTTGATCATCTCTTTGGAAAAATCAAGTTAGAACATGCATCCCACATTGGAGGCTTTTACAACTATTTTCGAGCCTCATGATTTGTCTCGAATTAAACACGTTTTCTTTTTGGAATGACTATCAAAGTCAATTTTTAAGTTGTGATCAAGGAGTTGACTGACTAAAAGTAGATTTTTAGTCAACCTAGGGACATATAAGACATCTGATAGTCTACAGTTACATGAACCAAGGGGTAGAGAAATGTTCCTAATCCCCTAAACTGTATATGAAGAATCATCACCCAATGAAACATGGTTTTTCAAAGGTGTGTCCCTCATTGAGGTAAACCAGTCTTTGTGGCTGGTCATGTGTCGAGTGGCTCCCGAAATCAACATACCAGACATCACTAGATGATGTGGAAGGTTCAATTGATCGAGTAATGTACAAGACATCTTCATTATCTGAATGTTCTTGTTTCTTAATGATATTTCCTTGCTGATGGGCTCTTATTTTCCAGTTCCCCTTTTTCTTCCCTTGATTGTAGTTAGAATGTCCCTTGTGAGATTTTTTTGTGGAGGTCCAAAGTTACTTGATGAACCTTTCTTGTATGTATTATACCAACAATCTTTCAACTCATGTCCTCTTTTATAGATTGGACATTGCTTCTTCTGTTGTTTTTCCCCTTGATGTTGATACTGATTCTAATGTTGGGACTTTTGATAGGAATTAGGTATTCCTTTACCTTTTCCTTTCCACTTTTGATGTGAATAAATTACCTGCTCCTCTTCATCATCCTCATTATGCATAGATTCCTCTTGCTACACTAGATTTACCAGCTTGTCAAAACTAACTGTCGTATCTGACAAGTTTAGTGTTGTTACAAAAATGTGGTAAGAAGAAGGGAGAGATCTCAAAATAATGGGAATGAGAGATTCATTTGTGACTACTTCTCCTAGGGCTAGAAGTGAAGCCCTCAATTCTGCAACTCTTCTCAAGAAAGCTTCAATTTTCTCATTTTTCTTGAACTTCAGTGTGTGTAATTGACTCTACAAATTTAGTATGACATTCTTTTTTTTGCCTCATATACTATGCTCAATTTATCCCAACTTCTTTGGCTATTTTTGCATATTGAATGTGGGGTTGTACATCATCAAAAACTCTAAAAAAGATGATGAGTTTGGCCTTCCGATCTACTTTTTTATCAAACTACCATTGTCATGTTATATCACTTGTTGATCTTGTTAGAGTACTAGTAACACAATAGCCGATCTCTTCAAAATCAAGTTGTGTCTTGATTTTTGTCTTCCAAGAAGCATAGTTGTTTCCTCTGAGTAGTTGTGAATATGGAAGAAAAATTTGGGGGCATTGGTGCCCATATTGGAGAAATCACTAACAAGGTTAGGATCTTATCACTCCAGGTATAAGGTATCCCAATCTATATACCATCAGTCTGATATACCTAATATTTCTATATACGTGCCCTTCCAATATACCCAGTGGTACATGGAAGAATCTCTCCATTTCTATATACCCAGTGGTACGTGAAAAAGGCATTAACGTATGTGAAAAATTCAATATGTGGTACCAAGATAGTACTGAAAGGGGTTTGTGTGATTATTGACACTAGCTCAAATAAATATCCTCATATGCGTGTGTAACTTCTCTATATACTCGGATAATTTCTCAATCTAGATTTATGTTGTGCAATCATTCACATAAAGATGGGATGGTTCATAGTGTGTGCACTATGACCTTAATACTCCCCATCAATTTAAAGGGTTGATGCCCAGATGACATTATTGCAGCTATATTAGGCGTTAAGTGTAGTATTAGTTGTGAAAATTTTACTCGTAAGTGCTTCCCAGAGGCACTGTATATACCAAACGCTGTGAATGAGATCTAGGATCTCGTGAGTGTTTTCGAACCAAATTTTATTATTTTTGAGTACAATATTCTGCCATTTTATGAGAATTTACAATTTTTTTGGTGACTATGGCAACCTAAAAATTATTACAATATACTGAAGTATACAAATTACATTTAAAATTTTGGAAAAAATTGAATGGCAGGCAATTTTTTTAATTTTTCAGGCCCTTGTGGCCTTCGAAGCCCAATATGACACTCTATGCAAAAAACTACAAAAATGGCTTAAAATGTAGTTTTTGATCACCCTCCTTTTGAAATTTTTTCTAAATGAAAAAATATGCAGAGAGGAAGAATTTTTTTTTGCCTTAAAATAAGGTTTTTCCCGCTAAAAATTTAGCTATGGATTTAGTTATAACTAAGCATTTTAGAGGCTATTTTTGCCACTAAGTTCCCCTCCAAATTTGGTGGTTTCTCCAAATTCACCACTAAATTTCAATTAGATTTAAAAATGAGTCGAGGGTGGGGGTCAAACCCCAAACCTCACACACCCAAGTCTTTCCCTCTAACCACCTTGGCTTTATGAGCGCTTGTGCAATGAAGCGAAGTAAATTATATTTAATAAAGATGAAAAATGACTCAACTTTGGAGAACATTGACTTGGTTGAGTTAGAGTCCAATGTGGAGTGAGATTTGGAGTTCTCGTGATGATTGTGAGAGGAGTAGAATGCAGATTAGGTTTCTCCACGGTAAGAAAATGGATCTGATCCTTTACTCACGCCTTTGTATTTGCTTCCACTATTTTTTTTCTTTTTTAAATTTATTGATGCCATTTTTTTGATTTCTTTGCCACCGTTTCTTTCTTTTTGCAGGGTCATATTTAGTGATTGATGCATTGGCCACTATTTTTTTTTGTTTCAAGTTTGTGGGGAATCCATGGCGGCTCAACCTTAGCATGGATATTACTCGGTGCATGGGGCTCGGATCCTCTTCAAATAAACTCTCCAATGCTTTTTTATAGGTCGATGATTGTAGGCAACGTACAAAGGATCCGGTGGCAATGCCGACTAAAATATGAATTCTATAAATTTGATCCATACTTATATTTAATTTTTACCTCTATGTGTGGAATGAAGGTTGTCCAACAAATTATAGAGAAGTGGGGCTCATTCAACTCACTTATGGATTGATCAATGTAATGTAACCCAACGCAAGGGGTAATCAACTAGCTTGGTGGGTGGCTCTCAGATTCAAGTTGTCCAAGAACCCAATGGAGAACTTGGTTGATAACTCGGTCTCACCAAGCAATGTAATATATTTAACTTGGTCTCCTCTAAATTTGATATTGTTTCCACTATTAGCTGTGACTAACAAGGTCACTAAATTTTAGTGAAAAAACCCCTAATGGGGGGTTTTTTTTGTAATTTTCTATTCCTGCAACAATTTTTTCCTAGTGCAGGATGCACCAGTAAAAAAAATTTGCATTCCAAACACCTGGAACAAACAAGAGGTTATAGGGATGCAGGGATGGGGCCGGGAAGTTACACGAGGTTGCACATGATCTCATTTTCTGCAAATACTTCTCCAATCTCCTTTATCTCTTCTACTCTCTCTTTCCACACCTTCTCTAGCTTCACAGGTCCAGATTCTTACTCTGGTACCAAATGTAATCTCAGCAAGAGTGGAATCCTGATGAATTTTATTAATATTCAATCAACTTACATTACAATGGAGTGCTACAATTCTTATAGGAATTGAACAACCATGTGCAGACAAATACAAGGTTGCACAGTACAACCAAAATCATAACAACTTCCAAAATACATCTAGGAAGCAATAACCAACTAAGTACAAACAAATATAGTTGCAGCAATAATGCAACAAATAAACAATATAAAAGGTTATAAATAAATATAACCAAATAACAATAATTAAATAATTAACTATGCAATGCATAATTAATAATAATATATTTATCCTAATAATATCAATGAATTTTGTAGCACAAAGAAAAAGAAAGGTTCTTATTATACCCGATCCCTTAAAAGTAATGTAAGAACCTTAAAAACACAATTGCATCATTAGGGGTGAGGTGAGAAGAATCAACTACTGAGATTAAGCAGGCATGGAGCGTTGGAAGCATGTGAAGTGGAAAAATATGAGTGTATGAGCCAAATTGAATGTCCGATGAGATGGTGTCGGTGATGTGAGATGTAATGGTTGGAAGCACAAATGCCGATAGCATAAGAAGCCAATGTGAAGTAGGATCACTACGCAGGGGATGAGATGGTGCAATGGTGGATGAGTTAGGTGAAGGGAGTGCATAAATGATGACCTAAGGTGGTGTATGAATTACAACCTTAGGAGTAGGAGATAATCAAAATGGAGTAGCATCACACTTGTGTGGAATTGGAGAAACAAATGGCTCACGAGAGTGAGATCCAAAGGAAATGACACCCTTATCTTTTCATTTTGTAATTTTTCATGAAGGGGATAATATTCATTGTCACAATCACCATTGATGTGATGATAGTTGTAATAAGGATTATCATGTTGGCAATGTAAGTGATGCAGAGGATGGTGTTGATTAGAAGGTAAGAGAATCATGTTATTATCAAAAAAACATTCAACACATCACGGGGTCTAGAAGAATGTGAGAAATTCAATGGTTCCCGAGTAGGAGATGGAAAATACTTAGGTGGAGAGTGATGTGGTGGTGGAGATGGAGGAAACTTGATATATGGAATTAGAGAAGGACTAGAAGACAATTAGCAATAGAAGGAGGATCTATAACATGTGTAGAAATTAAATCTTGTTCTAGATCGATAAGTTTTTAACATAAGAGTGTAAATGATTAACATGTATCATATTGTAATTGTTGTTTGAGAGAATGAATCAAGACACAAAAAAAGATGAATTATTTTTATAGATCGATAGGATGAAATACTAGCATACTCATGTAAGAATTGAAGCACAAGATGTAGTTCTAAATAGATTTTGTTCTACCACGATGAAATCTAGGTAAGTGGTCATATGTGACACTAGGATCATTATTTAGTATAAATCGTATGAGTAAAAAATATTAAATTTCAAAAAATTTACTAATAGACCCAAAAGGTAAATGAGTGTACCATTAAAGAGATTCATTGACAAGACTATGACGGAAGGATTTTAACAATAATTGATCATTCGAGTAAGAAGCCATAGCTAAACAATAATGCTTGAGATGTAGATATGGATTTCTAGTACCGTCAAAGCATGAAAATGTAGGCATGATGAAATCCTTAGGAAATGCTGAATTGTGAATTTTATTTGGAATGGGATTTCCATGTAAAGAATTATTATCAATAGAAGCATAATAGGCCTTAATTTTAAGAGTGAGAGATTGGACTTGAGATTGCAACTGACCAACAACATGCATGAGTGATAAAATATAACATGGAGGAATGGTGGAAGATGTGAGAGAGTATATTGAGTTCTTGAAGCCTTCCATTATGAGTGATTATAGGAATATTAGAAGAAGAAGCAGAAGATGACGATGCAATGGGAAAACTAGATGTATATTCGAAGAAATAAGTGGTGGAGCACTAGATGGAATAGAAGAAGAAACATGAATATCATAAGGAAAGGAAGAATAGGAAATAAGTGGATATGAGCATGGAATATTAACAGAAGCACTAGTAGGAGAATTAGAATAAATCATGATAAGTGAACTAATAGGAATGACATGATCACCATGAATGCTAGTAGAGGAAATCGTATGCACAAAAATTTACACGTGCTTCATTTTCGTTAAATGGTTACAAAATGTCCCCACTGATGATTCATGTTTTTTCCAAAGGTTTTCGAGGTCCTAAACCTCCTTGAAACTTATAGTTGTAGCCTAGTTTTCCTTAATTAACCACTTCTTCCTTTTCTGCAGCTTCCAACTTCATTTCGTCTTAGTTTTGGCCTTTAGTTGTAAAAATTCTGCCCTACCTGGGCAGAGGTCCTATAACCATTGCTCTGTATAGGGAAGTGGTCATGTGTATTTTTTCCAGAATCTTCACCTAAGAATTGAAGCATGATTCCTTCACTTAAGTTCACTTTTTAAACATGTTTCTTACCCGCTTTAGCTGATTTCAAGCCTGAGTGACTTGTGGAAATATCTTCTTCTACTTGTGATTTGTGATTAACTTGTTAACTACCTCTTCATGTGTTGATGTGGTACCCCATGAATTCCAAGTTTTTAGTGCATAACCTAACCAACCTTCTATAAAATCATGAATTTTTCTCAACAAAAAGGCTAGATATCATTTTGTGTATTCTTGTATTGTTGAGCTACCACAATCTTGGTGGAAATTACATAGCCAAGTTCTATTCACTTGTGCTATCTCTCTTCCACATACACTACTATCAAGATGCATTACTCCAAAACCTTCTCATTGCTACCTCTATGCATTCCCAATCCCTTGGTCTCACGTGAACATAGGATATTGAAAAGATAAATTGAGAAGATAAAGAATAACATAAATGGATTTGTCATTGCTCTATTTTTCTAGGTTGGGGTTGATGTTAGTTTTCTTAATTTCTTCATATTATTGTTTCTGAATCGTATGCATATATATATCAAATAGAGTATAAAAATTTAGTTTCTTCACTACAAATAGTTAAAGAAGCTTTACATATTCCATAGGAGTTTTTGCTGATAGATTCTTCCTTCCCTATCCCTGTGGGTTTGGAGGGAAGTATATCTGGAGGAAGATTTCTTTTCCAGCATAGAGATAATATATTTGTCATATATTGTGGTTTCCCTTAGATTCTCACAAATCTATCTAGGAGGTTACAGGGGAAGAAAATATTATGAAGCTTTCAATCTTCCCATGTATCTGAGATAGGAGAAGATTTAACAAATCCACAATTACTTATTGGAAAAGCTTTCATTTAATTAGAATATATTAGAGAAGCTTTAATTGTTTAGAATAGATTATATTTATTTTACACATATATGAAACTACATCTAGTTGTTTTATTTTTTAATGATTGATTAATTAAATTAGAGGCAATGTATTTCCTTTGCACATACAATTATCTAGAAAAGCACAATTTTTTTATTTCATTAGAATAACTACTTTATATTATTTTATTAGACACATGATTACACTCATTAGTATTTAGGTCATCCCCACTTCCACCAGACATCATTTGACAACTAAGTGTTTTGAATGAGGAAGATCCCCGAGCCTTCTCATTTTGGAATGCTCTAGCCAATCAACCATAGAGCTATAGGGACCCACGCCTCCCTCATATATTACATGACCTTGTATGGAAATCATTATGAGGTGCTCGTTGGTTTTCCACCCATTCTAAAACCACTACAAATGGTATCTGTGGAGCTTGATATTGATTGAGTTCTCTATGTAGATATTCTTTTAGATCCATCTATTAGACCCATTTAGGTTAGAGAGGTCTCCCTTTCCCTTAATGAGAAGATCATGTTATTGCAGATCAAGGACATTATTTTTCCTTGACTACTTACCCACTCAATTTAGACACACTTTCATCCACATATGACATTTCACTATCACTATCAATCCAAAATTTCCACATCGGCTGCCTCGACATGACCTCGGGAGTCAAGTGAGGTTAAAGGCCACATGTCAATTTTCATCCGTAAAAATGGTGAACCGTATGTGAAGAGTTAGTCTCTTTTCATTTCAATTTATTTCATCCATATTCCCTCACTCCCATTATTCTATAGGTATTAATATATCTCCAAAATATATCGAGACACGATGGATATAACTAACCCATTTTGGGCCTCGAGGCATATTACTATCAAATGGGAAGACAACGATAGTCACCCTCACTATTTGTGTGGGTGGAAAACTACTCAAATCATCTCCCTATGTCTCAAAATCCTCCTCCTAAAGGGAACAACAATGGATCCTTGGTTAACATCAAGGAAATATATCAAATTACACATACACAACAACCTGAAATTTCAATTTCTAACAATATGACTTTCACCAGAGAGTCAAGATCATCTCCTCGGGTTTTGTTTAGACCGCAAATTAGTATGTAGTCTGATCAACTCCCATTACTAAATGAGGAGTATTTAGCACATTATTACCAAAGTGATAAAATCTTCCAAAACATGGATAAGATGCAAGGACATGTTGATGTCTTACTTCAAAATAACACCTCTACCCCTCCCACAACAAAAAACATTCCTAATGAGGGGTGGAAAAATAACAAACAATTCATAGTAGGATATCACACTCCTTTGTAACCTAACAAGATTTAACAACGTGCGCTAAAACAAAACACCATGCCATCATTAGGAAAGGTCATCTCGACATTGGTGGACAGGGTTAGAGAATTGGAACTTTCCCAAGCTACTCATGCTCCATCTGCTGTTAGGAAAGGAAGGATTCTCCATCATCCACAAAACTATGGCCAAGTTCTTACTGTGCCAAATAATTTAGTTTACATGGGTGTTACTAGCCATGGAGATCTTCTCACTGGGTCGGGAACCTTGCGTATTCCCCCTCATGCCACGTATGGATACCCTCAATAGGTACCACTAGAAGTGTGTTCTCAAATTCCTTCCTAACTAGAAATACAATGTTCCCTGGCTTTGTGCCTCCAACTCTGTACCAAAGTAACATTCTCCCATATGTGCACATGTACTCCAAATCACAACTAAGAGACATGTACTCTTTTCCCGGTCTATATGGTCATCCACATGGGATGCCTTATGCCTCTACAAATGTTTACGCTACACCATATCAAAAATCAATTCCACCTTCACCTCCCCAACAGGGGTCATCAATGGTCAAGTCTTACACAAAGGGGGACCTACTCTATATATCTTAAAGATCCCCTTGACTTCACCATATAGAGTGTTATGCTCCCACGAACTCTACCAGATCTTCCAAAATTTAAAGGAGAGGGAGATTTAAATGTGCATATCAAAGCATATGCCATTGCAGTTCGAGAGATGCTCCCATGGGATGTTGTCATAGAAAATATCTTCCCTAAGACTCTTGAAGGAATCTCTCTTGACTGGTATTATAGGATACATGAGGCTTCAATACATTCCTTTAAACAAATCATGTCTAAATTCATCAAATCTTTCGACATGAACAAGTTGCTAAGGACAGGAATCAGGGAGTTCCTACATATAAAACAAGAGCACAATGAGTTTGCTGCACATTTCATCCAAAGATGGTAGAAATTCCTCTACTCTTTGGAAATTTCTCCAAACATGGATCAGACAGAGATTTGCAATCTATTCCTTCACTCTATTAACTGGGAGATAAAGGAGGAATTCCAAAATTTTCCACTTAGGAGCTACGAAGAGGTGTTGGAGGGTGCTCTCCATATAGATCAGGTAGCAATAGATAGTGGTTGAAATACCTATGGTTCAAATGGGAGATTGATCACTCCTAATTAGGGTAATTCAAGTTACCCCAACAACGCAAATAATAACCAATGACCCAAGGTCCTCAACAAAACCGTGGTGTCACAACCGACGACGTTATAGATCAAGAAAAAAACCAAATGTTGTTAATGCCTTGAGTACAAATAAAGTTAACAACAAAATGAACGGTAATAATCGAGGAGAAAATTTTTGTCTCCTATAATCAATGCGATGGACTTCAATCATCCTTTACCACAACAACAAAAACAATTTCAGGCTCAAATCCCTAACCAAGACTCCAATCGCGTACCAAAAACAATATCAAAATCAAGGGAAATGGCCTCTAAACTCTAATTACAATAACCAACAGTTGAATAACAATCGAAACTTTCAATATTGTTTCCTTTATGGATCAGAGTAGAAATGGGATATGTTGGAAATTTCAAATGAAGGAAATGAATGAGAATCTCGAGTGGGTCGATGGAGAAGCAGGATGAATGGGTTTTGAACCTGGTAAAATATCAAGTGATTGTTGATCCCAAGGAAAAAGGATAAGGATGGGGCTGCGAGAACCTGGGCATAATGTTTGGTTAGTAAAAGCTTAGACAAGGGGAGTTTGGATGGCCTGAGGTGTCTAAAGAGAAAGGAAACTTATACCTTAAAGTTCCTGAGAATCTTTTGGCTAGAACCAAAGCCTCCATGGAAGGCACTCTTTTGCTAAATGCCTTAGATCTAGAATGAGTATTGATTTCTTTAGAGGATGGGCTAAGAGGTATTGGGTGACTAATGGAGCTGTTGAAGTTTCAACATATGACAATGGTTTTTTCTTAGTCTCTTTGCCTAGTAAAGACCATGTGGCAAAGATTCTGGCTGGAGGTCCTTGGTTTATAGGAAAATCTCATGTGGTTGTTCAAAATGGGAAACATATTTACATATGGGTCAAGATGCTATTCTAGAGAGTAATATCAAACTCTTGAGTTCTCGAGGGGGTTTGGATGTAGAAAATTTAAGATGGTGGGTCATGATCATAGAAATTTCCCTCTTCATAATAAAAAAGTGATCCCATAGTTGGTCCTCAAAGGAAAACTAATAAAGAGGCAAAGGAATGGAGGCTGATTGGGAAAAATGGAAGATTTGTAGAAATAAATGATCCTCTTATCATCCAGGAGGCTCTTAAAGAAGTGGATCCCTTATTCCATCTTAATACCCCATGTAAGGAATTGGTTGTTTCCAGTTTTCATGAAGTCAATGAATTTGAAGATGAAAATGAAAATGAAGATCCAGTCTTGGAAGAGGTGGTTTTAGAAATAGAGTAAGGGGCTAGCCAAGACTCAAAAGGTAATGCTTTTTCTCTACAAGTGGCCTGTGGACCTTCACTAGATGAGGTTTCTTCCATTAGTTAGAGTTCCTTTGGTCAGAGACAAGAAGAAATCCTACCCATGTCTAATGTTTTCAGAATTCTTATGGACTATGTTGCTGATACATATGATTTGGTGGCCTCTCCTAAGACCCCAGTAAGTAAATCTAAACTTGTCACTCATAGTACCTCTAGAGATGATGTTGGTAAGGACTCAGCTCCTAAGGGAAGGAAAATTAATAAGGAATTAAGGGATACTAACTCTAGGAGGGAAGTAGATGCTGGTATTCAGAGTACTTTGGGGAAGTTGCTTCCTTGAAATAAGAAATGTTAAATGATCCTCCTCTCTTGGAACATTAGGGGATTGAATAATCCTAGTAAGAAAATAATTGCTAAGGATCTTATAGTTAAAAACAATCCAGATATTTTCATGCTCCAAGAAACCAAAATGAATATGGATAGATTTAAAGAGGTGGGTAGGCTAATTTGGAAAGAAAGTTACTGGGAGGGGTGTATCTCCTCGGGAGCTTCAGGAGATGTTGCCACTATGTGGGATCCTATAATTTTTCATGGTTTTCTGATCATTTCTTCCCTAGTCATGTGGTTATGAGTTTCATGGGAACCATCTCTAAAAAATCCTAGTATGTTTCTAATATTTATGTTCCCAATAAAATTAATATAATTTATTTTATGAGAGTTACCCATTAATATAATTTGAATACAAATAGTTATGGAAAAATAAACTTTACTATAGTCCTAGATCAATTAAATAACTAAAATCTTGACTAGCATAGATGCTCATACATCATATTACCTACTAACAAAAATAATCATTCTCATTTAATCACATTCATCAAATCTTCTAATTTGCTGCCCAACTTAAGAATCTCATTTTCACTCAACCATGTGGCATCTTCCTTAGGCTTGTCTTTCCATTTGACAAAGTATTGGAAATACTTTATCTCTAGTTTTCTTTGTTACCTCCTTGTCAATAATAGCTTAAGGCTCCTTAAGAGAGTTCTTTCGTAACTATTGTTCCCAAGAAATGGTTTCCTTTTCACCTGGTTCAACATCTTGTACAACTAGTTCTTCTCCTTTGAATGGATATAGATCAAATACATTGAAAATAGGAGAAATGCCAACACCTTCTGGAAGTTCAATTTCATATGCATTGCTAGAAAACTTCTTAAAATCCTGCAAGGTCCAATTTTCTTGAGCTTTAGCTTGTTGTATTCCCCTTTTGGAAATATCTCTTTTCTAAGATGAGAAAGAACTAGATCTCCCACATTAAAATCAACTTCTCTCGCTTTTGATCAGCTCTTTTTTTTTACTTCATAGTGCTTTCTTCAAGTGTCTTCTTCACATGTTCATGTAAGTCCAACATTGCACTTGCAAAATCTTCACCATCAGCACTTCTAGTTTCCATTTTCCCCAAATTTCTTAACTCAAATACTCCTCTAGGATGCATACCATATAAAATTTTGAAAGGACTCATACCTGTACTCCTATTTGGAGAATCATTATAGGAAAATTCAGCTTGAGCAAGTACTAAATCCCATTGTTTTGGATGCATACTTACCAAAATCCTTAGGATGTTTCCTAAGCTCTTGTTTACTACATCTTGTCTGGCCATCTATTTGGGGATGATATGCTGAAATGAAACTCAAGTTTTTCCCTCGAATTATTTCACAAATTTCTCCAAAAGTGTATAACAAATTGTGTCTCTATCAGAAATAATACTCTAGGGTAGCCCATGCAATTTGACAATCTCTTTGAAAAACAAATTGGCAATATTAGTAGCATCACTAGTTTTTGTACAAGGAATGAAATGGGCCATTTTGGAAAATCTATCAACTACTACAAAGATAGAATCATGCCCTTTCTATGTTCTAGGCAATCCAAACACAAAATCCATACTTACTGAATCCCATGGCCTGTTGGGAATTGGTAAAGGCTGATACAAACCTTCATTTTGATTGTTTTCCTTAGCATGTTGACATATTTTACATTTCTCAACATATTTTCTAACATCATTGTTCATACCTGGCCAATAGTAGTGGGCACTAAGTTGAGATAATGTTTTATTTTGTCCAAAATGTCTTGCTAGACTACCTCCATGCTTCTCCTTCACCAAGTTCTCTCTCATAGAACTTCTTGGTATGCATAGCTGATTTCCTTTGAACAATAGACCTTCTTGAATCATATAATCCATCCATGGACTTCTATCACTGGTTATAGGATTCATGCATGCTTCATAAGCACTTTGAAAATCAACATCAATCTTGTACATTTCTTTCAAATCCTCAAATCCAAGAATGTTGATTTGTGATTCCTACATGGCCAAATTCCTCCTACTCAATGCATCAACAACCTTGTTAGTTTTTCCACTTTTATGTTTAATAAAAAGTAAAACTTTTCAAGAATTCAACCCATTTAACATGCCTCTAACTTAGTTTAGGTTGACTACTAATGAATTGCAAAGCATGATTATCTGAGAACAAAACAAATTCTTTAGGCATAAGATAATGCCTCCACTTCTTCAAATCTTGTACAATAACATAGAATTATTGATCATAAGTTGAATATTTATTCTTTGCATCATTCAATTTTTCACTGAAATAAGCAATTGGTTTGCTCTCTTGACTCAAAACAACACCTATAGCATTCCCACTGACATCACATTCAACTTGAAAAAGTTTAGAGAAATCAGAAAGGCTAAAATTGGCTCCTCTGTAATCTTCTTCTTGAGTAACTGAAAGTCCTTATCATTTGTCTTATTTCATTGGAATGTCATTTTATTACCATCAATTATTGGATCACAAATACCACTGAAATTACTTATGAAATTTCTATAAAACTAGCAAATCCATGAAAAATTCTTACCTCAAACACACTTTTGGGAGGAGGCCACTCAATTATAGCCTTGATTTTATCTTTTCCATCTTCAATCCTTCTTGTGAAATGAAAAATCCTAGATAAATCAGCTCTGTCTTCATGAAGGTGCACTTCTTAAGATTGATTAATAACTTTTCATCATGTAGTTTCTCTAATACCAATCTCAAATGATTAATATGCTCTTCCTTTGACTTACTATACACCAAAATATCATCTAGATAGACTATGAAAAACTTACCTGTGAAAGCCTTGAGCACTTCATTCATCAATCTCATGAAAGTGCTAGGTGCATTTGTCAAACCAAATGGCATAACTAGCCACTCATAAAGTCCATCATTAGTCTTAAATGAAGTTTTCCATTCATCTCCCTCTCTAATTCTAATATGATGGTAGACAATTTTCAAGTCTATCTTAAAAAAATATTGTGCTCCACTCAAACAATCCAATAAATAATATATATGTGGTAATGGAAATCTATATTTGAAAGTGATCTTGATGGATCTAGAATCCATGCACGTTATCCATCCTCCATCCTTCTTAGGAATCAACATTGTAGGTACAACACAAGGGCTTAAGATCTCTCTATGAGTCCTTTCTCCAATAATTCTTACACCTACTTCTTGATATCCTCATTCTTCTTGGGAGTCATCCCGTATACATCTTTATATGGAAGGTTAGCATCCTGGAATATATATTATATCCTCAATACACAATAATGGAATAATTGTACGAATCTAAGGTCTAAGAAGGCCCTCCTAACCTAAATATTGGTGTAATGGATCTTATTCCTCATACAATAATGGAATATGTTCTAAGGTGAGGCTCCAATCAATGTCGAGGCTCTAATCAATGTCGAGCTCTGCCGAGATCCTATTTATTGGTTGTTGGATACGTGGGAAGTGACCTGTAGGTGCTTTGTGTATATTTCCAGACAAGGTCATGAAAATGGTGATGGGAGGTGTAGTGGATTCTCCGGGGTTTTATGGATGATTCTCTAGTCTAGTCCAGAAATCCTTAGCTTGATTGGCTGCTATGTTTAATAAGGAGAATTGTGTAATGATGTCTGGTGGGAGTGGTGAGGACCTAAATACTAGTGTTCGTAAACCAACATCAATGTCTGATTGATCAATAGGCCCATTGGGTTGTGGGACCTGGATCACAACCGTAAGTTCATGGTTGTGGCAAACCTCCTATGGTCATATGAAGAGTTAATCTCTCCTTCCGACTATCCAATAATCATATGCCTTTTCAGCCTCTATGTTTAGAACTAGGAGTTGTGTAATTTTCTCAGAATACCTTATAGGTGTTCTGGCAACTTGAATGCGTAAGCTAGTGTCTATGTCGATGAGGAGGTCCCTGCATTGGGTTGTGGAACTAGAGGATCACAACCAAATATTTGTTCTCTTTCGAGTCCTTATACATTCATACAGATACCCTATCAAGGTAGTCTATAGTTAGGATGATTTGACCAAAATGTGTATGCCTTGTCATCTTCAATATTTAACTCTCTCAATTGTTCACTAATTTCTCATAGGTTTACTATTGCTCGAAAGACCTGGATCCTAAGGTCTTGATCTATATCAGCTAGTGTTGTGGGGAGATTTGGTTGAGGCACTATTGGTTCAAATATGTATTCTCTGGGATCTCTAGGTCCCGTGATTGTCATGCAAAAATGATTCAACTTTAACTAAAACTAATAAACTAATTATGAAAGATGTATCTACACTATGCATGTATTCTTTTATTTTTGTATTTTCGATGAAGTATTTTAATGAAATTAAAAGAGCAGTTATTCTAATATTTTTAAAAAATGGACAATTAATCTAGTAACAAATTAAAACAAAGTAAAGTAGCCTGGTGTAGCTATTTTCCTGTGCAGGTGTGAATTTATCCTAAATATCTAAATAACCAACTAGTTTAATCAAAAACTCTCAATCCTACCTCAGAAGTGAGAAATGAATCATAGCTTCTTAGAAACTATCATTCCCCATAGCTTCCTTGGCAATATTGAAAGTGAACTTTAACCAAAATGAAATAATTTACTACTCTATTTGATATGTTGTAACTAGAACTTTGATAGCTCAAACCTGGAGTTTACAGAATAATGGTAAATCCAGTTGTGTGTGACTTTTCCCCTCAGTGTGATCTCCTCATTCCTTCATGTTCTCGTGAATCCATAAAAGTGTGTATATGATAGCATCAACAAAAGAAGGTACTCGAACAATGGCAGCTTTGGATATAGACCGAATACAATGCGAGTAAGAGAGGGATAGTGCAAGTGAACAGAGCTTGACTATGCAATTCCTAGTGGATTTATTACGGGAATACAACACAAATACGCCGAGAGTTCTAGAAACTATCTTTTGTGACCAAACAAAACCTACAACTCTAAATGGATTCCAATCTAAGAATGAAACTACCTTATTCTAAACTGGTTTGCATGGAACAACAATGAAGCAAGATTGAAACAAGAAGATCAAATGACCTCTAAACAACAAAGGAAGACTAACAATGGATGCAAAACATGAAACTATTGGAATTCTAAGCAAGAAACTCAAAAGATTGAATGATTAAATAGAGAAGGAGAGGGGCCTCTTGTTTGAAAACAAGATGGCTATTTATAAAAATGCATTCACTAGAAGGTAACTTGGAATGGAACTCTTTTACCATTAAACAAAGAGAAAACACTATTCATAGGGTGGCCAAAACATAAATGCAAAGCAAAGTAGCTGAAAAATGTGGATAGAAATTGAATTTTACATTTGACGAGATCGTCGAACATTCTAGAAAATGCGCATAGACCGCCGCCCGTCATGGTGGCGGCACAGGACCACCCCTTCCTCATGCTGGTGGTCACAGGGACCGCCACCTAGGCAGGGCAGTGGTCTCATCACTTAAGACCAAAATGCAAGGAAAAATGGGGGCAGAGGGTAGAATAAAGAACACAAAGGCCGAATGAGGCATACGGGATACAAACGTATACTTGACAGCTTTTCTAGATCCCAAACACCTTGCAGGAGACCTGTATCATCATTGGGGTATGTGTAACCTCTTTCCAGTGGTGCAGTACCCTACAATTTTGGGTACATACATATTTCCCCCTCGAGAAGCATCTTAGCCATGAAGAGGCATAAAATGGTGGATCCGAGTATGGCGGTCCCGAAATGGGGAGTTAGGAGTTATACCTGACACGCCCGTGTGTCGAAAGTCACCATCCAAAATCCCGCTATCTAGCAAAATGAAAAAGGGGACTCAAGTGCAGATAGATAAAATAAATTGAGAAATAAAACTAAATTGATATGAAATGAGGACTTACCATCTGCGCGGGGTTTAGAACTTACCTCCGTTGATGCTCCAACCCTACGAAAGACATTCAAAATCAATTTTAGAAAGCTATATATATATATATAATGAACTCATTTTACTATTCATTTACGTGTGTCGATTTGGTGGTTTTTGAGCTCTGGGACCCATGGTGACCATTTTCGACGAGAGTATAGTCAAATGTCCATCAGAGAACATGATCATGCCTCCGAGAGTGGAACATCGGCCTGCGAAGTCTCAAGTTAGTTCTTCTCAATTTATCATTTTTAAATCCAAAACATAGAAATGTTGAAATCTTTGTCATGGGGGGATCATTTTCAAAATGCTAGTTTTAAATGAGTCTCTAGGGGGCGCCCATAGGGTAGGTCTTTATTTTGTTAAAATGGTGTTTTCTTGCATTTTTAATGTGTTTTTAGGGCTTTTGAGCCATTCATTCGCGTTTCGGGGCAGACAGACCGCCGCCTTGCCTACACAGGTAGGTGGCGGTCATGGGACCACCACCCCTAGAAGGTGGCGGTTATAGAACCACCACTCTGCATAGGGCAGTGGTTCATAACAGAAAAAAAAAAGATGTTTTATTTAATTGTTTTTGCATTTTTAGCATTTTTACATGTTCTTGATAATTTTTCTAGTTGGATTTTGTTACTAACTTACTCTTTTTCTATGTTTTTGGGTGGATGCAGAAGGAGGAGTATATTAGATGGAGTAGAGAGAGGGAGTGTGATTGGCTCCCAGCAGTGTTAGATGCACTATCTCAGGAGAGAGAGACATTCTATAGAGGGCTGGCATTTGGAGGATTACACAGGTCCCTCATGTCGCACTCCGCTACACATATTATGTGACTTATTTTCATATTGGGATGCAGATCGAACACTTTCTGATTACTGTGTGTGGGGGTGAGTGGTCCATCACCCTAGAGGATGTCTACCATATATTGGGGTTCCAATCCTTGGGAGGCGGTTGTCTCTCAAGACAAGCAGTGTCGAGATCTCAGCTTGGTTCAGTGGGCCACTTATATGGGGGATGTCATTGTTTCCATGGGGTCAAGAAGGGGGTGAAGGTCCACTCCATTGTTGAGTCAGATATTCCTGTGCTCCACAAGGCTATCATGGGCATCCTTGCTTCGAGATTGATTGGGGACAAGGGAGGGGACACTCTCTTATATTGTTGGGCTCCCATCATTACACAGATTGAGGGCCATGGCCACGTTTATGCTTGGGGAGCAGACATCCTCAGGACCACCTACCATGATTTATATAGGGTGGTCAGACTACAGGGATAGTCACTGAGCCACCCTACTCTTGTCATGAGTTAGGTGTATGAGCACATCATTCCGTATGGGAGAGGTGTACAGCAGAGGATCCTGGGGCCATCAGGGCAGCGAGGTGGACATAGGGATGACCATTCTTAGAGTGCCTCACCAGCCAATGGGCTTCTTTGACTACTACAGACATGGAGGCTACTCCTTATCAGGCCATGGCAGGGTTATGGGGAGAGGAGACACTCACATTGATCACTTGCCACACTACCAGTCAGCTGGTAGACAGATGGGGAAGTTGGAGATCCACCCCTTTGACAGAGTACCACAATAGTTTGGCCTCCCATATATTGACATGTTTCCTCCAGTGGGGCCAGTGTATAGATCTATGTTCGTGAGGCTCGGGGAGGTCCTAGAGGCCGGGGTTGGACTACGGTCACTCCTGGTGTTCCCATCACAGCTAGGAGGGTGGTTCGTGCTCGAGGGGTAGCCAGTGCTCCTCGAGCACCTTTACTTCATATTGGCATTGTCCCGCCATAGCAGAGATGAGCCTATTGACGTGGACTCCGAGTCTGAGGAGTTCACTGGGGAGATAGAGGAGGAGACAGAGGAGGTGAGACCGGAGCCGGTGGGACAGGTGAGGAGGATGATAATGATTCTGAGTGGCATGACACTCAGGATATCTTGCGGGCCGAGAGGGTGGAGCAGAGCGCAGAGAAGGTGACTCTGATTTCAGAGGAGTTTCCTTCTCAAGATTTAGGGGAGATGGTGAGTCCATGGTGGCCATCACATTTACTCCATATGTGGGAGAGGGATGACACAAGTAAGAAAATGCAAGGTGGGTAGGCATGGATCCTAGAGATCCCACTTGGAGGCCTGAGATCCGAGTGAGTTACTACTCTTTTCTCAACTTTTTTTTAGTTAGAATTGTTTAGTTGTTATTTCCTTTTTTTTTTTTTATTTATCTTTGGTTTTATTTTGGACAACTTTCTAACTTGTGTGTTTCTCCTTTTTATTTGCAACTGACTGACTGAGGGATGGCGAGACTTGATTCACTAGGTGTGCACCGACACTCTATTTCTCCCTTCTGATGGTACTCGGCCAAGCTTACTAAGGATGTTGGGGAGCCCTCAGCAGCTGGTCGACATACAGATGTCTTTTCCCCTATCTGGAAGGTGGAAAAAGATCATTACCTCCCTTCGCACCGAGCTGGCTAGATATAGGACTACTGAGCACTTGATGAGGAGGAGTCACTCTCATAGTGAGACCACAACTACTGGCCGTGATCGTGAGCCCTCCATCCATTCAGAGCGTCATCGCAAAGTAGGAGTCCTAGGCACAGCCATACACCTTCTGAGGGATCTCACAGAGATTGAGAGATCATAGTGTCTTTTTGTAGTGACTTTTGGTCGATATTTGTACGATTGTTTTTGTATTTTCTAGGCTCATTGAGCATTTTGACCATGCCTTAGTGCATGATGGCATTGTACATGAAACACCATATATATATATATATATATATATATATATATATATATATATATCTTTTTGGATCTAGACTATCTGGTGTCTAGAATTTTGTGACTCGTTTCCCATGTGTATACTAGATGTTTTTAGAGTATTTGTTTTCATGCTTTTCAGAATGTATGCAATGGATGAAAAATGATAGAAAATACTAAACAAAATGTTTTACTTTATATGCTTTTGTAATGCTGATATGTGATGATGAACATGTTGTAGTATTGAAACTTTTGGCCTCTTTGGGAAATGTCTGTGATTTCTTCTTATGTTGGAAAAATGTGATGAATGTATAGTGATAAAGAGATGAACTTGCCCCATTCCCAACTCCACGCAACCAGTAAGATGCGAGGGCTCAACACCAAGAGTTGGGAAGGGCACAAATTGTATGAGTTTGACTGAATGGAATGATGAGAGATAGACAAACCAGTGATAGAAACCAAACTTAGACCTACACACTTACCCTACTCAAAACTACCACCAAGCTTAGAAGGCCACTTACTTTCCAGTTTATCTAGACTTAGATCTATAAATGGCAACTTGGTTGACAAAATCTGGTTTTGAGGATTTGATCTCTTTGGAATTTGGACATTTGTTTTCACTTAATATAATTTGATTTGTATTTCTAGAATACCAAGATTTGTTAATTTGTGTGAATGGACCCCCCACACCCTACCTCATGCCACTAGTAAGAAGCATGGGTTTGTCACCAAAGGCAAGATATAGGTGAGTAAGGGCACTTCTTTCCTTTCCCAACCTCACACCACTAGTAAGAGATGTGGGCTTATCACCGAAGGTTGGTGGGGCAAAGAAGTGTGTAAAATAAAATATTTTGTTTGCTTGGCATTTTTTATTCTATTTGATTTTGACACTTCTGATCTATGACTTTGGGATATCCTTTCTTTCAAAGAGACATAAGAGGGATAGATGTGACACCAAGAAGCTTCTAGAATAGACCGTAGGTAAGGACAACTTTACCTAGTAGAAAGAAAGAGAAAACCAAGTATGCAGGCCTTGGTATGGTTTTCATCAATACTTGTCTGTCAAACTTGATGATAAGATTTGAAATTACTTGATGATGTTTGAAGAGATGTGATTTGAATGCTTTTTCCAATATTTTCAGAAATTTGTAATAGATTGCTTAAGAGTAAGTTCCTTGACTACAATTTTTACGAAATGAGTGGACAAAATGAAACAACAAGATGACTAATGCAATGTAGGTAGCTATAATGTACAAGTGGTGATTCTTGATGTCTTATGCGTAAAACCATTTAAGATGCAAGGAATTGATAGTTTCATTGAATTCCTCACCTTCTAGTGTGCATAAGAGATACACACCATTTCCGTAGTCTTTCATGACTCGGTATGGGCCCAACCACTTGGGCCGAACTTCCTTCCTTCACCGGTTTTCTTATCAATCTAGTTGTCTAGTCTTAGAACTAGATCTCCCTCATATATTTCTCACTCATAGACTTTTTTTTTATACTACCAGCACATCCGGTCAGCATAGGCTCTGTGTCATTGTTCAACATTTAGCCTGGCCTCATCAAGGCTTTCCAATTGAGAGAGGCGTGCCTCCCTGTAAGCTTCTTCATCCAAAATCCCTTGTAATGAGATGCGAGACTGGTATTTCAACCTCAAGTGGGAGAACTACTTCTGCCCCAATACCAATGAGAAAGGGGTTGCTCCTGTTGGTGTTCTTATTGAGGTTCGATGGGCCCACAAGGCCGGATATAGTTTTAGATGCCAATCTCGCTTGTTTTCCTTAATTGTTTTGAGGAGAATAGCCTTTAATGTTTTGTTTGTTGCTTTGGCTTGTCCATTGGCTTGAGGGTAGTAAAGAGAGGCCGTGTGATGGTTTATTTTGAATTTGCTGCATAACTCATGGACCTCATCATTTTTAAAGGATGTGCCATTATCTGAGATAATGACTTGTGGGACACCATACCTGTAAATGATTTGGTTCATAATGAACTTGGCAATTACCAAACCTGGTACGGTGGTGAGAGGCATGGCCTCTACCCATTTGGTAAAATATTCCATGGCTGTAATTATAAAATTATGGCCATCGGTTGATGAGGGAGAGAATTTCCCTATCAAATCTAGACCCCACGTGGAGAAGGGCCACATGGTTGCTATTGGTTGCAGGGATTGTGCTGGCATGTGAATCTCGTGAGAGAATTCTTGGCATTTGTGGCACTTACGTACAAACTCTACTACATCGTGTTCGAGAGTGGGCCAAAAATAGCCCATCCGATGTATTTTGTGAGCAGTGGCATGACCACCGAAGTGGCCTCCACATATCCCACTGTGGGATTCATAAAGAATCTTCTTGGATTCTTCTATGTCGACGCATCTTAGAAGCATGTCATCAAGGCTTTACGATAGAGTACTTGTTCTAAAACAACATATTTAGTAGTGATAATGCGTAACCACCTTCTTTGTTGTGATGTGGCACTTTCTGGGTATGTGTGGTCCATGATAAAATTGATGATATCAGTGTACCAGGGACATGTAGAGATGGGGGCCTAGTTTTGACAAAGTATATACACTCATCAGGAAAGTCCAGATTTACCAGATCACCTCCATCTAATGGATTGTCAGCTAACCAGTCTGCAATGATTTGTCCCTTAACGGATTTTTGGTTTACAAATGTTAACTCAAATTCACCCATTAAGGTTATGAAATGCCCAACCTTTTTAGATAAAGACCCTTGCATGAGGAATGTTCATAAATGATCTGTCTTTACAATGACCCTTGTTTCTTGGTTTAACATGTAATGTCTTAAACATTTTGTTGCAAAGACTATGGCAAGGCATTCTCTCTCTACCTGTATAACATGTTTCATAATCAGCAATGTTCGCTAATGAAATAGACTACACGTTCTCATTTATCATTGTCTTCTTGAGCCAGCATGCAGGCTAGCGAGACATCAGTGGCCCGTGAGTATAGGATCAAAGGGTGGTCTGTTTTGGGAGGCATTAGCATGGGTGGAGACAACAAGAAGCGTTTAACTACTTCGAAGGCCTCGTTGCATTCTTCAGTCCAATCAATGCTATAATATTTCTTTAATAGATTGTTGATTGGATGAATGGAAAAACTTAAATCTGGATGAACCTTCGATTGCACCGAGTTTCCCAAGAAATGACCTGATTCTAGACTCATCCGATGGTGGAATCATTTCGAGAACAACCCAGATTTTGGCTGATCAACATCAATCCCTCATGAAGATATAATGTAACCCAAAAGTTTTTCCTCCTGTCACACCAAACACGCACTTCTCTGGGTTTAATGTGATGCCATATTCAATCAATCATGAGAGGATGATACAGTACTTCTGATGATCACAACACTTCTTGGCCTTGGCCAATAAGTCATCCACATAGGATTCCACAATTTTATGGATAAGATCATGGAATATGTATGTCATTTCCCACTATATGTAGCATCGCATTCTTAAGACCGAATGGCATGACAACGTAACAATAAGTTCCCCAGGGAGTTATAAACGTAGTTTTGGCTTGATCCTGTTTCAGATATTTTAATCTGATTATACCCTGAGAACCCATCCATGAGGGACAATAGTTCAAATCCAGCTATTGCATCAACAATAACGTCAATGGATGGTAACGGAAGTCATCTTTGGGACAAGCTTTGTTAATATCCCAAAATCTATGCAAATGCGTATCTTCCCATTCTTTTTTAGAACAGGATGATATTAGATACCCATTGTGAATAGTCAATGGGTTTGATGAATCCCACTTGGAGAAGTTTTATTACTTCCTCTTTTACCATGAGAGCCACTTTTGGCTTCATTGGTCTTGACTTTTGTTTAATTGGTTTTGCATCTGGTTTAGTGACAAGGTTATGTACCATGATGTGTGGTGCAATGCCCATCATTTCTTTATAGTTAAATGTGAAAGCCTTTTGATGTTCTTTGAGGACTTGGGTGTGTATTTCTATCTCCTCCGAGTTAACGAGGATCCCAACTTCAAAATTTTTGGTTCTTCCTCCATTCCGATGTTTATGTCAATGGTTTCTTCTATTAAAGAAGTGTTACCTTCTTCAAATTCAGGTGGGGCTGGAGGTAGTTCCAAGCTTTCTCCATCTTCTACCTCGTAGATATCGAGATCCTTTTGGAGGAGACTCTACCATGGGATTTCCAAAATAGGAAGAGGAATGTGGTATTAGGGAAAGATCCACTATGCGGTGAGCAAGGTGTAGCTCCGCATAGGTGTTTAGATATTCGAGAGTGACTCTATCACCATCAAAGTGATCCAGATAGGAAAATCATTCTCAGCTTCTCCATGAGTGAGGAGTGGGTTTGTTGGTATTTTACGTATTAATGGTTCAGTATGAAGTGATACTCGTGAAATTTGTATCTTCCAACTCACTGTTTGGAGTGAAACGGGAAGTTGAGGTTGCTATTGAATCTGAAGAAGGTTCTGCTCTCGTGGGATTGCTTCAATTGATATGAAGTTGAATCCCTTGCTTAGATCTAATACCGTTGTTTTGTAGAGTTGTAAATGTTCAGCCCTAGTTTCATATACCTCAGAGACTTGGTTTGCAACTAGTTACGAGTCTCCTAACACTCTAATGTTATCGACACCCATTCTTTTGGCTAGGATGAGGCCAAGGAGGAGAGCTTCATACTCAGCTCCATTGTTTGTACATTCAAAGTTTAATTTAAAGGTGAAAGGTAGGATCTTTCCCTCAGGTGAAGTAAAGATCACTCCTACCCCAACTCCAAAGTGACATCTAGCTCCATCAAAGTGGAGAGTCCAATATTTTCTTGGAAAAATGGATGTTGGGATATTTTTCATCTATTTCTTCTTACTTCAGTTACTTCTACCATACAAAAATTTGTCTGATGGAAGAGAAGCAATTCCTAGGGTGTATCCCATACCCATAGAATCAAATGGTAGGAGAATAGGTAAATATTTCTCTAGCAACTCAACAATTTTTTGTGGTAGTCCCTAATGACACTATTTCTATGACGTTGGCCTCATTTTTGAGTGTCGGATGCCCTCGACCAGATTTGTAATTTCCAACTCTGTGGTGGGTATCAACTTCTCTTTTGGTTTTGAATTAATTGGTTTGCTAAGTTGATTTGTTGGGAGTTCAAACTTGGAATGAATGCCTGGTCTTTTCTTCAAATCAGCTAGGTGTATATCGAAGGGTTTTGGGTCACCTTGTGCCACAAATATTTTCCCTAAGTGTAGAAATCTTATTTCTTGGAATAACGTGGAAGGGATTGCCTTCATGCGGTGTATCCATGGCCGATCGAGGATCATATTATAGTTGGTTTCCTGATCTATAATATAAAATTTGGTGAGGACCATCTTGGGTCCTAAAGTGACTAGTAAAACTATGGTTCCAATTGAGGTGGCCTTGAGGCTATCATAACCTCTTAGCGTATTTCATGTTGTGGAACAGTTTGTCTCTCCATATCCTAACTTTTGAAGAAAAGTGAAGGGGACTATGTTAACTACTGCCCCATCATCAATCATTGTGCATTTAACATAATTATTGTAAACCCATACTTGTAAATGTAAAGTCTAGGTCACCTCTTCACGTAATTTCAATGCGTCTGTTGGCATTTTGCTTATATCAAATATAAACTCAGTATCCCTATCTAGCTTGCCCTGGAGGGTAGACGTCAAAGTCTACATGGTTTACTTGTGTTTCCAGAGGAGGAGGGTGATATTAATTAAATGACCAAGGCCTAATGCTTCTAAGAGAGCAGCCCTATGGGTGGGAGAGTTCTTTAACAAGTCCAAGAAGGAGATGTGAGAGAAGGTTTTCGTTAAATCATTAATTAAATCATAGGTGCCTATGGGTTTTACCAATGTTTGTTGAATGTTGTCTAGTTCCAATGGATAACTTGGAGTTGGTTGAGAAGAATAATCCCGTGTTCTTGTTATGGTTTCTATGGGTAGCTTGGTGTCTAACTCTACTAGACCAACTATCTTGGTTTGTAGTCGAGTTCCTAATTAGGGTGTGACCGTGGATTTAATGAAGTTGAAGCTTCATGATCATTGTTTCCTGTTATAACACCCTTGTTTGTTCCACTTGGATCTAACCTGTTATTGTTAGAATGGTTTGGGAGTGGATCATTAAAGATCTTGAGGGGTGCATTTTGAGGGGAAACTACCCCTGTGTAAGTGTTTGGAGTGGGTACTATAGAATTTGCTAAGAACATATCTATAAAGAGTTGTTTTTGATCTTCTGGAAAATGTTGCATGAATTTATTGTAGTCACGAAAGTCCTAGTATCGTGGCCTTGAATTTTGTGGAAACCACAATACAAATTGGGATTATAATTTTGAGGTTATTGATTTGAAACCTGTTGTGGCCCAAAATTCTGATAAGGTTGTTGGTTGTTAGAGTTAAAATTTTGAGGTTGTTGCCTTTGGTTTTGACTCTGATATCCAGTTGGGTTTTGATTTGGACCTTGTGTTTGGATTTTTCATTGTTGTTGTTGTTGTTGTGGTCATGGTGGATGATTAAAATCCACCATGTTGATTGTTGGAGTAAAATTGTTATTTCACTGATTGTTAACGGGTGGTGAAATGTTCACAACATTTTCTCTTTTAGTTTGGTCAGTTACTCCATCTGTTGTAACTCCACAGTTCTTGTTAAGGATCTTAGGTCCTTGATTAGCATTCCCAGTATTAGGATAGGCCATGGTGTTTTGATTGGGAGTGATTAATTTCCCATTTGTTCCATATGTCTTACGACCACTATCTATCACTGCTTGGTCGATTCGGAGAGCACTCTCAGTACTTCATCATAAGTTCTTAGTGGGAACTTCTGACTTCTTCCTTTATCTCTCTATTGAGAGAATGAAGGAATAAATCACATAGTTCCATCTGATCCATGTTTGGAGCACTTGCTTGATGAGTAGAGAACCATACGCCATCTTTGAATAAAATGAGCAGTGGATTCATTATGTTCTTGTTTAATATGCAAGAATTCCCTGATTCTTGTTCTTAACAATTTGTTCATATCAAAATATTTGATGAACTCTGACATGAGTTGTTTAAATGAGTGTATCGAGGCTTCAGGTATTCTGTAATACCAATCAAGGGCAATACCCTCTAAGGTTTTAGGGAATATCTTAGCAACAACCCCATCCCAAGGGAGTAATTCCCATATGGCTCATGGCATAGGCCTTAATGTGTGCATTTGATCTCCCTTCCCTTTGTATTTGGGTAAATCAGGAAGAGGTCTTGGAAGCATAACACTTCATATGGTGAAGTCTAGGGGCTCTTTTAAATATTCTGAATAAGTCCCTACCGCATAGGCCTCGACCATCGATGGTGCTTGCTGAGGGGGTGGGGGTGGCATGGTTTGTTGATATGGCATAGCATATGTATTTGCAGGGACATAAGGGAATCCCTGTGGTTGAACGAACATCCCGGGAGAAGAGAACATGTCTCCTTGTGGTGATTTTGAATAAATGTTTAAGTAGGGAGGAGCATTGTTTCTAGTATGGGTTGTTTGGTGCCAAGTTGAGAGGTATCATATTTTCAACTGGAGCGGCATTTGAAAACATGGTCCTAGTTGGTGTTTTTGTGGGGTAATTATACGGATGTTGAGGAGGCATGCCTAATGTGCCTGTTCCTGTAAGGAGGTCAACTTGATTGGGGTGATGCGGAGGGTTGGGGATTCCTTGCTTGCCCAAAATATGAATTTTGATTTTCTTGAGCAAGTTCCAATCCTCTAACCTTCTCAACTAAGGCTGAAATGACCTCTATTGGTGAAGACATAGTGTTTTTCCTTAATGGCATTTGTTGTATACCTTGAGGTTGTAAAGGGGTATGATACCCTGCTATGAATTGATCATTACCCTGCCAAGCTTCACCAAGAGCATTTCCCATAGGTGGAGGAATGGGGGTGTTTTCTTGGAGTAGGGTATCGATTGTATTTGCAAACTCCCTATAGGTGGGTACATGTTTTGGAAGCATTGTTCACTTCTAGCATAGCATGCTAAGTACTCCTCATCCAAAAATGGGAGTGGATCTGACTGTCTACTGATCTATGGTCTGAACAAGACCCGAGGAGATGAAGTGGATTCTCCAGTAAACGTCATATTGTTAGAGCCTGAGGGCTCTGGTTGTTGTGTTTGTGCAAGCTGATCCAACTCCTCAATTCGGAAATGAAGAACTAGAACTAGTTCTTTGAGGGGGAGTTTGAGATGACAAGTAATTACTTGAATAGTTATCAGCCCATGTAGAAAGTGAGGGTGATGGTTGTCTATTTGTTTGACCATAATTTGCTTCGAGACCTGAGAGAGGTCTCCATATATATGCATCATCGTATCCCAACATATTTGGGGGGTATATGAATACCCATAGAATAATGGGAAAGAGTGAAGGTGGATGAAAGAAATGAAAATAAAAGGGGAACAATTGTTTGTTTCACATCGGGTTCACCAATTTTGTACGATGGAAAAGTGACATGTGAGCATGGGAATCTACAAGTAACTCTTCCTCGTACCCGACCTCCCGAGGTCATGCCAAGATGGCTAGTGAATGTGGAATATATATGGATACATAAAAAACTAGTTGGGTAATCTTATATCCTCAATACACAATAATGGAATCTATGAATCTAAGGTGAAGAAGGCCCTCCTAACCTAATTGGTGTAATGGATCGCTGATATAATAGTTGTTCGAGGCTCCAATCAATGTCGAGCTCTACCGAGATCCTATTTATTGGCTATTGGATACATGGGAAGTGACCTGAGGGGCTTCGTGTATATTTCCAGACAAGGTCATGAAAATGGTGATGGGAGGTGTAGTGGATTCTCCGGGGTTTTATGGATGATTCTTTGGTCTAGTCCAGAAATCCTTAGCTTGATTGGATGCTATGTTTAATAAGGAGAATTGTGTAATGATGTCTGGTGGGAGTGGTGAGGACCTAAATACTAGTGTTCATAAACCAACATCAATGTCTGATTGATCAATAGGCCCATTGGGTTGTGGGACCTGTGGATCACAACCGTAAGTTTGTGGTTGTGGCACCTCCTATGGTCATATGAAGAGTTAATCTCTCCTTCCGACTATCCAATAATCATACGCCTTTTCAGCCTCTATGTTTAGAACTAGGAGTTGTGTAATTTTCTTAGAATACCTTACAGGTGTTCTGGCAACTTGAATGCATAAGCTAGTGTCTATGTCAATGAGGAGGTCCCCTGCGTTGGGTTGTGGAACTAGAGGATCACAACCAAATATTTGTTCTCTTTCGAGTCCTTGTATAGTCATACATGGATACCCTATCAAGGCAATCTATAGTTAGGATGATTTGACCAAAATGTGTATGCCTTGTCATCTTCAATATTTAACTCTCTCAATTGTTCACTAATTGCTCATAGGTTTATTGTTGCTCGAAAGACCTGGATCCTAAGGTCTTGATCTATATCAGCTAGTGTTGTGGGTAGATTTGGTTGAGGCACTATCGGTTCAAATATGTATTCTCTTGGGCTCTCTAGGTCCCGTGATTGTCATGCAAAAATGATTCAACTTTAACTAAAACTAATAAACTAATTATGAAAGATGTATCTACACTATGTATGTATTCTTTTTTTTTTTGTATTTTCGATGAAGTATTTTAACAAATTAAAAGAGCAACTATTCTAATATTTTTAGAAAATGGACAATTAATCTAGTAATAGAATTAAAACAAACAAAGTAGCCTGGTGTAGCTATTTGCTCGTGTGCAGGTGTGAATTTATCCTAAATATCTAAATAACCAACTAGTTTAATTGAAAAACTCTCAATCCTACCTCATAAGTGAGAAATGAATCATAGCTTCTCAAAAACTATCATTCCCCATAGCTTCCCTGGCAATATTGAAAGTGAACTTTAACCAAAATGAAATAATTTACTACTCTATTTGATACGTTGTAACTAGAACTTTGATAGCTCAAACCTGGAGTTTACAAAATAGTGGTAAATCTAGTTGTGTGTGACTTTGTCCCCTCAGTGTGATCTCCTCATTCCTTCATGTTCTCGTGAATCTAGAAAAGTGTGTATATGATAGCATCAAGAAAGAAGGTACTCGAACAATGGCAAGCTTTGGATATAGACCGAATACAATGTGAGTAAGAGAGGGATAGTGCAAGTGAACAGAGCTTGACTATGTAATTCCTAGTGGGATTTATTACGGGAATACAACACAAATATGCCCGAGAGTTCTAGAAACTATCTTTTGTGACTAAACAAAACCTACAACTCTAAATGGATTCCAATCTAAGAATGAAACTACCTTATTCTAAACTAGTTTGCATGGAACAACAATGAAGCAAGATTGAAACAAGAAGATCAAATGACCTCTAAACAACAAAGGAAGACTAACAATGGATGCAAAACATGAAACTATTGGAATTCTAAGCAAGAAACTCAAAATACTGAATGATTAAATAGAGAAGGAGAGGGGCCTCTTGTTTGAAAACAAGTTGGCTATTTATAGAAAATGAATTCACTAGAAGGTAACTTGGAATGGAACTCTTTTACCATTAAACAAAGAGAAAACACTATTCATAGGTGGCCAAAACATAAATGCAAAGCAAAGTAGCTGAAGAATGCAGATAGAAATTGAATTTTACATTTGACGAGATCTCGTCGAACATTATGGAAAACGCACAGACCACCACCCCGTGCAAGGTGGCGGTTACAGACCACCACCTTGTCTTAGGCAGCGGTCATGGGACCGCCGCCCGTAGGGTAGTGATCTCATCACTCTAAAGACCAAAATGTAAGGAAAAAGGGGGCAGAGGGTAGAACAAAGCACGTAGAGGCTAGATGAGGCATATGAGATACAAACATATACTTGGTGAGATTTTCTGGATCTCAAACACCTTGTGAGGAGACCTGTATCATCATTGGGGTATGTGTAACCTACCATCTATGTTGAAAAAAGGTTTTCTATGTTTCCATTATCTACAACTATCTCGCAACATTTTCCTTTTCTCTTACATGTTGTTCTTAACAATTTTTTCCATTGAGGTGGTTTTATGTCTTCCTTTTTGGGCTTGAGAAAATATTCTTCATCATGAGTGATTCACCCACTTCTGGTAGGTCTTCTTAGACCTCACGTTCGCTTCTCTCTCTTCTTCACCCTGTGCCACATGAGCACCTCTTTCTTGGCTAGTTGAAGGATTTTTAGGACACTCATAAGACCTATGACCTGCATATTTATTACACTTAAAACACTTACCCAAAAATCTTCCTCTTCCTCTCTGGAAATGTATTCTTCCTCTTGGTGAGAAACCTCCTCTGGTACTCTGAGAACTACTACCTTCTTCTTGATTTTTTTGCAGCTTTCTCCTTCCACTTGATTGACCAAATATGCTTCTAAATACTCTGCCTCTTCCTCTTGAAAATGAACCACTCTTCCTAGAGATCTTCTCTTCAGCCTTGAGTGCTAATTGATAAGCCTCATCCACTTTGTCTTAGGGGATAAAATGTTGATTTCATCCAAGATTGCAAATTTCAATCCATTAAGATATCTAGCCACCTTCTCCAAATCATCTTCCACTTGACCTAATCTTATGGTCAATCTATAAAAAAATTCTATATAGTCTTTCACAAACATATCTTTCTGCTTCATATTTTGGAGTGATCTAAACAAATTTTTCTAGTAGTCCTTAGGTATGAATTTATCTTTCAATTTTGCCACCATTCTATCCCAATCCTTGATTTTTTCCTTGTTCTTATTGAATCTCTCCTTCGCACTCCATCCCACCAAATGGAGGCATGACTCTTCAACCTAGTTACTATAAATTTCACTTTTTTATCATTATCCACCTCCTCATATTCAAAATATTTTTCTAGAGCATCAATCCAATCAATGAGCTCTTCAGGTTTTAGGCTTCCTTCATACATTGGGACCTCCATCTTTTTCTAGAACTGGCTCCCATAATTTCCTTGATTAATCTATCTTTTGCTTCCTCTAGAGGAGGTACATCCACATTCAATTATCCTTGTTATTCTTCACTCTCTTCTTCATATGCAATGCCTCTTCTCTGAGACAATTCCACCTCTTGTAGCCTTGCTCTTGGCTTCTGACCTCTTCCATCAACTAGTTTTGTTTCCTTATCTCTTCCAACAATTGGGCCTGAGTCACCCCGGTCAAGCTCCTCCTATATCTACCATTCTCTTCAACCTATCTCTCTCGGAGATCAATTCTCAACTCGATACCACAAATTGGTGCAACTATTTACCAATTTTAAATTACTTTGATTGTCAATTGTTTTCTTTTTTTAGTGGATTAATTTTTATATCATTTAATATTTAAACTGGTCTGATTTATCTCTATTATGATGACAGTAAATTCCAAATAGAATTATGTTCTCAACACTTGTAATTCAACTTCATACCTCTAATCATTTAACTCGTCCTCCTTAAAGAACCAGGACTTTAACATTAATTAATTATGCCTAAATCTACAAAAACATGAGTTCCATTTGGTGGGATGCCTTCCAAATTTTCTGCTAAATTATTATTTCTCCCCACAAAACCAATCAAAATAATTATGTTATCACCTTGTAGGGGACCTCTAGACAGGCTTCTCTTTAAAATCTTAGAATTTTTCACTGGATAAATTGCGAGTTTGATCAAAATTTCAATTTCATGCCCTAGTTCGCAACTTTGGTCGACTGTGTCAAAACAAAGACACAAAAACAACTAATTCTTTGTCAAATTCGAATTATTTTTCCAATTTCTAATCATAGAGGATCAATTGAATGGTGAAAAAACTTTTCTAGCCTTTAAATTCATAAAAAAATCTCGAAATTCCTCTATAACTCAAGTTGCAACATCTCTGTGAACTATAATTTATTGGTGTGTTGTTTAAAAATAAATATTTACATGAAAAACCTATATATAATATTAACAACTCTCCCAAAAAGTCCTCCCTTTTTTTATTCTATCAAAAACAAACTTATCCATACTCTCCCATGAGATTCCATCTGTAATAATTTAATATATCATCATCTCATGCATTCTCTCCTTCATGGATCTCTATCAAATATGACTAAACTAAGACATAAGTTTAAAAAATCTTCCAAGAATCATGCAACAACTTTACCAATATACTAGATACACTCCTAAGATCACTCCATGGCTCGTACCAAATAACTCTTCTACCCTTGCATGATCTTCATGGATTTATTTAGCCTTATACATGCTTATTACAATTTAAGCTTATTTATTTTATGAGAGTCACCCATTAATATAATTCAAATACAAATTGTTATGGAAAAAATAAACTTTACTATACTCTTAGATCAATTAAACATCTAAACGCTTGACTAGCATAGATGCTCCTAGTTAAGAGACCTCAAGAGGAGAGATGGATAAAGTTAAACTTTGATGCAGCTTCAAGGGGTAACCATGGAAATGTAGGATGTGGTATTTTCAGAGATTCTACATACCAATTGATTTTAGCTTTGGTGGTCGACTATGGTGTCTCCTCTAATAATGTGGTAGAGGGAATGACCCTCCTCTTCGGATTATTGGAGGTAAAAAAATAGAATTGGCAGCATCTATGGATTGAAGGAGATTCAAAAATCATTATTGATTTGGCCCAACATAAAATTGATAAAGTCTGGGCATTGAAGACAATTTGTCAAAATATTAAATCTATTCTCTCTTCCTTACCCGAGATTAGATTTTCCCATGTTAAGAGAGAGGAGAATATGGTGTTTGATTTCTTAGCTAATAGGGGGTCGGGTCAGTGGGACAATTTACTTTGAAAGTGTCATGTGTGGGAGGATAATTTCCCTAGTGATGTCATGTCCCTTCTTTTAAGGGACTCAAGGATGGCAGAAGGTGATGCAGGGAGTTAATGATGAATTGTGTTGCTTATTTATAACTATTAAGGGGATGTTAATGTTTTTGTAAAGGAATATCTTCTCTTGGAATCTAGGTTTTAGCTCGTTCCCTTACACGTGTACAAAGTGAATTGTGGAGGGGTGTTATAAGTGGTGTTTGGTAGGGGTTTTTCGTCACCTCTATAAGTCTATTTTGGGAAATTTTAAGTGGTAGGGATTTGGGAGCTCCCGTAGGTGATTTTGAATTTAGCAAGATGAATAATGTGGATGGATTGAAATATGGTCCAAGACGTAAAAGGAAAAGATCCTTAACAAAAGAAGTGGTTGGATATTCCTTCTCTTCTAAGATGGATGGTAAAATTAAGAATGTCTCCATGAGGGGCTGGTTAGAGAAAGTGTGGTATGTTGTATAAAGATTCGAAGAGGATGAAGAGGTAGAATTATGTGAAAACATGAAGAAACTGATGATTGATCCAAATTAATCAAATTGCAAAAGGAATATGTTCAATATGGCCCATGGACTCAGTGCACAACCAATATCTTATCTCATTCTTCTGACCTATTTATTCTACACAAAGAACATGAAGGATTGGAGGATCTTCTAGTTAGAATGCGCTTTCATATCCATGTTTTTGCTAAAGGTGTGCATTCCGTTTCCAATGGGTTGGTAGATTTGGAAGAGAATCGGGGTGGTACTTCCAAAGTGAGTGCCAAGGTAGAAATAAATAAATGTTGCATGGATCCATCTTCTTCTTCCACACAAATTTTGAACAATTCAGATTCACAAAGTATTACCGAGATGCAATCGAGTGAGAGAATGGAATAGCTTGTTTGGTCTCTATCCTGTCTCGGAAGATATCTGTAAGTTTTGAGCCTAGTTGAATAAGGTTTGAAATTTATTATAGTATATGGCTTATAATGATAGAGGATTTATATTTGGTATTTAGGAAATAGGATAGGTATGGGGATGTAAACATTCTTAGAATTCTTCCCCATGAATTTCGTATGTAATTTGCATGATAATGTACCTTCTCACTTTATGAGTTTCCATTGATAACTATTGATATAATGGACTAGAGCCTCATGTAATTTTCTTGTAGGATAGGGCCTTGTCCCTAGGTATTAATAGAAAAAAATTAAGAAAATATATCTAGGATGATTTTACAGTTAATTTTAATTAATATCATATCTATATTTAAATATGAAAATATATATGGAATGGTTTTATAGTTAATTTTAAATCTATATTTAAATATGAAAATATATCTAGAATGTTTTTACATTTAATTATATTGGCATAGTTTGGATTGTCTCCCTCTACTAGTTTCTTCAGAATATCTTGAGTAGTTCTCTAGTTACATTGAGATTCAATCACATCATAGTAAATGAACCTATAATTGTCTCACATATCTTGAATGTCATTAGCCTAGCAGCCACAAGCCTGTATAAAAAATAAACATGATCGGTTTATTGTTTTGTAGACCAATGTCAGCTTCCATGGAATCACTCAAATATTTTCCGAAGATCTCTATAGTTTAATGTTAATTAATTTTTAAAACTGATAAAAAGATTATTCCAAAGTAGAAGTTAAATCATAGCAACTCATATCCCTTATTAAATAGAAACATGTTATGTTTATTGTTTTAAGGATCAATGTTGGATTCCCTGAAATCATTAAACAATTTTTCCAACAACTGTATAGTTTAATCTTAGAATAATTTTAAAATTGATAAGAACCTTATTCCAAAGAAAAAATTAAAGCCTAGCAATCTCTAGCCCGTACAAAACATAAACATGTTTTGTTTATTATTTTACATATCATGGTCAGATTCCAACATTTTGATTTTTGGATTCTAGTATATGTTATTTTGGAGTACGATAAATTCCAATATATGTGATTTTAGATTCTAATATATGTTATTTTACATTCCCATATATGTGAATCTAGATTACAATATATAAAATATTAGAATCCAATATGTGAAATTTTGGAGTGAAAATAATTCCAATATTTAACATTTTGGAATCCAAAAATAGTAATATTAGATTCCAATATTGGCTATATTTTTTAGCTGCTCAGACTAGAATAAGTCTATATTTAGTGAAATAAGAATTTTCGTGACATGGTAAAACCTCCTAAAAATATATGGAGATAATTTCCCAAGGATTTTTAGGGACAAGAAGAGGAGTGTAAAGTCATAACTTTCTATTGCTAGGATTTCTCATGGTATAAATAACACATCCTTTTTATAATGTTTCTTACATGTTCCTACATACAAGGCTAATAAGAATACATATGTAAATGTGTAGCTATTCTACCAACACCAAAACAACCATATATAATAGAACTGTGAGCTTCCTAATCATATTCACTCTTGTATCCCGTAGAATAAAAGTTTACCGAATGATACAAGAGTCCATCATACACATGAAAATAAAATTATCCTTCCTAGTTACCACTCATAAAATCTTCATACACTTCATTAAAATAAACATCATTAGTATATTGTTCTTTGTAACTATCATTAATGAGTGAAATTTGATGTAAAAGAATAGATGCAATAATGACTCAAGGTCTAGATAGCTTATTAACAACCTTATTTTGTATACTTTTATTACACCTGAACACAAGAGGAAAATCCTTTAGGAAACCCATCCAAAAAAAGTATCTATACTGTTGCATCTTGGTCTACGGTTATACATACTAGAGAGCTAGATGATCTGTATGAATTATTGTTTCCTTTTCCATCAAGTAGTGTTTCCATTTTTCACACTCTTCACCAAAGCATACAACTCTTTATCATAAGTTGGATAATTTCTTACCTCACCCGTGAATGTCTTAGAATGGTAATAAGCATGCTTCTTATTCTTCATCAATACATCACCCATTACATATTCACTGGCATCTATCTTGATATTAAATGATTGATGGAAATCTAGAAGTGCTAAGATAGGAGCAGTACTTATTTTCTTTTTCAGTGTATGAAAATCTCTTTGATGCTTGCCTCACCACCGAAAAACTTGTTTTATGCTAGTCAAGAATGAAAATAATATTCA
The DNA here is from genome assembly GCA_018340775.1 of Taxus wallichiana var. yunnanensis. Taxonomy (NCBI): domain Eukaryota; kingdom Viridiplantae; phylum Streptophyta; class Pinopsida; order Cupressales; family Taxaceae; genus Taxus; species Taxus wallichiana. Next base: position 419,448,175 of record CM031238.1, on the reverse strand, counting down.
ATAAATGATAAGTTAATAATAAACTTTCTCCAATACTCAAATGCACTAAGAAAGCTTCTAACCCGCATTGCTTATTAGGTTTAGGCTAGTTAACAATGACCTCAACTTTTGTAGGATCAATTTTCAATTTACCATGTCCCACAACATAACCCAAATAAATCAAATATGTTTTCCCAAATTCACATTTATAGATCTTCATAAATAGTTTCTAATTTCTCAAAGCATTTATGAAATTATGAATATGAATGACATGATCATGACATGATTTACTAAAATTTAGAATATCATCTAAGTATAATATCACAAAATCATCAATGAATGGCCTAAAATCATCATTCTCACATGCATGAATGTAACCATTGTATTTCACAATCCAAAAGGCATAACGAGCCATTCAAACAAACCTAATTTTTTTCTTGAATTTACAGTCCTTTTTATCTACCATGTAGTAACCAAATAAATACTTGTTTTCACATGATGAGATCTAACAATATATCCAATCCCATCTTTGACAAACAAGTATTTATTCTCTTCTCGTGTAGAAGATATGTTTACGATCATAAAGATATGGAATTTCCACAATAACACCAAAATGTCTAATGGAACCACATCCAAATAATACTCATCAAATACTTTCCATGTTATTTCTCTTTGTCTTTGATCACCACCAGTACAAAATTATTTCTTGAATTTACAATCATTTTAATTTTTCCTATAGTAACTAAAGAAAGATTGTTTTCACACGATGAGCACCAAAAATATATTCAATCCCATCTTTGAAAAGAAAGTATTTATTCTCTTATCTATAGAATATTTCTTTATAATCATAAATATATGGAATTCCACAAATGTATAATTGAACCACATCCAAATAAACCTCATCGATGAACTTGTCAATAATGGCCAATCTAGACATATAATTTTTTGTTACCTGTAATTTTGCATCATCACAAACCCAACCCAAAGGATAAGGCTTAGGATGTGTTTTTTTGGAATCCCAATTACTTCAATACCTCATCTAAAATTAGATTATCTTGAGATCCACTATCAAATAGAGTGTATATTTTAATATGTTTAGAAACAAATTTAATGTGGGAAAGATCATTTATTTTCTTATTATCATGCATAGATTGTTGTTTATAAGAAGATACAACATTAGATGAACTTGTGATATAATAAGAGGAAGAATTACAACCTTAGAAACTCATGGCCATGATCTTGGTTTCTTCCCCAAAATCAAATCCAAGATCCCGCACTGAGTGTTAGTTTTCTTCTATTTTCCTTTCTTATTATTAAACCATTTAGGCTTGAGTTCAAGATGTAATTTACAACACTTAGATTCGTCACGATTCTTTTTACAATGATTGCAAAATAATTTATAATATTATTTCTTAACAATATTATTATTATTTTTCTTACCCTTTCCTTTACCTTATTTTTTCAAACATTTCTCTTTGTTGTCGATTTCTTTTTCTTGTGTCTCGAGTAGGAAGACTCTTTCATCATTTTCCCTCTTTCTTCCAAATGATTAGCTTGCACACACACCACATCGAGGTTAGTATAATTAAGAAAAAGAAGCATATGTGTCAAATATCTATGTAATCCACCAATATATTATAGCATTGTTTCTTGTGTATGGAGAGAAATACCCAAAATGAGATTCTTTTTTATAAACCCCTATGTATAATATTGAACACTCTATCCCTTTTTTTTACCTCAGAATTTTCCAATCCACCATGGCTTGTTGCATATAACCCAAAGGATAAAATTAAACACATTAATTTTTTTCCAAGGAAATAAATTCAACACACATCCGCTATATTCCATCTTTCTTAGGCACCAAAATGATAGGTGAACCACAAGGAGATGGAATTGGATTGATAACTCCTTTTTTCAATAGTTCCATCACTTGCTTCTTGATCTCCTCATTCTCAACCATAAAAAATCTATAAATACCAATGTTAGAAAGAGGTACATCCTAAATTTTTTTTATCTCATGTTGAAGCCCTCTTTTAGGAGGTATACCTTGTGGATCCTTAAAAATGTCATCATAGTTATCAACAATCTTAATCAATTAATTGAGATATTTAGGATCACAATCCTCAAAAGCCTTGTAATGTTCTTTCTCTTTTTATTTTATCACCATCAATTCAATTTTTTTCTTGAATTTGCAATCCTTTTCATTTGTCTTGAAGTAACCAAAGAAAGAATTATTTTCACATGATGGGATCCAACAATATATTCAATCCCATATTTGACAAGAAAGTATTTATTCTCTTCCCTGTAGAAGATTTATTTATGATCATAAATATATGGAATTCCCAAAATCACACCACAAATGTATAATGGAACCACATGCAAATCAACATCATCAATGAACTTGTTAGTAATGGAAAAATCTAAACCTATAATTTTTTTGACCTACAATTTTGCATCATCACAAACCCAACCCAATGGATAAGGATTAGAATGTTGTTTTGTTTAAAATCCCAATTTCTTCACAACCTCCTCTGAAATCATATTATCTTTATATCCAATATCAAATAGAGTTTCTATTTTAATGTGTTTAGAAAAACTCTAAGATGGAAAATTTAATTTCTTTTCTTCTCATCACGCATAGATTTTTGTTCGTAAGAAGATGCAAAATTAGATGAACTAGTTATAGAAGAATACAAATAAGCAAAAATTGTAGTCATTTTTACTCCTATCACAAAAGGAAGAACCCCATGCGTGCCGACCTATCACCCAACAGAAGCTGAGCACTCACCCGAGGCACGCGCAGGTGCCAAGTCTCTCTTTTATGTGAGTTTAGTGGGAAGCATTATCTATGATTAGTGTAAGAGTATTTAGGAAAGAAGTTGAGACATACAAGAACCATAGGGCTTAGAACAACCTCCAGATCCTTGTAGTCACTTCAGACCGAGTGCTTTAACAAATTCCAAAACATATACTATAACAGAAAGAAAGATACAACCATTCATTCATAGCATGAAAGGAAAGAGAACTCATATGAATGAAATATACATTAAACCCATTGATATTCATATCTATTTATAATAGGTAACCTCAATATATTCATTGGTTCATTACAGAGTGTCACAGAGAGCAGACCATAGTCATGCACACCACTGGACGTATGTAACTAAGCTAACAGAAAAAAAAAAATAACAACTCCATGCTTAGTACATCCTTTCCTGAACCAGAATATCCACTTGCAGCAATTCTACAGAGCTTTTCTCACTCTCTAACCTGCTATTCCCTATGTATATCTAGATGATATATCCTTATTTTTTGTGTATATATTTTCTATGGAAGGAACTTATATTTATCACTTTCCTAGGCTGTCAAACTCACCTTTCGAACCCTCGATTCGTCGCCAAGTGTCTAATGTGGTCCTTCATGCGAGCATGTTCCTTTAAGCCCGAGCTCTCCATTCCATCTCATGATGATCTTCTATAATATTCCATTCGGGGCATGCTCTTTCCTGGCCAACTGTTCTAGGATGGCATCTTATCTATGCATAACTCGATCATGCTTTTCACGTGTTCTACCTTGGGCACTCAAATTGGCTAAGTCCCAAACCTCCTTTCATGCGTTGCATGCATTATTTTCCTCCTTAAGCCTTTATCTTACACGTGTTTTCCTTGTGCGCCATCTAGTAACTCGGGATCATGCACGTCCACACATCTTTATACTTGGTCATTATTCCAAGGGTCCAACATCACCCCACACTACGCTCAGTTTCTCTGTCCATAAAACATTTTACTTAACCAAGAGGTAAGTTGTTTTATGGAACCAAGATGTAGAATTATAATTTACAAAATGAATAAGGAATGAAAGAATAGGGGAAAGATTGAAGAATGGGGGACATCAATTCAATAGGTTGGGAAAGTCCTTTCACAGATATGCCTCCAACTTATTCCACACTTTGACCTCGCCCTTCACCTTCTGGCATAGGTCACCCACCAGAGTGCTCACTTCATCAAAGCTTAGGACAATTCCCTGGGAACCCAAAGTGTCCAAAATCTACTCCATTTCCTTACCCAGGTCTACGATTTTATCCATTCTTCTGGTAATTTGGGGGTATAGTTTCTTTAGCCGGGCCTTAATTGAGCTTCTTAAAGCCTTAATTGCCTCTGATTTCTTCTTCTCTACCTCACCAGAATATTGTCCCTCTCTACTATATTCCCTTTTTTATTTTCTTGGAACTCTTTTAGCTTTGCTTCAAGCATGGTAACCAAGGAGCTTGCCACCTTATCTCTATCCATGCATGTGTCATATGTGGCTTCTATAGACTGGGCAATGACCTTAATCTCCATGAGTACTTGGTTGTACTCGGTAACAAGTGCTACCACCTTTGACCGGTCTTCCTCTTTCAAGCGCGTAGCCACTTCTTCTGTAGATTCCAGCGCCAAGGGTTGCCTCTCCATAGTGAGGAAATGTGTTAGGTATTCTAAGCATTCCAAAGTTGATGTGTACCTCTGAGGGATTGGTGTTAGGTCTAGGTGCTTTAATATTATGGCACTCTTAATTGACTCCACCTTCTTGAGACCTTCCGTAGCTTTACTTTTTATTCCTTTAACTCTCTCCTTAACTATGCACTTTGTTTAATTCAACCTATTTTAAAATCTTGGCCTTCTCCGCCAGTTCTTCCTCCTTCTTACCCAACTTCACTTCCAATGCTCTGATTTTGTCATTTTGTGCGAACAACCTAGCCTCAGTCTTGACCACGAATTTGCTTAGAAAATTACATACTTTCTCATCTGAAATCTCCTGAGCATTTACTAAGGGGTTGTCTCCCTTAGACTTTGGCAATGAGATGAGTGATTTCTAGTAGAATTCAAAGTTTGGCTCATCAATGTGTGACTCGAATGCCCAAGAGAGCATCTTCTTGGTCCTGGGGTACGTGCCATCCTTTTCAAAAGACCCCATGGCTAGGAGCCTTTCTGTGGGTATAGTGCTTTGGAACCGTGTGCATAACACCTTCTTTGTGTCATCCACATAGCCCATTATCTATCTTTGTTCTGTATCCATAGTTATCTTTCCCGAGCGTGCACCTTTGGGGAAGATAATTGTAAGAGTGGGGCCTCCTAGGTTATCATGTTCCTTTTCAATGCTCTCCTCCTTCCCTTCCTTAAGCACTATGTCTGCGCTGCGCTCTAACTCTTGGTATACAAGGGATTCAATCATATTTTTCACTTCTTGCTCTACTACCTTAGTAATATGTTCTTTTGTAAAGCTTATGGCTCCCTGATCCTTGGCATCCTTCTCATCTGCCTTCGTGTCTTTGGTGCCTTCCTCATCTTGTGTGCCCTTGTGCCATGCAAATACAAACTCTTTCTTCTCCTCTCTGCTTTCTTCCTCTGAGTCATAGACACTAAACACATATGGCTCTTTGTCCTTCTCAAGCTCTTCTTCCTTATTGCCACCTCCTTCACTCTCATCTTCTCCTTCTCCCAAGTACTTCTCCAAGCTATCGGTCACCTCTGAGTTAGCTTCTTCATCTACCCTTTGCTTCTTCCTGAGAGGTGGATTCTTTTTAGGAGATTCCAGCCTTATCTTGTTCCTTTGGAGATTCTTCCATAGTGGTGGGTTGCTCGGGAACCTCTACTTTTGGCACCTTCTTCTTTACTTTGGAGACTTCTTTCTCCGTATGTAGGTGCTTGGCTTGGTGCTTGTAGATGGAATGCTCACCATCTAAGCAAGTCAGACACTTGGTGCTCCTTCCTCTCCCCTACCTCTCTTCTTAGAAACTAGCTTCTTCTTCCCCAAGGGGTCTTTAGGTATGGAGATTTCATCCTCTAAATACGTGCCCTTTTCAAACTTCATCCTTATGCACATGTACACACGTGTCATGGATCCTCCAGTGATGGGAAGCATCATCGGCCTAGTCATTTGGATCTCATGTGACATGTACTTCTCTATGTACATGCACTTACCACCAGGGTAATTCAGCTTCTTCCTCATCTCCTGTGTTCCCGGTCCAACCTTCCTAGTTCTAGCCTTAGCTTCTTTGATTCTTTAAATCTATTTACTCCTCGCTTGGAAGTATTGGGTAGTGAACATGAAAGGAAGCTTGCACCAAGGGCTCCATGATTCGTCAATAAGCTTGAATCTTCCCAAGTAGTAGTGTTGGTACACCATGAACTCAACTTCTCCCTCAGTGGCTACTGGGAGTTGTTCAGGGATCCTCCACTCTACCCCAAATGCATTCCTCAAGCGCGTATACCACTTTTCTAGCTACACTTTGTGGGGAGCTGTCATTATATCACAAGCATACTTCTCAAACCTCTTCGTGGGTGAAGGGTCCTTGGCTGGGTACTCCCACATGAACTTGTCTGGTGCATCTAGAACTCCAATTTCTATGAACACTATGGTGAGAAAGACATTACCAAAGAGGATCATGTCCCCTTCCTTTGCGCACTTAACAATATCCTCTGCAATGTACGCGGATAAGTTGTATATAGTCCCTTCTGCAATATTCCTGCAGACATGTAGCCAAGGTTTGTTGACTTGCGTCCATCTTTCTTGGCCATTCAGCTTAGTCACTAGATGTACAACCATCTTCATAATGGGGTCCTTGATGTCTGAAATATCATAGTACCGTGACCCTTTCTTGTAGGCATACTTAGTGACGGTCTCTTGAATAGCCTCCTTGTCACCAAGGTCATCTTCTAGGCTATCTCCCTCACATATGAGGCCTGTAAATTGTGAAATCAACTAGGGAGTCATGCACATCTTGTGCCTAGCAAAGTGGAAATAGTCTTCGTGCACCCGAGACATCAACCATTGGTACAAGTGATCTAGCTTCCCAAAATAAGGCAACTCATAGAGTTGCAACAGCCCTACCTTCGCCAATTTAACCTTAATGTCATTGTCATATATGGACAACCTTCAAGTGTTCGCTTGTTGGTGGGGTGTACCAATTCCAATGCCATTTATTTCTCTATGGTGTTTTTGTGGTGATTATAGTCACTAACATGTATGCTTCTCAAGTGGGATTCCCATTCCTTTCCCATCATCACCCCATCTGGGTATTGTATCTCTGCATACCATTCTTCATTTATGTCTACTTTGGGTTCTGGTTGTTTAGCCTTAGCTTTGACCTTTTTTTTCTTGGGTGTCATGGTCAAGGTATTTTTATCACTCCTACCCTCTCTTTATTACTCTGTCTTTCTTATCCCAACCTTCGATCTTAGATCCATGATATAACTCTTTTAAACTCATGCCCTAGTTTTTCGAACCCTAACTTGGATAAAATCTTCACAAGACAGTGCGTCTTCAACTCCTTCCATGCCCATGTAATTCCTTCTAGTTTGCAATCTCAAACTGGATCTTCATGTTTTAATCACACAGATCTTCCACTTGATCGAATCTGAAAACCCTAACTCATATAACTTGCTTATATCTCCAACTCTTCATTTTCACAAAGTAAGAATGAGAGTGCCTCGACCCTTTATTTATAGTTTTTCCTTTTTCTAATCATTAAATGCTACTTTACCTACCCCGTACTTTGTTCATTTAATGTGGATTTTTAAAAAAATCCATCTTCAGCGCCTTCACTCATGCACCCTTCTTGCATGAAAACTCCTCCAACCTTCTAGCGTATAACCCAACCAACCTGACAGGAGACTCTTGCGCACGCTTAACCTACACCGAAGGCACTTCTTCTATCCAGATTCTTGCTTTCACCTACCTTGTGTTGCTTTAACTGTGCTTCCTTTTCCTTTGTACGTGGGATCTACCAGTAGCTTTATCCTGGCACCAACCATTCTATCTTTTCTCTTCATCTACCTCTTTCAACTAGGCTACACAACAAGGCTCTTCAACACAACTTCCTTGGTACTTTTAATCACGTGCTTCTTTAGTTTTCTCCACCCCACACTTAAACAATGCACGGTCCTCTGCACACTCACAAATTCTCCAAAAATAGCAATAAGGTTACCGACACCCAAGGCACAAAGAAAAACAATAATGAAAAAGGGAAAAACAAGAAATGCATAAAGGAAAATTCTATACTAACTCGAAAACTACCTTATTTACAAACACCAAGAAGACTTATTTATAGTAGGGCTTCAACCTACTGCCATTGAAGTGTCTAGGTAAATTCTTCCTATCCAAAGACTTGAATCGGCATACACCTAAATCAAGGATGTATGAGATTGTGTAGGGACCTAACCAATGGACTTTCAACTTCCCAGGATAGCACAAAAACTTGGAATCATAGAGTAACACCATATACCCAACCTCAAACTTCTTGTTTCTAATATGGTGATCATGCCAAGCCTTTTGATTTACCTTTTCCATTGTTTGGATCTAATGGGCAAGTGATCATCTCTCATCCAGCCATTAGTTCATCAATTATTTCTTCTAGTGCTTGTTCATCAGCTAATCCTCTTGCATGTGCTATTTGTAGAGAAGGTAACATAAATTCAACCAGCAAAATGGCTACTGCACCAAACACCAATTGAAAATGTGTGTCTTTATTTAGTCTTTTATATGTTGTTCTCTAATCCCATAACACTACCAATGCTTTGTCATCCCAATCTTGTCTTCCAACATCTCAAATTTTGGTCAAGGTATGACTTAGTATTTTGTTGAATGATTCCTTAGTGCCATTAGATTGTGGGTGATAGGGTGTAGTCTTGTGATGAGCCACCATGAACTCTGATAACAAGATCCTCACGGTCTCATTCAAAAAATGTGTACCCCTATCACTGGTCAAACTCAATGGACATCCATACCTTGTGATAATGTTCTCCCATAAGAACCTTGCCACTATTGCTACCATGTAATCTTTAGTTGGGGTTGCCTCTACCCACCTTGTGAGATAATTTGTGCAAGTGATGACATAACGTGACCCAGTCCTACATGTTGCTTTGGTGCAATAGGTCCCATAAAATCTATCACCCATTTTTTGAAAGGCTCCATGCTAGGGATAGGATGTAAAGGCATTTCATCTCTCCTTCTTGGTTTTCCAATGCACTGACAGTGGTCACATGATTTACAATAATCTCTATAATCTCTATACAAGGTTTCCCACCATAATCTTGCCATTAATATCTTACGTGTGGTGGCATCACTTGCGTAATGCCCACCCACACTTCCTCCATGTGCTTCTTCCATGATGGCCAGCACTCATGCTCTAACACACACCTACATAAAAATTCATCACGTCCTAATTTCTATAAGTATCCACTAATCAACATGTAGGGTGCGACACATATGGCCAACTACTTCTTTTCCAATGCCTTCATTCCATCTCGGCACCACACCTTCTTTTAAAAATACTGCAATCTCCTCCAAATCCAAGGGTGCATGCCGCAACCTAAATAGTTAGGAATTTGGCATTACTTCCTCAATACTTTGCGCGTCCTCTCCTGAATCAATCCTTGACAGATGATCAGGTCCATAGTTGCTTTTTCCGGGCTTCACTACAATGGTGAATTCAAACTCTTGAAACAACAACACCCATCGACATATGCGCCCTTGAAGAACGGGCTTGTTTACCAAATACTTTAATGCCATGTGGTCAGTGTAGAATACAAAGGGTGTTGCCAGTAGATACTGTCTAAACTTGAAGAGCGCATAGATCATTGACAATGCCTCATGCTCGGTAGTGGTATAATTCTTCTCTACTAGTGTTAACTTCTTGCTCGCAAAACATAGAGGATGATCAACAATCCCTCACCTGGTTGTGCAAGCACTGCTCCAATGGTGGTTCCTAAGGCATCTATATGGACATGGAAGGGCTTGTCCCAAGAGGGAAATCATAAAATAGGTACAGTAATAAGCCTATCTTTTAATGTATCAAATGCCCTCTGACTGCGCCTCACCCAAATGGAAGGCACTTTTGTGTCTAAGCAGCTCCTCTAAAGGCACGGTGATCTTGGCATATCCCTTAATGAATTTCCTATAATAGCCCGTATGCCCAAGGAATCCATGCACTGTGCTCTGGCTAGTAGGTTCCCTTAACCCCACAATAATTGCAACCTTAGCAGGATCTACGAGAAATCCCTCCTTACATATGATATGCCCTAATAGAGTCCCAAAGGGAGTAGTAAACACACACTTCTTAATGTTGAGGGATATCCTCAACTTCCTACACCTCTCAAATATTAAACTCAAGTTATCAAAATGGTCCTTAACTGACCATATACTTGTCCAATCATCTAAATAGACTGAAGAAATTTATGGATAAAGTCCGAATGCTTGCACCACTATGCGTGAAAAACAACAGGCACATTCTTAAACCCAAAGAGCATGAGCGTATATGCAAAACTTCCCCACTCAATGGTGAAATTTGTCTTCTTCTACTCCTCATTTTCAATCTGGACTTGGTGGTATCCTAAAATCCATCTATAAAGAAATATATTTCATGCCTAACGATTCCTTCCAAAATCTCTTCGATGAAGGGGGTCGGATATGGATCAATGACACAAACTACATTCAATTCCTCGTAGTCCACATAAATCCTAATCCCCCATCCTTCTTGATGCTGATTACCAATGGACTTATCCATTCTAATTCTTCCATTGCCTCAATGATCCCGAGAAGCTATCATCTTGTCTATCTGCTCCTTAACCTTCACGCGTAAATTGGGATTCATCTGGTAGGGCCTTTTTCGACTAGCAGTGCACCCTCCTTCAATTTTATTTTCATCTCCCCAAGGAATGGTGAACGCATTTGAGCTCAAGGTACTCGTGTGGGAATAAATCCTCAAATTCACACAACAGATCAATGATCTTTGATACTTCCTTCTCTATCCAATAATCTCCAATAATAGCTTCCTTAGGTTCTTCTCCTGAACTGATGTTAACTTTCTTTGTCTTTAACAGCTCATGGTAGGCACACGCGTGAGCATCTACACTTTCCACTACCTCGCACGTTCCTACAGAATGGCTAACATCTAAGCTTTTGATTCCTCTCCATCAATCACATATACTAACTTTCCCTTCTCTTTTTCCAAACATGCGTGCTCAAGCTATAACTCTTCTGCTTCCTCAATTTCTTCAAAGCGTGCCTCCAATCTTGGTTCACCTAGTAATTCCAATAGCCTATCTTCCATTCTGGCACTATCCCCCATGGTAAGGTGCTTGATACCTTACAAGGCCTTATCAACCGATGGTTTGGTACTCTGATACTCAAAGGCTTGAATAAGGTCATCCGTGAGCTCTTTCCAATTCCTTGTCTGGTGGTATGTCTCCAAATGAATGTACCATGTGCACGCACAACCCTGCAGTGTAGAATACAACTTGTGCACCCAAAGGGATGGTGGAAAAGATTATGCACCTTCTCTCCAGACCCGTTCACACTCATAGATATGGAAAGAGGCGGGCTTCTTCCCATGGTATTCCTTGATGATGGTGGGTACATTACTTCTAGAAAATCTGAAAAAGAGAGCAACTCTTACCTCGCACCACTCTAAAAGGATCTCCTGATGCATAGCCCACCAATGAGCTTCTATGCTGAGTAATACATAACTCAACATCTCCCTCTATTCCTTCTCATTCTTCCATTGATATTCTACCTCTTGGAGAAAGATCTCAGGGAAGGATCCTCCTAAATACTTGGTTAGTTATTTTCCTCCAAGGCCCATAACCATGTGCAACTTTTTACCTTGGTCACCGACCCTCTCAACTACCATCCCATTAGTTCATAAGTTCCATGCACCTAATTGTCACATGCCAAACTGGTGGTATCACTCACTGACTGAGCATCTTCAAACTAGATAACTCTGTTAGTAGGGTGTACCATCTCAGGGTCTCTAATTGAGTGCACATAATTTTTTTCCAGAACTTCTTCTCCTAATGGTTCAATATAGGGTGTCGACTTCCCATCAACTAGGGGTATAATGACCCGCTCCTCTTTTTCTCAAATCTGATGTACCCTTTGTTGAACCAAAGGTCCGCATTATTCTTGTAACACCAAGGGCACCCAAGTAGTGCTAGGAAATTTTCCACCTCGACAAGCACCAAGACTTCAAAGTCCCCAAGAAACTTTGCTCCCTAGATAGTAATATATGCATCATCTGTCAAGACACCGATTTGCATTGCATTAGTTTTTTCCATATACAACACATTCGAAGATGGCTATAATGCAGGTCTCCCCATCTGATGCCATGCATCCAAGTTCGAACATTAACCTCCGCGCCAGTGTCAATGAGTATATTGCTGAGGAGCCATCCATCTACAATTGCATTCAATGTAATCTCCTTTTCATAGTCGAGGCTGTGAGGGGGAAGGTTCGCATGTAAGACCTATCTCTCGTGCTCTTCTTCAGCGTGTGGTACCTTCTCTCTCAACTAGGATCCTAGCAAAGGAATGATGTTCTCCTACCTTAGCATTTTACACACCTCCTTGACCTCATCCAAGTCATCCTTTTGTGCCTTAATTCTCCTTCCTTGTTCCTCCTTTTTGGATTGCTCCTTTAGATATTGGATCTCCCCTTATAAGCTTTGAATAACATCCATGGTGTCCTGATATATCTCCTTCTAATGCGCGGTCTGGATACTTTCCATGAATGACCTCTTCTCTTGAAACTAGGTTCTTCTGTCTTGGTACCTCTCTTACACGCATAGCTTCTACCCTTGTTGTTACCAAGACAGGCTCCAAACCTTCATCCCATGTTACCCGAGGCATCCATTGTATGTCTACCTTCTTAATGCTGACCATCGTAATGCCTTTGTCACTTTGTTGCTGCTAATTCATATGCTCAAATAATTCCAAGCACTCCTCATGCTTGTTTCTATACCATGACCAAGGCAAACAGTGTCTGGCACTCATGCTTGTAATGTTCTATAGATCCACAGTTAAAACATGTTTCACGTGGGAACTCACTTCTTACTTTGTGGTTACCTCATCCACAGAATCCTCCTCGAAAACCTCTTCCACGTGCACCCCCATCTGTGTGCTCCTCATAATGGTGCTCATCATTTTTAGAACCATTAGCAATGCTATTTTGGCACACCCCATGATCAATGGCCTCATGAATCTGATCAATGAGCCTACAGTCCTTCATATCATGGATTGTAGAAGTGAAAATATTACAATAACAAGATACATTCTTCCTGATCATGTGTTGCATAAGGGACATCTACTTGCATCATGGTCCCCATGACAGATCTCACAATCTACCATCACAATGTGCATACCATCCTCCGGGAAATTATCCTTAACATGCCCCTCTATCTCACAATCTATGCACCATAAACCACTGTGAGTCTCATGGACTGAGTTCACAGACAATTTTTCCAACTGTTTGGCCATAGCAGCAATTTGAGCCTCCAAGAATGGGCTAATGCTAGTATCAATACTACCAACAGCCTCGGTGCACAAGGCAACTTCTAATGCTTTACGTGGATCTATAAAATTTTTATGAGACAAGGCCCTTCTAAAAGGGGTGATCAATCCTCCAAAAACCACTATGCATCTTTGAGAAGGATGGATATCATATGATAACTTAGACAAGAGAGTTTTAAAGCATGCATCATACTCCCGCACACTCTCTACCATTCCTTGCTGAATCTCCTTCAAAGTGCTAATGATTTTCTACTCGAACTCAGGAATGTGGAACTCTACCAAGAATGCATTCTTTAAAGTAGTGTAGTCCACCACCATTTGATGAGGGTCATACTTTCTATACCAGCTATGCGTGCACCCTTGCAACATGGTTGTAAATTGACTAGCCTTTTGTTATAGGGTTGTGATACCCTTCACGCGCCATAGCAGTTCACACTTGTGAACATGTTCTGTAGCATCCTCAATGCCCCTATAATCTGAAAATGTAGAGACATTTCAAAGAATACTTGAGGTGGTGGCTGGGGTCCTTGTCCTAAACCAGAGCCTTGGTTCCCTCCGGTGTTTCCTCCACCACCTGATCCACTAGGTCCACCAGGGTCCTGTACCTCCAGAGCCACCAGATCCACCAGAACCACTGGGTCCAATAGGGCCTGTAGGAGCTATGCTAAGCACTCCCATAGTCCCACTGAACTGTGTGTCAATGGTCTGTGATAGCGCCCCGCTACCACTACTTTGTCCCGTGCCACTCCCTGATGCAAGACCGAAAGCTTGTACACTTTCCCCTTGTCTAAAAACTCCTCTGAATACTAGAATATACACAGCCATAGAAGAAGGAAATGAAAAATTGTATCTCCTAGGCGCGGATCTATCTCTTCCACTAGTTTCAATTAGATCAATACTTCTTCCTAGTTTGGGAAAACCAAGCGCCAGGGCTCACCACTGGGTGGGTTCAAATATGCACCAACAAATCTCCTTTCTCCATGTGACAAGCTCTCACCAGAAGCCAAAGGGGTCTCCCTTATGTGCTTGCTAAGATGGGGTAAAGATGATCGCTCAAGTTCCACATCCTCCGCGTGAACCTCAACTCCTTCCCATAATGTCTGTCTCCATAAATCCATCACACTAGCAGCCTCATGTCATCTAGCAATCTCCCTTTCATGCGCTTCACTATACTTGAGCCATATTTCTTCCCTCTCCTTCTCTGTCATATCATCTGCCATCTTCCTCCACCCGAGCTTCCTTACCTAGCGCTTAGAACGGTTTAGCCAGCCATTGGGAGCACCTCTAAACTCATGGTAACCATCAATATCTTCATAGCTAGAGGAATAACACGTAGAAATGTTCCTCTAGGTTCTCATAGAAATTCAAACTCAGCAATCTTTGGGCAAGAATACGTAGAAATGGTGTATTCCAAAGTGTAGCTAGCTAGTACTCCTCTCCACCAATGATCTACAACATGGGTCCATGTCAGATTTGCATCCTACAACCTCTAGTAGTCTTCTTTAGTCCATATCCTTGATCCATAACACCAACTTTATCTAGATGTATAGGCTAAAAGCCATCTATATAACTCTACTAGGAAGCAGCAGAAAAAATTCTCGTATAGATCATGGTAGAAGTTCTCTTCTACCCATCTACATGTATTAAACTCAAGTCTAGTGCTGAATCTTTGAGAAAATTCATCCTTCATGCTCTTAAACCATGATTCAACATTTTCCAATGTTAACCAATCCGTCATTACTCTTTACATAGATCATGATGCATGTTATATCCCACTACAACTTCAAAAAGAGGTCCCGCAACAAAACCAAGATGTAGTCATTTTTACTCCTATCACAAAAGGAAGAACCCCATGCATGCCGGCCTATCACCCAACAGAAGCTAAGTGCTCACCCGAGGCACGCACGGGTGCCGAGTCTCTCTTTTATGTGAGTTTAGTGGGAAGAATTATCTATGATTAGTGTAAGAGTATTTAGGAAAGAAGTTGAGACATACAAGAACCATAGGGCTCAGAACGGCCTCCAGATCCTTGCAGTCACTTCAGATTGAGTGCTTTAATAGATTCCAGAACATATACTATAACAGAAAGAAAGATACAACCATTCATTCGTAGCATGAAAGGAAAGAGAACTCATATGAATGAAATATACATTAAACCCATTGATATTCATATCTATTTATAACAAGTAACCTCAATATATTCATTGGTTCATTACAGAGTGTCATAAAGAGCAGACCGTAGTCATGCGCACCATTGGACGTATGTAACTAAGCTAATAGAAAATAAAAATAACAACTCCATGCTTAGTACATCCTTTCTTGAACTAGAATATCCACTCGCAAAAATTCTGCAAATATTTTCTCACTCTCTAACTTGATATTCCCTATGTATATCCAGATGATATATCCTTCTTTTGTGAGTATATATTTTCCATGGTAGGCACTTATATTTATCACTTTCCCAGGCTACCAAATCACCTTTCCACCCCCTCAGATCCATCACCAAGTGTCGAATGCGGTCCTTCCTGCGAGCATGTTCCTTCAGGCCTAAGCTCTCCATTCCATCTCATGATGATCTTGTAGAAGATTCCATTCGGGCCATGCTCTTTCTTGGGCCAACTTGTTGTCAGTTGGCATCTTATCCACACACAACCAATCATGCTTTTCACCTGTTCTACCTTGGGTGCTTAAATTGGCTAAGTCCTTAACCTCCTTTCGCACGTCGCATGCGCTAATTGTCTCCTTAAGCCTTTCTCTTGTACGCTTTTACCTTGTGTGCCATCCAAGAATCGGGATCTTGCGTGCCCACGTGCCTTTATACTTGGTCATTATTCCAGGGGTCCAACAAAACCTTATAAACCCATGGTCATGATATTGGCTTCTTCCCAAAATTAGATCCAAGATCCTGCATCATAGTGTTGGTTTTCTTATTATTAAACCATTTAGACTTAAGTTTGTGATGTAACTTCCAACACTTAGATTCATCATGATTATTTTTACAATGATTGCAAAATGTTTTATTGTCTTCTTTCTTAATAGTATCATTATTCTTTTGCTTACTCCTTCCTTTACCTTGTTTTTTTGAACCTTTCTCTTTGTTTTAAGATTTTTTGTTCTTGTGTTTTGAGGAGGAAGACTCTTTGGTCATTTTCCCTCTTGCTTCCAAATGAGTAGCTTGCATACACATTGCATCAAGGTTAGTCATGCAGGGGCATCATTGAAGGAAGAATTAAAGTCTCAAATTTTTCCTCCATGTCATGTTCATAATCTATTGAAGTTCCTTAGAGGTCATAGTGAGACAAAGGATTCATTTAGAGTTGAAGAAAAGTATAGGAAATTTGAAATTTCCTTATATCATGTTTTCGCTCCAAGAAGGGTTTTGAACTAGTAAAGCTTGTAAATGGATTGTCAAGGTTTTCCAAGAAAGGAAAGTATTATAGAAGGTCCTCAAAAAAAAAAAAAAAATTATAAGGTTGTAAAGTGAGTCCTAGGGTTGAAAGAGTTAAAAATGATGTCAAATTTCTTCATATGGATGCATAGGCACAAGAGGTTAAGAAGTTAGTTAGATCTTAATAAGATAAAGCATTAAAGGATGTTGGATTCAAATGAAAATGAGTTATTTATCCATCTAAGAGAGGATCGGAGGGTATTCCTCATATGGAGGATAGTGGAAGGAAGGTAATGAAGGGAGACTCTATAAATTTGTATGAAGGAATGGAGTAATTTACATATAAGCTTAATTTATACATCTTGACTTACCTTTTTAGGAGCATTTTTCTGAGTTTACAATTGAAAATTATGTTTTCCTTGTCCCCTTGCATGGTAGTATAGTATATATATCTTGGTAATATTAGCTTCAATCTTGAATTTTTATACACTTTGTTCTTCGAATGCATGATTGTCATAGTTCAAAGTAAGAACTCTATATTTGTGAGTGCAAGAAACCTTGATCTAAGAGTGTAATTACTTTTATAAATAAATATTTTTTGAATTCATATAATAAGTATATTTTTTCCTCTAAGAGTGTATTAAAATCTAATGAAATTAATATTTGAAGGTTTCAGTGGATAGTGCTAGAATACAAAGAGTTTTAAGCTAAGAATGAAATAGTTAAAGATCAAGAAAAGTATACATGACTATAATAAACTCTTGGGAAGGAATTTGGGCAAGATTTTTATTTATTCCCTTAAATAAGGATGAGAAACACGTTTTATAATGAGGATATAAAGTGAAGATGGTTTATTTGATTCAAATGCATGAAAAGAAGGCTTGTAAACCTTTAACTTACATGTTGTTACAAGAATATGAGAATTAACTCGAACGTGTGGGATCTATTTTCAAGGTCACTAGTAAGGTTATTTATTGTAAAAATTAAATATAGACATTGTGTGAAAATTTCAAGATTTCCTTCAACCATTGGAGAAAGTTATTCCAAAAATACCCCTCTTGGGTTCCCTCGGTGAGCGTTTTGACGATCTAAGCTAGGGTTTGTTTTAAGAGACATCAAAAAAAATCCCTTTGATTTGATACCTTCAAGATATGATGATAAGGATCATTAAAAGTATATTATGAGAGATATTTGGAAAACTATAGGTGAAAAATTCTTAGTTTTATGACGATTTACAGAGAATTGGGTAAACACACGATCAAGGGTAACAAGGAAAGGTGATTTTTCAAAGGAAGTAACATCGTTCTTTAGAGTCTAAACTTGAAAAAAATCCATGCTTAATAAAATCCAAAATGGGTACTCTGAACCACTATATGTTTTCCTTGAAACATTTTTAAAGGTAAATTATGAGAAAAACTTAACTTGTACTTGGACCCGGTAGAAGGAGTTAGAAGAAAAATACAAAAAAGAAGATAAAAGGAGTTGTGAATGAAGTTAAGGAATAAAATTTTGAAGTAATATTAGAGGTAATGGAATTTCAATATTGAAGGTGATATACCTTAGTGGGTATTCCTAGAATCCCATTTTCACTACTGGAGCAATCATCTTGTCTTAAGAAGGAAAAAGGTAGTTTTGATAGACTTAGTAAAAGAATTGAACTTTGAAAGTATTATAACATTCTTGTGATGAATTTTCTGTGTTGTGAGTGGTGTTGATATAGGGTTAAACATTATAAGGTGTTGAAGGAGGTTAAAAATCACAAAAGTGTTTATCTTGGGTGAGAAGATACTGAGGACAAGAAGGAAATTTTTGAGTGCATGAGTAAGTATAATGTTTTATTGATTAATAATCATTATAATGGTGTATTTAATTTATATTGAGGTAAATGGAACAAGTTAAATGAGCTATAATGTAATGAAGGAGGCTACTAGACCAAGTTGCAAGTTTTAGAAGGTGAAAACTAGAGAAGAGTCAAATGGGAAAGGTAAGAGGAAGTAATTTTTCTTGAAGAATGAGTAATTGAATGGACATTGTGTAAGATGCTAGAAAGTGTGAAAATAGGGAAGGATGTTTGGATAAACCTCTTAGTGTGAAAATAAGTCAAAAATAGAAACTTTAGCCATTTATAGGCATGAGAAAGATCCTCATAGTACATAGTTTGATAATGTTGTTGATTAGTCCTCTTGAATAAATTGAAAGCATGATGAATTGATAGTGTTGGTAATCAATATTACACCCTCTCGTGACATGTCAGCATGACCAAGGGATTGGGATGATTTGATTATGATAGAATTTGTGGTATTATTCGTTTGGATCTGGGGAAATGTCTAGCAAACTCTTTGGGACCAGGATTCGGGAGGTAATCGAGTGACACATACAAGGGGGATGACCTTTCCTTGCTACTTTTATTCTTTCCTTTTAACTAGGGTGAGAGAACCCGGAGGTAACTCGGAATGAAGAGGGGAGATATATTATTTTTCCCCAATTTATTTAAATTTATATACCAGTCTAGGATTAACATATCCATGGATACAACAATTTACTCTTATGACTTATCACACAAAGAGATGCATATGTTTATCTTACCGGACACATATTCTTGTAGAAAGCATGATTTCTATATGCTTTAGAATATTTTGATAGGGGAGATAAGATAAAAAGGCCCCTTCATAGGTGTTTTATATTCATAGAAACAAAATTATATGTATTGATTAAGATAATAGGGTGATATTTGGAGTATTTTTATATTTTATGGGGTTAGGATATTATACCTTTGTGGATCTTTATTCAACACATGTTTTAAATTGACAAAGACAATATGATGTCCTAAAAAGTAAAAACATTCAATCTATAAGAGATATTTACTTGAAGGATATTTACATTCATTGATACTCGATTAATATAGGATTCCATACAACATTTAAGATACTAAACACAAAGGCTCATGTTAATGTCCTAATAATATATTCACCGCTTCGATATTTACGTCTGCGATACACTCGCAGGTGACAAAAATATCTTCAACAAAAATGGCTATAATGAAGAATTTAAAATTCTACACATTATTGTAAAGAAAATTATCTCAACACAATATTGGCCCAATTACCAGAATACAATCACCAAGGATATATCTAGTGTAATTTAGAGAAGACATGAAAAAATATTGCAACAAGAAATGTAACTCATTAATCAAATTCCAAACTACATAACCTAGATTGTAAAAGCTAAACACATGAGCATATACATTTCATAGATCTCTAAGTTCTTGACAAGGGAATACAAAATTAATGCTATCAATACCTATGAATGGCTATACACTTCAACCAAATTGATACAAGATCCTTAAAACTTAAAAATTTAGATGTATCTCATTAAAAACAAAATTCAAGAATTACAAAAATATCCTTCAATCTTTTCTAGAAAATAGAAAAATTAATCCCCCTTACATATGAGGATATGCCCTCATGTTTATATAATTCGATGATTCTTTTTATTCATTTCCCTAAAAAAACTTAGAGAGTATTCTCCATGTTTAACAATGAGAGAAATTTGAAAGGAATATACTTCGCCTAGATGATAATATTTGATTTTATGTTATTGCTTTGGGACCACTTCAATTATTCTATTTCCATGTGGAGAAACCATTGTTTGACACTTCTAGGCATGGTTTTCACTTTTCCACTGTGTTAGAATGACCAAAGTATCATGTCATCCTTTTCCTGTCTCTACTCGATGCCATTCGTATATGGATATGATTTCTTATTTTTATGTAAATAAAACCTTACAAAATGAGTAAACTATTGATAATTATTTTTATGTTTAATGATTCATTTTATGCATTTCTCTCAACTGATTGGATGTTAACCCCATTCCTTTTTGGGAATCTACTTTTGGATGTGGGTAATTATCTTAATATTTCTAGAAAAGGGATGTTTCCCTTATGTGAGTCATTAAATCAAGCCAACCAACCCTTTTCTAAATGATTTTAATTCATTTCACCCTTTTTCATTCTCGTCCGAGATCCAAAGATGATTTTGCATTCAATCTTGACATGATGTTTTGCACTTTTTTTTGAGAATTCATTTTTCTATAAATTCTCATTTCTCTCTTCATAGGATTACATCTTCATTTGAGCTTAGTGAGAAAAATATTTGTGGTGATATTTCTCCATGCAATGGCAGAAGTAGAGCTAGGAACTAGTTTGAAAGCACTTTCTTTATAGACATTTCACTCACTTTTTTATCATTCTCACATGGATGAGGGATTTATAAGAACGATATTTGAAATTAAATATTAAGAGGAGATTGACGGACCACTAACACCTTTTACTTTTTAGGTGGAATTGATAAGGAGGATAATCAAGATGAGCCCATTCTTCTCTATTTTTCAAGTCATGTACTTTCACTTGTTCCATTGGGAGGATAAAAAGATTCCTTAACAACTAAATAAATTTTGGCTTCAATGTAGGCCTGTCATAAACAAGAATATTATTAACATATCTCCACTATTTTTCAATGAGGAGTTATCGAAGAAGGAGATTCTTGTTGATGCATACATTGTGCTTGATGATGATCCTATAGATGACACAAATTCAATCTCCCAAAGAGTGACTATGATAAAAAAAAAAAACTTATATGCTTAGATAAAACATCAACAAAATATTCCAATGAGAAAAAAATTGAAGTACCATTGTCTTCCTTGACGAGGTGCAAATAGGGTGTGTCCTTTCTAATACGTGCAAGTCAATCTATTCCAAGTATACCTAAATATGTCCTAGATGTGATTGTAAATGTTTCCATGTCATCTTCATCTTCAAAAGTTACTTCCCGATGGGAAAAAGGCCTACCTTGAAGGTGGGTTTGACCTTCATGAATGGGTCTCCTCTTATACGAGAAAACTGGAGCTTATCAAAATCCTAGAAGGCCCCAAGGAAAGCATTAATGAACTCATGACATTGAATATGTCTTGTAACCTTATAGGGGACATTCAATATGTTTATGGATCTCAAAATGTTAAAGAATTTGAATTCAAGAAGAAAATATTATTGAGTTGGATTCCTTCCTTCATGGAGGAATTCATAACCATAAATTGATAATGTATCTTTCTTTTTGTAAATGTTCTAAAAAATTATGTAAATATTCAAGGGTTGGGGCCCCTATAGAATCCCCACTTTTTTACTTTTGTAAATAAAAAGAGTTCATAACATTTCAATATGTTTTATGCCTAATTTTGACATAATTTTCTATCAAATTTTCTAAATTTACATTCTAAAATTCCATGTTATAGAAGATACATAATTTGGAAATTGAAAACTCAGAGAGTACAAAATTGTGAAAAATACAAAAATAAGAACAAACTTGATGAAGGGAAGAGAAATTAGGGAACAAGCCTAGATGGTCATGTTATTTTTAAGCTTATTGACATCATCCTCTTTTGTTTCATACATCCTTTCCTTGTATGCATCAAATTTTGGAATATCAAAATAATATTTTCTTCATCCAACCTAGTGTGGAACATGAATATCAATATTTGTTCTTTTATCATTTGATCAAATTCACATATTATACTCTTACTCCCTTTTATCTTCTTTGAAAACTTAGCTATTAAGTGCTCCACACTAAAAAACCTCTGAATATTATCATAAATGAAAGGTTCCTCAGAGATGCATCGATCAAAATAATGTGTTAAGCTAAATTCCCCCAAATATCCATAGGTGAATATGTCTTGTTCTGGCATCATTTTTCCAAGATTATTGTCTAGATAATCAATTTATTATGTTATTTTATCATTTTCTACAATCATTATTTCATTAATATGATTCAGAGTATTTGTTCTAAGCCGGATTGATCTCTCATAAGTTTTTGCACCCCTCTTTCCTCAGATAGAATAATTCCCTCCTCCTCTACCAACTGATCATCTAACTGAGTTAATGCCTCAAGTTTGGGAAGAATTCCTTCCCAATAATGCAATTCATCACTACATTTATGTTCTTGGTCTTTTGCGTCATTAAATCTTTGAGTCAATTTATTTTAGCTCTTTTGTATCTTCAATAACCTTTCTCCCCTTTTTATATAGTTCTTCTTGCCATCTTTCTATGGCACTAATTGTTACTTTAGCTCACAATCCTTCATCTAATACTTCTGGTGTTATAGCAGTAGAAATTTCTTATCCTTCAATAGGGATATGTATCCACTTTTACACATAAGCTGACAAGACTTCAATTATTTCTTTTAGTTGTTTCTTGGTCACCTTATCTTCATCAATATTTTGGATTAGGCCTCCTAGAGCTATTGTAGCATCTTGTTTCAAATTCTCCCTAGTAGGATTTCCTATTGGAATGCACATAACTTTGTAGTCACCCATTACAACTTCACCCTTCAATTTACCTTCCTGTGGGGTATCCACCTCCAAGGTTCTAAATCCCTGATGGTCTACATGAATTTTGGACAGAATTCTAGCCTTTTTGGGAGATTTTGTAGGTTTTGAAAATACAATATTCCTGATGTTAATTGTTTCTACCTAAACTACTTCTTTCTCCTTCTCTAAGAGGAGAGTTCCCAACCATCCAGCTGTGGGAATATTTCCCCCACTGTTTCTTGTTGTGTAGGATGTCATGGTTCAAAAAATACTACTATATCTTTGGATGTAGTTTGGGATGTTTGCAACATTGGTATTGTTGTATGTGAGTCTTCAAATTACATTGTTTTATTTTCATATTCAACATGCAAGGACCTCACTTCGCTTTTATTTTCATATTCAACATGCAAGGACCTCACTTCTAATTGTGTTTCTTCTTATTATTCAGCCTTAGGTTCAGTGACTAGTTCTTGGGACTTATCACCATCCAATACATTATCCTTTCCTTCACTCTCTTCGGATTTATAATTTCTTTTGTAACCTCACTCAAATTTTCCCCTGTAGGTCTTGAAGTTTTACTTGGTTCCTCAACCTTTGCAATTTTTTTATCCTTCTGAGGCTACTATTATGTGTAGAAAGTGGATTCCTCCAATGGATTTTCTACAATTTTCTAACTCATTGATTCATCATCACTTTTAACAACGCACTTTTATCTTGTGCCTCTTGAACCTTCATGCTTGATTCACCAACTTGTAGTTGTGGAGCCTCTACCATTGTAATTTCTATAGAATAATTTTTTTCCTCTTTTACTATGGTTATTTCAAATGAAAATCAAGAAAACCTTGATGCATGGGTTTCTTCAATTTCATCTACATTCAATATTTTAATCGGTACAATAATCTGCTATTGTGTTGACTGCCATGGTATCCTCCTGCCCTTCTAGCTGAATTACCCCTAGCCCTTTTTATCCATATTCTTCCATAATCTCCATGGGATGACTACCTATGGGAGTATCATCAATCCTTTCTTCAATAGTTAAACTTGACACAAAACCTACAGGAATTGTTGTTACAAATTTGGCCTCTTGTAGTGTAGATGATGCAATGGGGTCACTTACTTCAAGTTGTGTTATAACCATGTACTTTGTAAATGTTGCAAGGATATTTTGTTGGTCTTCATTTAATGGGGTATGGTCAATTACTTCTGGTTCCTTAATCTCATGAACATGTTTCCCTATGGTAGGGAGGCTTTCTTTTCTAAAGATTATGTTTCTCTTACCAATGGAGGTATTACCCTAGGCTTTTTTAGTATTCCTTTCAAAATACTTGACTTCAGCTCCTTC
The DNA here is from genome assembly GCA_018340775.1 of Taxus wallichiana var. yunnanensis. Classification (NCBI taxonomy): domain Eukaryota; kingdom Viridiplantae; phylum Streptophyta; class Pinopsida; order Cupressales; family Taxaceae; genus Taxus; species Taxus wallichiana. The sequence goes on along the minus strand of CM031238.1, from coordinate 419,423,787 downwards.
TCCCTATAACTATGTACCTTGAGTTGAGGATCAATAATTTCTATGAAACCCTCATTCTCTTCCCTTTGTTTGATGACCCAGGTAGAACTATTGTTGGAGTCCTACGCTTTGATATATTTTTCCCTTTGGCATGTAATGGATTTTCTTGAGTAATGGAGGCATCCCGCATTGATTTCACAAGTATTACTTCAATTTTTTAGGTCATGATTGACATTAGAGTGCTTTTCCTACTAGTGGTTGCACTTCATTCTTCAATTATTCCAATAGTTGGCCTTTTGGAGGGAAATTGAGGGATTTTCCATCTAGTGGATCAATTTTATCAATTCCCTCTTTCAATGGAGGGAGATCTCCATAAAAATTCCCAATTCCTTATATTATTTCAATACCTTTGTATTTTGGAGAGACAAATTCATACCCTTCATTTTCAATAAAGATAATGTTCTCCTCAACACATTAACTTTTCTATCAAGCAAGTTGGTTGATTCTATCTCATCCCAATTTAATGGTGCAATTGGCTATGACTAAATATTTTTCTCATAATAGTCTTGACTCACCATTTTTATTTTCGTTACTCAAGGCTTGAGGTACAATTGCAATTATGAAATCAATAATCTACATGAGGGTCATTGTACGATGGAAAAGTGACATGCAAGCATGGGAATCTACAAGTACCTCTTCCTCGTACCCGACCTCCCAAGGTCATGTCGAGATAGCCGGTGAATGTTGAATGTGAATGGATACAGACAAGCTAATCGGGGAAATCTTATATCCTCAATACGCAATAATGGAATCTGTGAATCTAAGGTGAAGAAGGCCCTCCTAACCTAAATTGGTGTAATGGTTCATTTAGATATAATGGTTGTTCGGAGGCTCCAATCAATTTTGATCTCTTCTAAGATCCTGTTTCTTGGTTGTTGGATACATGGGAAGTAACCTGTGGGAGCTTCGTATATATCTTCAAACAAGGTCATGAAAATGGTGATGGGCGATTTAGTGGATTTGTAGTTAACTATGGGTGATTTTATGGTCTAGCCCAGAAAGTATTAGATTGATTGGCTTCTATGTTTAATACGGAGAACTGTACTATAATATCTAGTGGGAGTGGTGAGGATCTAAATACCAGTGTTCGTAAGCCGGTATCAATACTTAACTGATTTATAGGCCCGTTGGGTTGTGGGACTTGGGGATCACAACCATGAGTTCATGGATGTTTTTGACCTATTATGGTCATGTGAAGAATCAATCCCTTCTCCCAACTATCCAATAATCATATGCCTTTTCAACCTCTATGTTTAGAACTAGAAGTTGTATAATTTTCTTAGAGTACCTAACAGGTGTTCTGGCAACTTGAATGCGTAAGCTAGTATCTATGTCAATGAGGAGGTCTCATGTGTCAGGCTGTGGAACTAAAGGATTGAAACCAAATACCTATTCTGTTTTGAATCCTTGTACGGTCATTCAGATATTTTATCAAGGCAGTTTATAGTTAGGATGATTTGACCGAAATGTGTAATCTTTGTCATCTTCGATGTTTAATCCTCTTAGTTGCTCACTAATTGCTTGTAAGTTTGTTGTTTCTTGAAAGACCTGTATCCTAAGGTCCTGATCTATATCAGCTAATGTCGTGGGTAGATTTGGCTGAGGCACTATGGGTTCAAATATATACTCTCTAGGCTCTCTAGGTCTTGTGATTGTCATACAAAATGATTCAACTTTTAACTAAAATTAATAAACTAATTACTAAAGTATTTACACTATGCAAGCATTCTTCTATTTTTTATTTTAAATGATGTATTTCAATGAAATTAAAGAGCAGCTACTCTAGTATATTTATAAAATGGACAACTAATCTAGTAACAGAATAAAAACAAGCAAAATAGCCTGGTATGGCTATTTGCCTGTGCAGTTGTGATTTTATCCTAAGTATCTAAGCAACTATATATTTTGAATTAAAAATAATCTCGATCCTACCTCAGAAGTGAGGAATGAATCATAGTTTCTTAGAAACTATCAATCCCCACAGCTTCCCTAGCGATATTAAGAGAAAACTTTCAACTGAAATAAAATAATTCACTACTCTATTTGATATGTCATAACTAGAACTTTGATATCTCAAACCTGGCATTTATAGAACAATGGTAAATCCAGTTGTGTGTGATTTCATCCCCTCAGTGTGATCTCCTCGTTCCTTCATGTCCTCATGAATCTAGAAAGTGTGTATATGATAGTATCAATAGAAGATGGTATTCGAACAATGGCAACTTTGGATATAGACCGAATACAATGCAAGTAGGAGAGGGATAGTGCAAGTGAACAGAGCTTGACTATGTAATTCCTAGTGGGATTTATTATGGGAATACAACACAAGTGCACCGAGAGTTTTAGAATCTATCCTTGTGACAAAACAAAACCTACAACTTTAATGGATTCTAGTCTAGAAATGAAGCTATTCTATGCTAAACTGATTGTATGGAGCAGCAATGGAACAAGACTGAAACAAGAAGATTGAATGACTTCTAAACAACAAAGGAAAACTAATAATTGATGCAAAACATGAAGCTAGTAGAATTCTAAGAAAGAAATTGAAAGACTGAATAAGAGAATTGAGAAGATGAGGGGCCATTTGCTTGAAAACAAGCTGGCTATTTATAACCAATGCATTTACCAGAGGGTAACTCCCATTTGAACTCTTTTACTATAAACAAAGGAAAAACACTATTACCAAGGAACCAAAAACATTAATGCAAGCCAAAGTGGTTGAAGAAAGCGTGTAAATTTGAAGATTTACATTTGACGTGATCGTCGGAAGAATCTAGAAAATGCAAACAAAACTACCACCTGCAAGGTGGTGGCGATTCCGAGACCGCCACCTTGTCCTGGGAAGTGGTCACAGGACCAATGCCTAGGCAGGGCAGCGGTTTCATCACTGAAGCCTAAAATGCAAGAAAACATGGGGAGCAAAGGGAAAAATAAAGCATGCAGAGGCTGAGTGGGGCATGCGAGATATAAGCATATACTTGGCGAGCCTTTCTAGATTCCAAACACCTTGCAAGGAGACCTGTATCATCATTGGGGCATGTGTAACATCATTCCGGTGGTGCAGTACCCTATAATTTTGGGAACGTCACAGTCATCCTAGAAAAATATCTCAACCTGACTTCTTCCTTGTCCCTATAATCCATCGAATAATCTTCAAACTAAGGATTTTGTTCATATGAACTTCCAAGGATTGTACTCAAAACCCATGGATATCATATTTTTATCTATGATGGAATTTTTATAATTTAGATCTATTCATTTATTCATCTAAGATTTTTTCTTTTACAAATGTTGGGCGAAGTATTTTCCTCTATTGACAAGAAATTTTGTATTGTTTTATACTTGCCCACAATTAGCTTATGCACTTCTTCTAATTGTCTTAAGAGTTCTAGGAAGGCCCATTTATCATCTACGTATCGGGGAAAAATGAATGGGTCGACTTCATAACCACTTACTCTAATGTAGGTGAAAAACCTATATTAAATAAAATAACATCAAAATTATTTTATCATTCTTTTAGCTTCATCAGATATTATGTATTATTCCCACTCTAGCCTAAAAAGGCATATGATTGGTGCAAAAAATGCATCATTTACTCTTAAAGTTCCCTCTCCAATTATCCAATTTTAACTGATGGTAAACATCATACACCTTATAATCCTTAAAGCTCGTTATTTTTCAGGAGACCATGGGATTCCTCTAACATGCAACATTGTAGATCAAATATTACATCATATAGAATTCATAGCTGAAATTAATGCTTGATTTTATATTTACATCCATCTTCCAATGTTGGTCATGAATGGTTGTGGCTATGAAGGTTTCCCAACAAATTTTCTTAGGGGTTTGTAGAATAATCCTTATATAAGGGCACATCCACTCTTTGAAATAATAAACCATTTTTAGATAAGTAATCTTGCTTAATAAGATGATAATATCCTCAACGTCCATTATAAAATGTGATCTGATAAGTCTTTTTGGGATCCCAGTAGAAGCTATTTTGTCATTTTCCCACCAATGGATCTCATAACCTTGAAAATATCAACGCGCTCAACGTTATAGAGATTTAATGCCCTTTTTATTTTAACGTCTACTAGATTTTCAAATTTGGGAAACCCTAACATTAATCAAAATTACCTAGGTGTTAAGTTAAGTAAGCCTTCACCACTTCCATCCAAACCTACCCTCCTTTCTCGGGTCATAATTCTCATAAAAATCCATACTAACTCGAGAAACGTACCAAAGGTGGGAAATCTACAGTTATGGAAATGTTACTTACATCAATGGCCACTATATAATCACTTCTTTCAGGGGACATGTAGTAATCGTATGAAATTGGCTAGGTATGAATTCACTAAATTAGTGTATGTCACTCCATCTAAGTTACTTATAATACTTGAAGCAACATGGGTTTTAGTCTTTGTTGTTCTCATCTTGCCTTGGTAAATTTCTTGCAATTTTTTCTCTTTGATAGTAAAAAGGGTTCAGAATTATGCAAGTGCAAGAATAATAACTCAAATCTTCATAGAAGTTTTGAAATTCACACAATAGTTCAAATTTTTAAAGAACTTACCAATTTTTGAACCTTTCTTAGTGTTCTGTTTGCACTAGTATATTCAACTTTTTTGATCTATTCATCCACCTCCACAATCAATTTATGATATTTATGATGTAAATGTGGAGTCCTAGGGATTTAAAAATCCTTCTTCTGAAAGTGTGGATATCAAATCATTCATCCAAATTTTAAACATTTTATTTTCTTATACAGATTTCATTAATGGCGAAAGAAATAAATGTGTTCAATATCGGTCGTTCAATCCACATTTTTCCTTCTTAAATGTGGCCCTTCCACATGTTTTCATTTTTTGAGAGTTGGGGTTTGGGAGGATTTTTACACTTTTTCCTACGACCGAAAAAGGTGAAAACTATGAGGTTGACTTCCTTTCTTGACGCTAACTTATATTGTAATGATGACAGTTTCCAGTGTTGGGGCCCGAGCTTCTAATCGCACTTTGCATTTTTTTTAATTTTTGAAGTGCAAAGTGTAATAGTCCATTAGATGTCTGATACCACACTCAATTAACCTCATAACATGTGTTCCTTTTTTGGGGAGGGACATATTCTCATTTCGTATCTTGTATAATGAATATTCATTGGATTATTCCCTCGCCAAATGTTGGGGTCATTCTTACATATAACATTTTTTCATAATATTTTAAACATACAATAAAGGTTTGACATTAGGAAAGATCCTAGGAGTGCCATGCCATTGGGTATCAGGGGAACAATCAAATTTGTCACAAGGATAAAGTAGAACAAACAAAAAAAAATATTGGTGATGAATTTTCATAACTAGTTTGTTGGATTTAAGACATCTTACCTCGCATGCACACAATCATGGTTGCATGGATAAACTAGTGAAATTTTACATATGAACTAATGCATGAATATGCCATTTTATTTTCTCAAACTATTTTTGTTTTACAAGGGATTAGTTTCTCTATTGGATTCAAATTTTACACACTACATAGTTAGAGTAAATGGGATAAAAATTTCAGAAGAAACATTACAAATCAAGATGCAAGATCAAAACAAGCACTAACATTGGCTCTTAATCGAGGATGGACAGCCTGTGTGGGTGCCAAAAGAATAAGAAAATTATTTAACAAATAGATCATGTGCCTAGTACATTGGGCAAGGAGTCATGAGAAAAAACATACACATGGCCTTTGAGTAGATACATAACACAATACTGATAAATCACAAAACCTAGTAACTATAGACAAGAAAATAAAAATGGAAACAATAAAACAATAAAAAACTATACACTGTATAAAATTCATACCTAAGAATTTGTCTTAATCCAAGAAGTTTTTGAGGTGTCTCGCCATTGACAAGAAACTCTATCAAATTTCCCTCCAAATCCTTTAAGAATAATTTATGTTAGACAATCCTAATATCAATGGAATATGTTCCCATCCACATGGCATTGAATTTTATGTGCTTTCCCTTTTCCTCATGTCTACTATCCCATAATAAGACTAAATCTCCAACACCGAAATATCTTGGAGTAACCTTTTTTTTTAATCAAATATCCTTTTATCCTCTCCCTAAATTTGACATGCTTTTGATGGGACTCTCTTATTTCTTCATCCATCTTCATAATCTAGTTAATATTTGTGTCATTAGGGCTCAATTATTCCTCATCTTATTAATGTTGCATAAATTGATAGGATGAGATCTGTAAATTCAAAGGTAGAAGGGCATGAATCCCATAGACTAACTCAAAAGGACTTTTCCCAGTAGATATTTTAGTGGTAACTTTGTCTTCCCATAGTGAAAACTTGAGTTGTTCACCCCACTTCTTCTTATTTGTCTCAAGTGTCCTTCTAAGGATTTTAAGAATATTTTTGTTTCTTGATTCTACTTGGCCATTTCCCTTAGGGTTGTAATTTGATGCATAGGCCAAATTTATTCCATATTCTTGGCACATGGTAGGAAATGGATTAGCTCTGAAGCTCATGGCATTTCTTGCAACTATTTGATAGGTACTCTAAATATATAGATTATATTATTGAGTAAATCCATGAGTAATTGATGGTTGTTTTCCTAGTAGTTATGGCTTTAATCAATTTGGTAAAGTAATCTATGGAAAATAATATCCACTTGTGTCCCACACCTAAATATTATGATATTTCCCTAATAAAATCCATTCCCCATTGTTTAAAAGGGGATTCTATTGACACACGTTATAGAGGTAAACCACCTGAATATTTTAGTCTTTCAAAGAAACTTTGGTAACTTCAAATTTTCAAACCAATAGGGTAGTATCCTTGAATAATTAAGGCCGCTAATATCATGCCCTTAGAATATTGTGAGCAGCGATTCTACCAGGTGAAATGTCCTCCACATACTCCCCATGAAATTATGTAATTATTTTGGGGGCTTCCTCTTCAGTGATACACCTAAGTAAAACTCCCTCTAGATTCTTCCAAGCTAACCCATGATCATTTTGGTTGTACTTTTGAGAATCCATTTTGAGTTTCCTCCTTTAGTTCTTATCTAAGTGCATAGGAAAATTCAAATTCTTCAGATAGTAGACTATAAATTTATACTAAAACAAATTTCTTACCTTTTTTATGCGGGCTCAACCCACCTTCCTCAATAGTATGTCTTTCCATTATGTGTAAATTACTTTTTGTCATTAAATTTTCCAATCCTAAACCTCTAACCAACTTGGTTTTCTAGATCTCCATGTTATACTCTTACAATTTATTTACCCGACAACATCTCTTACTTGATATCTCCATTTCATAAAAATATCTTTCACCATTGTATGGGGAACATAAGCTATAACCTTGGAGCTTAAGATATAATGTCTAAATATTTTGGTGTATCTTACCAAGGAAAAGGCCTACTTCTCCATGATGGAATATTTTAGCTCAGCCCCCTACAAGGATTTTCTAAATAAGGCAATAGGCTTCTCATGCCCTTCTTCATATTTATTTAATAAAACAAAAGCAGTTTTTTTTTTTTTTTTCGAATCAAATGAGAACATTTGGAATGCCTTTTTATAATCGGGACTTGTTAAGATATGGGAATTTTTAAGTGCTTCCTTTATTCCACTAAATTTTTGAATAGCCCCTTCCTCCCATTTGATAAATTGGTACTTCTTCAACATATTTATAATAGGAATAGTAATCTCAGAAAATTTTGAGATGAATCTCATGACAAATTTTATCTACCCAAAGAAATATTGAATTCCCTTTTTAGACATGGGAATGGGAACCTTACCAATTTCCTCTACTCTTTCAGGATCTATCATGACCCCTTCCTTTGATACTATGTGCCCTAGTAGATTTTCCTTTTTCACTCCAAAGTGAAATTTCTTGGGATTTAATGAAATCCCATACTCTCTATACCTGAGAAACATCTTTTCAAGGTGCCCCAAGTGATCACCCCTTTTCTATGAGAAAATAATTATATCATCTTGATGTACTTCTATAAAATACTTGATGAGACCAACAAAATCCACATCCATATCTCTTTGAAAATTTTCTCTTGCATTCATTAGTCACAAAGGAATCCTAGCATAAACATATGTTCCCCATGGGGTAGTAAAATAAGTTTTGAATTGTTCTGATTGCTTCACTACTACTTGGTTATATCCATAAAAACCATCCAATGTAGATAGTAATTTTGATCTTGTCACCTTCTATAACATATTGTCCATATTAGGAAATGGGTAATTATCTTTAAGAGATGTCTTGTTTAGATTTATAAAATCCACACAAAGCCTTATGTCCCCATTCTTTTTCCTTACTAGCACAAGGTTGGCCACCCATGAAGAATATATTGTAGGTTGTATGATCCCTCCATCCCTCAACTTTTTCAGTTATTATTGCATTTTGTTTGCAAGGATGGGATTAATAGGCCTCTATTTATTCATAAAGGGCTTATAATTAGGTACTAATGTTATTTTATGATAGAATACGTCTTCCCTATATGCTTTTAACTATAAGTATGACCATGAAAAAAATTTTGGGTACTTGTTTAGCAACATAGTATAGAATTTATTTTCTTCTTTGGTCATGTTACAACCCAACCAAAATTTTCTAGGATTCTCGTAGGTTCCCATATTTAATTCCTCCACATCTTTAGATGCAGAGATAATTTTGTCAATGACCCTATCAACATGATTAAAATTTTACTCAAGACTAACAAATTCACGAGGGATGGTATTTATTTTCAATTGTATTATGTCTTTTCCAAAAATATTATGCCTTCCCTCACACATTTCGAGCATGGGCTCACGATCAATGAGCTGATTTTATAACTCTTCTCTACAATTTAAAAACATATTAATATGAGCATCATCCTCCAAAAATTTCCAATCTTTGAACATTTTTAGGAACTCGATGGCTTGACCAAAACTTCTACTTCATAATGGCAATAAGGTGATACTAGTTCATTTTCATACTGAGAGGCCAAGACTACCAATCTATCTATTATTGCATTCTGAGTTCTGTCATGATAAAGGATATTAAAAGAATCAAACATGTCAATGAAGTCCCATACTTTGCGTATGTTTGTATTGTTTTAGCCTCTCAGTTCTTAGTTGCATACAATTTTATAACTTGTTTCACAAACTTAGAATCTCCTTTAATAATGATATTCTTAATTACATGATTCCATGTAAATCTTAGGCCAAGTAATAATGCTTCATTCTCAACAATGTTATTAGAAAATTCAAACTTCAATTTGAAAGAAACATTAGAACATATCTGATTTGAGGAAATCATAACCACTCAAGCTCCATTTATGAATTTAGAACGTGCTCCATCAAACAAGGTCTAGGGAACATTGACATATTATAGAAGTTCATTTGTATTTATACAATGATATTTTAAATTTATATCCTATGAAGTTTCCCAAGTCTGTATCAATAAACAACACTTCATAAGAGACATTCATGGGATCCTCAATTACGTGAAGAATTTTCTTTTCCCCATGTAATTTGACCAGCTTCCCCTCCAGTGGTATAGTGGCATAAGACATATCCATCTGAACACTTCCTCCCACACTAGCATATTATTTTGTTGGCAAAAATACCCCATATAGTAGGGTAATCTACTATAATACCATTCATAGTCAAATAATTTTACATACCCCTTAAGGGTATGCAAAAATTTGTACTATTAATCCTTTTACATACCCAATAACAAGTACCTCTCTCAAATCCATGGAAAATTATGTTCCAAAGGTTTTTGTGATCTTGATGTTTAATTCATTCATAACCTCCAAAGGCATGATATTACACGAGGCTCCTGAATCAAACATACAATTATGAAGAAGTCATTCATTAACAATCAATGTAGTGAAAAGTATACATCCAACTGTGATTCAACTAGGGAAGTACCCAAATATACTTCAGGGGTTACTCCATGACTTATTACTCCTTATTTTACTTCAAATTAAACTATGGTAGGAGGTATTACCTCATTTCTTACTTCCCTTATATTGATAAATTCCTCCTCTTTTAATCCTAAATACTCAAATTCCCTCATCCTCTGCTCAATAATTCTGAGTAATTACATAATTGGAATAGTTATGTTTATTTGACTCAAGATTTGAGCCATATCACATGTTTTTATGTGGGAAACTTTGTATTGGTAGGAAAGGTGACTCCTTTTTTCTGATGGGATATTATCCTTCACCACTTGAGCAGAAACAGAGGTGCTTGGTCTTAAAGAAGTGACAAGGCCCTTATTTTGCATCTCCTTCTTGGGAATAATTTTGAGAATGTTGGTCAAGAGAGGTACATTTATTTTAGTAAAAGGAGAAGATCCTTTGACTTGTCTTCTTCGTAGGTTATAATATTTCTCTTGAGATACCACAACAGTCATCAAAATTTGTCTACCTTCTTCGAGGGAATTCCCCTATCATACTTCTTAATCATTAAAGCCCTTAGATATTCAAAATCATGGTTAGGAAGCTCAAATTACTGGACCATATCTATATCAGCATTTTTTTAGAAGGGGAAGAAGATATTTTATCTATGCACTTCCAAAAATCATCCATAGTTCTATCATATAAAAATCAATTGAAGTAGATCCTTGTGGTGAGTCTTTGGGACATTCCATTATGCATATTTCACTAAAACAAATATCATTAATGACATCATTACCCTCAACAAGTGGATCACAAGGGGAATGTGGAGAAATTAATTTGTAACACAATTCAATGACATGATTTTCCTCTACTAATAATACCTGGAATTCAAAGTGGATCAAAAATTATTTTTCCATCCCTAGGAATTTTTTTGTTTCTTGAACCCATAGGTCCCTTCCCTCTATCATCAACTTGGTAATATCCTATGGGATGATTCATAATCCTATTCTACCCATGGGCCTAATGTTAATCCTAAGGATTTGGAACTAAGACTTTTTCAGCTCTAGCTAATTTGTAGGAAATTTCTTGAACTTCTCTATTTATAGTCTTAACCAATTCCTCCAAGTCCACTTTCTTACTTTTATGTGGTTTTTAGGATCAATCAACTTAACCCCCTCCCTTTTTGGAGTCTTCCCAACTACCTTAATATTATTCTCAATTTAGATAGCCATAGATAATGCCTATCTCAAGGTTCTAAGGTTTTTATCCCTTAAAATAATGGCTTCATTTTTGTCAAAGGCATCTGAGTATTTGATCAAACAAGAATCATCACTAGGCCTTATATTGATAGGAAATCTAGTTAAATTTTTATTAAACCTAGTGTTAAAATCTTGCACAAGTTCATTAGGATTCTTTTTGATGTTCTCAAACTTAGTCAAGAGAAACCTAGGATCTGTTTTGTCACCATATTGTAACTTGAAAGAATTTTTCATTTTTGTCCAAGAATCAATTGAATTTTCAGGAAGAAAATTATACCATTCCCTAGCATCTTCTTCTAAAGTGTGTATGAATAACTTGACATACACATCTTCATGTTCTACTTCAAATTCATCCATAACATTTTGAAAGAATATAAGATGTTGATCTCCACTTATGGCATTATTCCCTTGAAATATTGATAGTTTATTCCTGATTTCATGGGGTACTTCATTTGGGTAACCCACTATCCCTTGGAATCTTATTGGTTTGTAGGTATTGACCAAGAAAGGAGGCCTTGGTGGAGGTTATGCCATATTGTTTGGTGGAGGTTTTTCAGGATTGAAATCATGGAGAACATGGGGACTTTGAGGTAAGGGAGTATGGTCCACAAAATATGAATCCTTCAAGGATTCAATTTCACAAAATAATTTATTTTTAGGAATCAATAATGGAGGAAAATGATGAATACCTTTATTACTTGTAGATTTTGAACCCTTTTGAAACAGAGTATACTTATCAACTTGAGGGATATCTGACTTAGATTTATCAAATGTTCTTTAATAATATTCCACTAAAGGTTGATCAAATTCAACACTAATAACATTTTTTTCTTCTAATCCCAAATTACCAACTGACTTCCATATATGTTTCCTTCTTGGATTTGCATTTGCTAACTCTGGGAGTAACTTTCTTCTAGGATCATACCCAAAGAAAGACCTTCTTCCTTCCATCTTTACAAAGTTTTAAGAGTAAATCAATTAAAGAGCAAATAACTTCTATTGGTTCATGCCAAATTTTCTTTTAGAAGACAAAGCTGCCACTAAGGTCTTGCACCTTAGATTTTTAGATCAATTCAAATATATATTGAAATAAAAACTTCACAGACTAGTAAATAAATATTTTCAGATCTTTATAAATTTTACCACACTTTTCTTCATGGATTCATATTTAATGGAAATCCTACTTGTACTAAGAAAATATTGAGTCAAATAGTTTAGAATGGGCTCTATTTTGGCAATGCTTAACAAAGGAATGGGTTCTGAACTTAAATTTTGAATTAACATGCAATAATGTTACCAGAGGCTTATATCTTTCACTCCTAGGAAATAGTCCCTAGAAATGACACCAAAAGCATGTTGGTACTCAATATTACACCCTCTAGGGTCCTGGTATCATGTTTAAGGGATTGGGATGCTTTGAGTATGATATACTTTCTTGTATGAGTCATTTTCAGGTAGGTAAATGTTTAGAAAACTCTTTAGGACAAGGACTTAGGGTAACTGAGTGACATGTACAAAGGGGATGAACTTTCCCTGCTAATTTTGGTCCTACCTTTTAACCAAGGTGAAAGAACCCATGAGGTAACCTGAAATGTAGAGGGGAGATAAAGTCTTTGTTCCTTAATTTTTTCAAATTTACAGATTAGTTTGGGATGAACATGGGTATGGATACAACAATTTACTCTCATGATTTTTCACACAAATTGATGCATATGTTTATCTTACTAGACACAATTTATCGTAGACAACATGATTTCTATATGCTCACATATTTTGATAAGGGAGATAAGATCAAAAGCCCCCTTCATAGGTGTTTTATAAGGAAAGAAACATAATGATATGTAGTGATTATGATAATAGGGTGAGATTTGGAGTGTTTTTATATTTTTGGGTCTAAGAGATTACACCTTGTTGGATCTTTATTCAACACAATTTTTAAACTGATAAAGACAATATGTCATCCTAGAATATTAAAAAAAAAAATCTATTAGAGAAATTTCCTTGGAAAGGATATTTACATTCATTGATACTCAGTGAATGTAGGATTCCATACAACCTTTAAGATACTAAACACAAAGGCTCATGTTAATGTCCTAATAAACTTTTCATGGATTCTAATCTTTACGCTTTGGATTCACTTAGAGGATGAAAAAAATATCTTCAACAAAAATGACTATAATGATGAATTTAAAATTCTACACAATACTGTAAAGAAAATGCTCTCACCAAAACATTGGCCCAATTACCATAATACAACCACTAAGGATAGATCTAGTGTAATTCAAATAAGACATGAAAAAAATATTACAACAGAAATGTAAGTCATTAGTCAAAGTCATAATTACAGAACTCCGAATGGAAAAGATAAATTCATGAGAACATACAATTCATTTAGATCTCCAAGTTCTTGACAAGGTAATACAAAATTAATTCTCTCAATTCCTATTAATGGATGTACAATGCAACTACCTTGATACAAGATCCTTAAAAAACAAAAATTTAGATGTATCTCATTAAAAATAGCATTCAAGCACTACAACAATATCCTTCAATATTTTTTGGAAAATAGAAAAATTAATCCCCCTTACATATGAGGAAATTCGCTCATATTTATACAATTATAATGAGCCTTTGTCATTCATTTTCCCCAAAACACTTAGAAAATATTCCCCCTTTTTTACAATGAGAGAACTTTGACAGGGATATACTTCGCTCGGATGATAATATTTGATTTTTCGTTATTTATTTAGGACCACTTCAATTATTATATTTCCATGTAGAGAAATCATTGGTTGACACTTTGCCGATATTGTTCTCACTTTTCCACCGTGTCAGGATGACCAAAGTATCCTATCACCCTTTTTGCATTTGTTAACATCATTCTATATATGGATATGATTTCTTATTTTTGTGCAAATTAAACCTTATGAAATGAGTAAACTATTGATAATTATTTTTATGTTTAATTATTCATTTTATACATTTATCTCAACTAATTGGAAGTTAAACCCCTTCATTTTTGGGAATCTACTTTGGGATGTGAGTAATTACCTTAATATTTCATGAATGGGACATTTCCCTTATGTGAGTCATTGAATCAAGCTAACTAACCCTTTTTTGAATGATGCTAATTCATTTCATCCTTTTTCATTTTGTGTGAGTATCCAAAGATTATTTTGCATTCAATCCTGAAACGATGTTTTACAAATTTGTTTTGAAGATTCATTTTTATAAATTCTCGTTGCTCTCTTCACAGGATTACATCATCATTCGAGGTTAGTAAGAAAAATATTTTTGTTGATATTTCTCCATGAAATGGAAGAAGTAGAGCTAGGAACTAGTGTTAAATAAATTTCTTTAGATACCTTGCAAACAATTTTTGATCTTTTCACTGCATGAGGCATTTGTAATAATTTTATTTTAATAAACATCGGGAGACTCGACAAACCATTAACATTTCGTGTTGTTTAGGTGGTACTGATAAGGAGGATAATAAAAATGATCCCATTCTTCTCTATTTTTTAATTCATTTACTTTCACTTGTTCCACTAGAAGGATCAAAAGACTCCTGAATAACTAAATAAATTATGGATTCGATGCAGGACCACCATAAACCAAAATATTATTAACATATCTCCATTGTTTTTCAATGAGGACTTAGAAAAGAAGGAGATTCTTGTTGATGCATACATTGTGCTTGATGATGATCTTGCATACGACACATCTTCACTCTCCCATAGAGGAATTGCAATATAATAATGAATTACATGCTTAGATATAACATCAAAAAAATCTTCCTCTAAGAAAAATCCTAAATTACCACTCTCTTCCTTGAAGAGGTGAAAATGGGGTGCGTCCATTCTAATGAATGTAAATCAATCAATTCCAAGTATACCTAAATCTTTTCCTAGCTTCTCCTGTAAATGTTTCCATGTTGTTTTCCTCTTCAAAAGTTACTTCTTGATGGGGAAAACATACCTACCTTGAATGTGTGGGTCGACATTCATGAATGGGTCTCCTCTTATAGGATAAAACTGGATCTTATTAAAATCCTATAATTCCCCAAGGAAAGCATTGATGAACTCATGGCACTTAATATGTATTATAACCTTATAGGGAAATTTATTATGTTTATGAAGCTCAATATGTTAAAGAATTTGAATTCAAGAAAAAAAGATTGTTAAGTTAGATTCCTTCCTACATTGAGGAATTCATAACCATAAATTGATAGTGTATTTTTCCTTTTTAAAAATGTTCTGAAAAATTATGTAAATATTCAATGGTTTAGGCCCCTATATAATCCTCACTTTGTTACTTTTGTAAATACAAATAGTTAATAGCATTTCAATATGTTGTATGCCTAATTTTGACCTAATTTTCTATCAATTTTTTTGAATTTACATTCTTAAATTCCATGCTATAGACGATACAAAATTGTGAAAAAAAAAAAAGAACAATCTTGATGAAGGGAAGAGAGTTTAGGGAACAAGCCTAGGTGATGGTGTCGGTTTAAAGCTTCTTGAAATCATCCTCTTTTGCTCCACAGACCCTTTCCTTATATGCATCAAATCTATGGAATATCTACATAATATTTTTATCATCGGCCCAATGTGGAACATGAATATCAATATTTTTTCTTTCATCATTTGATCAAATTAATGTATTATACTCTTACTCCCTTTTATCTTCTTTGACAACTTGGCTATAAAGTTCTCCACACTAAGAAATGTCTAAGTAGTATCATAAGTGAAAGGTTCCTTAGAGATGCATTGATCAAAATACCATGTTAAGATAAATTCCCTAAAACTCCATAGGTGAATATGTCTTATTCGACCTCATTTTTCGAAGCTTACTACTGTCTAGATAATCAATGTATTATACTATTTTATCTTTTTCTACAATCATTATTTCATTAATCGATCCTGAATATTTGTTCTAAGCCTTATTGATCCCTAATAAGTGTGTTGCACCCTCTCTCTTCATGTAGAATAATTACCTCCTCCTCTGCCAATGTATCATCTAACCAAGTTAATGCCTCATGTTTGGGAAGAATTCCTTCGCAATAATGTAATTCATCACTACTATTCTCTTCTTGGTATTTTTCAAAGCATAGAATATTTCAATATCGAGTTGATTGTAGCATTTTATTGCATCTTCAATAACCTTACTCCATTTTTAGATAGTTCTCCTTTTCATATGTCTATGGCACTAATTTTCTGTTTAGCTCTGTCAACTTCATCTAATACTTTTGGTGTTATAGCAAAGATAGCAATTTCTCGTCCTTCAAAAGGAAGATGTATATCAACTTTTACACATAAGTTGACAAGACTTCAATTCTTTCTTTTAGTTATTTCTGGTCACCTTATCTTCATCGATATTTTGGATTAGGCCTCCTATAGCTATTGTAGCATCTTGTTACAAATTATCTCTAGTAGGCTTTCCTATTCCTGTATGTGAGTCTTCAAATTCAACTATTTGGGATGTTTGCAACATTGGTATTACTTGCATGTGAGTCTTCAAATTAAATAGTTTTCTTTTCATATGCAACATGTAAGGCCCTCACTTCTAATTATCTTTATGCTTTTTCTCTAGCCTTATCTTCAATGACTATTTCTTGGGCCTTATCACCATCCAATATATTATCCTTACCTTCAGTCTTTATTAGATTGATAATTTCTTTTGTAACCTAGATCAAAGTTTCCCTTGCAGGCTTGTAGTTCCACTTGGTTCTTTAACCTCTGTAGTTTTTCCTCTTTTTAGGGCTGCTATTCTGTGGATCAAGTGGCTTCCTATAATGGTTTTTCTATAATTTTCTAACTCACTGGTTCCTCCTCACTTATTGGCACTACACTTTCAACTCATTCCTCTTGAACCTTCATGCTTGATTCATCAACTTGTGGTTGTGGAACCTCTACCATTTGAATTTCCATAGAATAAACACTTTCCTCTTTTAATATGGTTATTTCAAGTGACAATCCTATAAACCACTGGTTCTTGGGTTTCCTCATTTTTATCTACATCTAATATTTTAATTGGTGCAATAACCTACTCTTGGTGTTGAGTGGTTGTGGCATCCTCCTTCCATTCAACCGAATAACCCCTAGCCTTTTTTTCCATATTCTTCCATAGTCTCTATGGGATGACTACCTATGGGAGTATCATCAATCATTTCTTCAACAATTAAACTTGACATCAAATCTGTAGGAATTATTTTTGCAATTGTGGCCTCTTGTAGTGTAGATGATGCAATGGGGTCACTTACTTCAAGTTGTGTTATAACCAATTGCTTTGCAAATGTTACAAGGATATTTTTGCTCTTCATTTAATGGGGAAAGGTTAATTCCTTTTGGTTCCTTACCCTTATGAACATGTTTCCCTGTGGCGAGAATATTTTCTTTTCATGAAGCTCTTGTGTCTCTTACGAATAAAGGTATTACCATGGAATTTTTAATGGTCTTTTGAAAATACTTGAATTCATCTCCTTCCTTATCCCTAGCACCATGTACCCTAAGTTGAGGATCAATATTTTCTATGAACACCCTCATTCTCTTTCATGTGGTTGATGACCTAGGTAGAACTACAATGGGAGTCCTAGGCTTTGATATACTTGTCCCCTTAGCATGCAATGGGACTACTTGAGTAATGGGATAATCTAACATTGATTTCAAAAGAATTACTTCATCTTTTTGGGTTAGGACTGACATGGGCGTGCATGCCCTACTAGTGGATGTAGTCCATTCATCAATGATTCCAATAGTTGGCCTTCTGGAGGGTAACTAAGAAGATTTTCCATCCAGTGGATCAATTTTATCATCTCCCTCTTTCAAAGGAGGGAGATCTCCATCCAAAATTCCCAATTCCCTATATTCTTTCAATACCATTGTATTATAGAGAGACAAATCCATACCCTTCATTATCAACAAAGATAATGTTCTCCTCATCACATTAGTTGTAATATCAAGCAAGATATTTGATTCAGTCTCCTCCCAATTTAATGGTGCAATTACGTGTGACTCAAGATTTTTTCATAAGAGTTATAACTCACTATTTTTTTGTCATCACTCAAGCCTTAAGGTACAACTATAATTTTGAAATCAATAATCTTCCGAGGGTCATCCTAGAAAAATCTCTCAACCTGACTTCTTCCTCATCCCCGTAATCCATATAATAATCTTCAAACTGAGGATCATGTTCATATGAAATTCAAAGGATTTCACTCACAGCCCATCTGATATCATATTTTTTTCTAGGATGGAATTTTTCTAATTTAAATATATTCATTTATTCCTCTAAGAGTTTATCTCTTTCAAATGTTGGGAAGGAGTATTTTCCTATCTTGATAGGAAATTTGATATTTTTTTATGCTTTCCTGCAATTAGCTTATGTACTTCTTCCAATTGTCTTGAGAGTTCCAAGAGGGCCCATTTATCATCTAGGTACCTGGGCAACATGAATGGGTGGCCTTCATAACCACTTGCTTTAATGTAGGTGAAAAACGAGATCTTGAATAAAATATCACCCAAATTATTTCATCATTCTTTTAGCTTCATAAGATATTTTATAGTTTTCCCACTTTGGAATAAAAATGCATATGATTGGTGTAAAAAATGCATCAATTATTCTTCTGAAGTTCCCCCTCTAATTATCCAAGTTTAACTGAGGGTAAACATCATACACCTTATAATCCTTAAAGCTCCTTATTTTTGGGAGACTAGGGAATTCCCTATGACATGCAATATTGTAGATCAAATATGACATCATATAGAATTCATAGTTGAAAGTAATGCCTGATTTGATCTTTACAGCCATCTCCAAGAGTTGGTCATGAATGGTTGTGGCTATGAAGGTTGCCCAACAAATTTTCTTAGGGGTTTCTAGAATAATCCTTATATAAGGGCACATCCAATCTTGGAAATCACACACCATTTTTAGACAAGAAATCCTACTCAATAAGATGATAATATCCTCAATATTTATTATAAATGTAATCGAGAAGTTTTTTGGGATCCTAGTAGAAGCTCTTTTGTCATTTACCCACCAATGGGATCTCATAACCTTGGAAAAATCAACGCACTCAAAATTGTAGAGATTTAATGCCTTGTGTATGTCAATGTCTACCATCTTTTCAACTTTGGGCAACCCTAAAATTAATTGAAATGCCCTAGGTGTTAAGATAAGTACCCCTTCACCACTTCCATCCAAAAATACCCTCCTTTTTGGGTCATAATTCTCAGCACAAATCCATACTAACTCAGGGAAATGTATGGAAGGTGGGGAAGTTGTAGTTATGGAAATGTTACTAGAATCAATGGCCACCATATAATCACTTCTTTTAGTCATATTCAATCATCATAAGATATCATCCAGTCTAAATTCATTAAGTCGATGATCTCACTCAATCTAAGTTACTTACATACTTGAAGTGACATGGTTTTTTAGTCTATGTTGTTCTCATATTACCTTAGTAAATTACTTGCAATTTTTTCTCTTTTATAGTAAAAAGGGTTTAGAGTTATACAAGTGCAATAATAATAATTCAAATATTCAACGATGCTTTAAATTCACAAAACAGTTCAATGTTTTAAGGGACTTACCCATTTTGAACCTTTCTTAGTGTTTTATTTACACCAGTAAATTCAGCTTCTTTGATATATTCATCTGCCTCCACAATCATTTTCCTCTCTTTATGATGTATATTCATAGTCCTATGGATTTAAAAATACTTCATTCGAGAAAATTTTAAACCTTTTCCTTGTGTATATGAATTGCATTAATGGTAGAAGAAATAAATGTGTTCAATCTCGGTCATTCAATCCACCTATTTCCCTTTTAAACGTGAGCCATCCACGTGTTTTTATTTTAGGAGAATCGGGGTTTGGGAGGATTTTTGTAATTTTTCAAGTGAATGAAAGGGTAAAAAACTTTAAGGTTGAATTCCTTTCCTCATGCTGACTTATATTAGAATGATTACACATGTTTAGTGTCGGGCCCCGTGTTTCTACTCACACTTTGCATTTTGTTTTTATGTTGCAAAGTGCAAGTGTAATAATCCATGAGATGCCCAATACCACACTCCAATAGCCTCATAACACGTGTTCCTTTTGGGGTGGGGAAATATTTGAATTTTGTATCTCATATGACAAATATTCACTGGAATATTCTCTCACCATGTACTGGGGTCATTCTTGCATCTTGCACTTTTTCATAATATTGCAAATAAACAAAAAAATTCCACCATCGTGAAATCTCCTAGGAGTGCCATGTGATTAGGTATCGGGGGAACACTCACATTTTCACAAGGATAAAGTAGAACAAACACACAAAAAATATTGGTAATGAATTTACACAACAGGTTTGTCGAATTTAAGACAATTTACCTCGCATAGACACAGTCATGGTTGCATGGATAAACTAGTGAAACTTTACATATGAAATAATGCACGAATATTCCATTTTATTTGTTCAAACTTGTTCGAGTTTAGTAGTGGATTGGTGTCTCTATTGGAATCAAATTTCACACACTACATATTTGAAGTAAATGGGACAAAATTTGTAGAAAGAACATTACAATCCAAGGTGTGAGATCAAAATAAGCACTAACGATGGTTTTTTTGCATAAGTTAGTATGATTAAGCATGAGAAGCATATGTATCAAATAGATATGTAATCTACTAATAGATTTTAGCAATGTTTCTTGTGTATGGAGAGAAATACTTAAAATGAAATCCATTTTTATGAAATCCTAGGTATAATCCTAAACACTTTATCCCTTTGTTTTCCTTAAACTTTGTCAATACATCATGGCTTGCTTTGTATATAACCCAAACGATAATTTTTTTCTTCAATCATAAACAAAATCATTCCAAGAAGATATTTCTTTAAAAAAATTATCATCAATCTCTTATAACTTGTTCTCCCACCGATACATGTCATCTACCCATTCGAAGAGTTTCCAAATAATTTTTTTCCTCATCATCAACAATTTTAAAGCTTGCAATATACTTCAATCTATTCGATCTAGTTATCCAACTTTTCGCATTGATCTCTTCACTATACATTGACTTGATTCGAAACTAATATCTAATTTTAATGAATAAAATCCGTATTTCATCTACCATTTTTTGAAGATGGAGAATTAGATTCGAGATGAAGAATAATAATCTTCTTTTTACCTTTCTTTTCTTTTCTTTTCTTTCCATATTTCTTCTCCTATCCTGTACAATTACTTCACCATTTATTTCATTTGCATGAAGGATTGTCAAAATTATTATTCTTTATCCTTGGCCATATTTTTACTTCATGACCTTCTCGATCCAATTTATAGATCCAAACTTGCTAATTATCCTTTACCTTTTCTAGAGTGTGACCTTGTCAACATAAAACACAAACTTGCAATCCAACGTAATCATTAAACTAAACATAGACTAGGTATGATACTAAATGATCTGTAATCATAAAAAAATATAAACACACTCCAAAAATTAATTTAAAAATGTGATTTTTCGATGAAATTTAAGCATAAAGAATTTTCTATGATTATAATAATTAATTAAAATCTATAAGCTGATTGTGGACATCGATCAAACTAGAATAAAAGAAAAGAATAATGACAAAATCCATTGATAACGGAGTTTAACCTGAAGCCTAAATCTATGGGTCCATATAAAGAGACCGATCTATTACAATCACCTTTTAAAAAAAATGAATGGTGTAAAAATCAATTCAGATATTCCTCAACCTATCACAATATTCCTTTTGAAACAATAAACCTAGGCTCCTTTGAAAAATTTCTCAAAAAATGTATCTAACTCTTAAAAGTTCCATCTACGATTACACATACATGCAAGATTAACTCCTCAAATCTCAAATCCTCTATTTTATAACGTGTTTTCCACATATACCTCAATAGTCACATTATATTTTAACATCCACATGGCTATGGCATTGAGAACCCATAACCTATACTAGTGGTATATTTTCTATATTGGGAATAACATCCCACAATATTCCTTTTAAAAAAATAAACCTAGTCTCCTTTGGAAATTTTCTCCAAAAAAGTCTCTAACTCTTAAAAATTCCATTTACGATCACACATACATGCAAGATAAATTCCTCAAATCTCAAATCCTCTCTTTTATAATTTTTTTCCACCTTTACCTCAACAAATCACATTATATTTTAACATCCACATGGTTAGGGGTTGAGCACCCCTAACCTCTACCATGATCTATTTTCTATGTTGGGGATAGCATACCAAATTCTCCCAGACATAATCTTCTCCTTGGAAGGATTCCTTTTTTATCCTCATCCTACCTCTAGGAGTTAATAACTTTATAGGGTATTAGAAACCATTTATATCTATTTTTCCCCTCCCAAGGGAAGATTCTTATGCATTACGAACCCCTTTTCCACCGAAAACACCTCATCCTATTCATCTTACATGTGTTAAGCATGTTGTTAGTGCTCATCTTGAGCCATGATCAAAATCTCAATGTGGATTGGGTGGTTGGAGATTTTAAAATGGGCATGGATGGTTAAGTGATTTAGAAAAATCCACTTTTGTTTAGGCTGTGTTATATG
Organism: Taxus wallichiana var. yunnanensis; assembly: GCA_018340775.1. Lineage (NCBI taxonomy): Eukaryota > Viridiplantae > Streptophyta > Pinopsida > Cupressales > Taxaceae > Taxus > Taxus wallichiana. The sequence continues at coordinate 419,401,018 of CM031238.1, read as the reverse complement.
GTTGTTGTGGAGGTTTGAGCTAAGTTTGGCATGGAGACTATGTTTAGCTCGATGAGAGCTGAGTATATCTTGGTGTGTGGTGAGGTGGAGTTCGTGAACATTGAGAAGTTGGTGGATGGTTACTGAGTAGTGCTTTGTGAGGATTTGATGTGTTAGGTGGATAAGGTGGATTCATCAACTAAGCTAGTAGGGGCTCGATTCAGCAAGTCGAGCTAATAGTAATAGAACTCGGTTATTGTAATACATAACATTATTATAATACAATTCAATATGTCAAACATTCACCATGTGCATAGTAACATAAGAACTTATAAACATAATCTTGAGTGTAGTGATATGAAAAAATAGAGGCAAAGAAACCCTCTGATAAAGAGTGTGTCAACCATGGTTGTGGGCCCCGGTAGAAAATAGCAAGATCCACCCATCTCGATAGTGGGTGTGAAATACCATATGCTAAAAAAATCTTCCATACCACATCACCACTTGTTATTGTTTGATTAGTCCACATAGTTAGTGTGAAATCATCCATGTGATCATGAACCTATGTGCATTCCTTTATTTTTTCTAGTTTGATAAAACATTTAGCTTGCAATAACATTTGCACACTACCTCTATTTTCAACGTTCAAGATACCATCATAAATCTCTCGATCTTCTCTACGTAGTGAAATTGATTGCAACTAAATTTGGGAACATTATAGATCATTTTTTCTTAGTAATGATCCTTAGGATCAATCCAACAATTCTAATTAGTAGTGGTGGTGTAAATAAATTCACGAGAAATTAGTATGTTGTTCACTAATCCACATTAATTTATTCATCATACCTAGGGACATAAAATTTCAACTTTTCTAGTGTTGTATACACAGTTACATGTGCTTAAGAGGTATAAACTAAAATATTTTTGTCACAAAAATTAAAAATATAATGCTAAAAATAAAATCTATGTTGCGAGATGAAATAAAATTCTATAGCTAGGTGAGGATAAGATAAAAGCATAACATACGTGAAGGAAGGAACCACTATAATTCTAATCTATGCATGTAAGGAACTAAAACATCAAACAAGAAATAAAAGGGTTTAGTAACCACAAGTGGTCCCTTCCTTGGGTGCTAACCCTTCCTAAGGTTTATGTCTATATAAAAATGATAGAACTTGAATTTTATTCATTAGCATGAAGATTCATAATTAAACTTATAACAACTTTTTACTATGAATCTATATCTAATATGGTCTCTCCATTCTCTTTATATTCAGCAAAGACGTGAAGAGACTCCTTTAACTAATAGTTATATTTTGATTAAGTACCGAGATCACTAAAAATTATTCGGTAGATTATTATGCATGTAATCATAATCCGGAAAGGTGTTCTAATACAACAACATAGCTAATTGTCCATTCAACAACTAGTTATCAAGTTAAATCAACTAGTACCATAGTTGCGGTTGTAGATCATAATTAGGAATTTGATTGATATTTTCTCTTATTTTTATAACTACTTATTTGCTTAAATATGTAAACTCAAGTGAAGCATTCTTTTTATCAAGTTTCCCACAATCACGCTTTTTATGTGATTATTTCTTCCTTTGTTGCAGGTGTGCCTTGTTGCAGATGAGTCCCACTTGTTGCGGATGAGTCCCTTTGCATTTGATAGAGTTTCTTCCGCTCCATGTTAATGGAAACATATAAAAATTCTTGTAAACAAATATGGAATTTAGAAAAAGCACTAATAATCATTCATTATATCAAAGATATTAACATGCACATTCAAAATCCATGAAATAGAGTAACTTAATAATAGTTATACTAATTAATATATAAGTTCCATAAGTTTAAGTTCAAGTGGATGTTTGACAGGAAACCAGATAAATAATCAAGAGGGTATAAAAAAACACTAAAAATGAGATAATTAAAATGGTAATTAAAGGGTCTCATCACACCCCTAGACTTAGCTTCTTGAATGACCTCATTCAAGCTTTCATTGTTTATCCTTTGCTTTCTTGGGGTCTGCATAGATGATGTTTCATAATTTCTTAAAGTCAGTCTATATGGATTTTCCCTTTGGCTTAGTAAATAAATAGCCTGCATTCCTCCTGTACCATTCCATTATCCTTTCCTTTAATTCCTCATTTAGTTCTTTATCCCTAGACCAATGAGGTATTGGATAGTGAAAAATAGGTGGATAGTATCCAATAGGGAACCAAGTTTTTCCACATCCCTTTACTACTTAAATATATGGATTAATTATCTATAAAGTTGGGATAATGTTTGGATATGAATGTATTTATTTTCTCTTTAGATCTATGAATATTTATTCCCATCTCCTTTTGCATGCTTGTACTATTTCTGCACCATTTAACCTAATGTGATCTCTGACCTCATCACAAACTTCTTCTCTCATCCTGGATACACTCTGTTTAATTTTCTACTCCTTGAAAAATTTACCATACTCTTCTATCATTTCCTTGGTATTTCTTGCCTCTACCCAGATCATAAGTGGTTTTTCTTTGCACAATTGTCTATATTCGACCATTTTTTTCCATGTATAGCTCATTGTTGAAATAAGAACACAGTGCCCAAACTTGTACATCCCCAATGTAGAGAATAGGGATCCAGTCTGTCATATTCTAAAGCATAATTGAACATATATAGTTAAAAAAGAAGTAACCATATTTCATGGGAATTTTCAGATATATTATGAAGAATGTTTTGGCTCCACTTATATAAAATGGTATGTCATTGTTGATACAAGTGTATTTTAATTGCAACATTTGTTCCTTTAAGACATCAATAAATATTTGATGGAGGTCTATACTTGAAAATTTCATTTGTTACATGTATTGTATCTTCTTATTTCTTTTTAAGCCTTGCAATCTCATTTTCCTTGGCCCTTAGCTACCTATATTTTTCCTCCAAATCCTATTGGTGTTGGAAGAGTAACTCTTCCTTTTCTCGTTCACACCTTCTTTGCATCTTGTTATAGTAATTATCAAACTTCTTCATCCAATAATCTAAATTGTTCTATGTTTCCATATTTCTACAAAATGTCCTAGTAGGCTCTCTAAAAATTCTTGTATGACAACTTGTGGTTGTAGGTTGGGTGGTTGAGACATAGGTTCTAGGGCTACATGAGAAATTGGAGGGCTATCTATGTGCATTGGCTCATTAGATTCTTGAGAAATTTCTAGCTCAAGGTTCGGACAATGTTTTTAATTGTATCTTCTATATCAAATGGTAAATTTTCTTCAATATCCATGGCACTGGTGTGCATTGCATGTACTATTTCTAATGAAAATTCCTTAGGCTTCTCATAATAATCTACAAATGTAGTTGTTACTTCCTCAAATTATTTGGTTACTATATCCTCTTCATGTTGTGCATGAATAGTCTCTGTTTCCTTAGGGATTCTATGAACATTAGTTAAAACTTCAATTTCTTCAACTGACACCTCTTCTTCATGTTGCATATGGGTTTCCCTAACATGAACAACCTCTGTTTGAACCTCAATTTCTTCAGTAGGGATCTCATTATCAAGTTGTTCACCTAATTCTTCCTCCTTTTTCTTTTCTACTTCATTGGTTTGTTCCTCCATGGCTATGTCTGCATTTATGACTATAGGAACTTCCTACTCAACTTCCATTGGAATGGATTCCTCAGTATTCTCCATCCCCTCCTCATCACTATCTAGGGAGATTTGAATATTTCATCCAGACTTTGAAGTTTTTGGCTTTTTAGTTTTGATTCTATGGGATCTCCTTGGTATCTTAGAGGTTTTGGAAGACTTCATATTGCCTTTAGAGGAAGAAAATTCTGGGGTTTATATATTTAACAATGCTTCATCAATCAGGACCTGTTAGGAGATATGTACCTAGGGCCTTGTTATAGAAATGGAGGCTCTTCATGGATATGTGTTTGAAAGGAGTGAACGTTTATGAAGGAATGGGTTTTTTTGTAGGAGTAGGGTTTTATGAAACTAAGGGTTCAGGTGGAGGCATAGAATAACTAGCTTAGCTTCTTCTCTTTTTCTTACCCTTCCCTAATAGATCATTAATATGCTTTTCTCTTACAAAGTCTCCCCAATTCAATGTAGGATGCTCAGTTGCCAATGCATGCTTTACAACTAAAGTGACAAGACTTTCCCGAAAAAGGTACACCTTCCCTTTATGACTCCCTACTCATCTCACGTGATAAATTTCATACATACACATGTCCTATCTATCTACCATGAAGTTTTCATCTTTGTCTACAAATTCTACTCTAGCTTCCTCTAGATTGGATTTTGAATGAAACATCTCACCTTCATACATTGGTAGACCAATGAGTGTAACCAATATTTCATCATTAACATTAACTTGCAAACCCTTTACTATTACCTACCAATATTTGAAGGTGGAGGAAAAATATGTGACCATATCCTCATTGAAACCTTGGAACTTATTAATGTAATCCATCTAGTCATTATCATAAAAGTACTATATAATTTGTGGTTGATTCCGCATGACTATGAATAGTCTATTGGTTTGTTTATTATCAAGTCCCTACCCTTTGTTAGGATCTATAAATTTTATAAATCATGTGAAGTAGTAATTCCTTCAATTGGAATTTATTGTATAAAATTTAAATGAACGGAAGAACCAAGTGTTCTATCTTTTCGAAATTTTTGACCAACTTTTGCACGTAACTTGAAAATGTAGCATTAATTTGAATTAAAGAATATCCTTGTGTGAAGTGATGGCATGGAATGACGTGGGAGATAGTTCAAATTATAAAATGTGGATAAAAATTATGGGTAATAAGTCTTATTTGACAACTTGGCACATATATTAATTAAATATTATTAATCTAGTGCTACTCTATTAAAGGAAATTGAGTGCACTTAACTTGAGATGTACACAAAATGATTGTGACATGTGCCTTGTTGGAGTTCATACCCTTAGATGAATGCATGAGGTTGCACGTTGAGGTACTACATGGCTACAAGTAGTGTTGCTACAGGCCTAAGCGTTGTATGTGTTGTTGTATAGAATAGGCTCTATAATGAACTCAAATAATTCCCGAAGAGGGAAGATTGAAATTTTCTAAGTGCTAACTATCTTCATCTTTTTTTTATAATTTATATGGGATCTTGATTCTTCATATAATCATTTTCTATCAAAAAGGAAATAAAAATAGGGCTATGGTTGTGTTCTACTACAAGTGCACATTCTAGTCTTTGCATCATCTCTTTGCATTAGAGATTATGCACACCTTGCTTTGAAAATACTCCACATCCCGCAATAGAGAAATTATAATACAATAAAACATGTTAGCGAGTGGTGTTGATCACCATGAAGGCTGATCACATCAATTTTATTCCTCCTTGGGGAATCCAACAAGCTAGATAACCCAAGACCACCAAGATCTCATTCCTCAAAATTTTTAGAAGATGAACTAGCAGGTTCAAATTTTGTTCTCAATTCTGGTGTTCTCATTTCCATCCTATTTTGGCCTCCTCTAAACCGTTGGTTGAAGGTGTTCTTATTAGCAAGTTTCTTGTATAGTTTAGGATAAATTAATTATGCATTATATGATTTATTATTTAATTTATTTTATTAATTAAATAATCATATTATATGGTTATATTATAAACCATAATATAATTGTATGTTGTTATATGGTTTTAAACCATATTTGTCTTTTTGTTTCACAGGGATAATTGTTACAATTATTATAACAATTTATATGCTTCCCGGATGTATTATTGGAAGCAGTTGTGAGTATGGTTTTACCTGTGCAACATATTTGTTTGTCTGCACATTGTTGTCCAATATGTATAAATATTGCAGCACTCCATTGTAATGGTTAATCAATTTCACATTAATAAAATATACAGGCTTCTATCCCTATTTGTGAAATTACATTTGGTTTCAGAGTAGGTTGAAGGATATTGGAGGATTGCAGCAGAGTTTGAGGAGCATTGGAGAAGCTTGTGTAAGCAAAAGAGAGCCAGAGTTGCCTCTATAACTTCCCAGCCCCATCCCTTGCAATACCGCCATCAAATTCCTCAAAACCACCATCAAATTCCTCAAAACCACCTTTATTCATTGCAATTAAGGTTGAGGAGGATAAAATTCACCAAGGAAGAGATTACAAGCTCAAAGGAAGGAAGAAAAATGATCTAAGGCGCCATACACAGTCAAAACCACCTTCATTCTCACCAAAACCGCCTGTCATTTTTTCTCTTTGCTAGAATTTTTCTCAAAACCACCTTTCCAAAACCATGGTTTTATGAAGAGGTATGGTTTTACAGTTTGGAAGTGTTTAATTATAATTTTCTCTTTACATATACTTGTTTAGCTTAGCCGCCCAAGTGGCTAGCATAACTTTTGTAAGACACTTCCCATCAAGAGAGGTCAAGGGGTCAAATCCCCCTCCCTCACCCACTACCAAATTTGGCGGAAAATTTAGTGGAACCACTAACTTTAGTGGAAAATTCAAATTTAGTTATAACTAACTAAATTTAGCGAGAAAAACCCTATTTTAGGGTAATTTTTTTCTCCACTCTGCATATTTTTGCATTCGAGCACTTTTTGCCAAAGGAGGGCTATCTAAAAACTTCATTTTGAGCTAGTTTTTTTAGTTGTTTTCTCAGCAAGCCGTATTGGGCTCCGAAGGCCACCAGGGCCCCGAAAAACAAATTTTTTGCCTGCCATTCAATTTTTCTAGATTTTTGAATGTAATTGCATGCTTCAACATATTGTACTAATTTGCAGGTTTCCATAATCAACTGCAAACTTTGTAACTGCTTAGAAACTGGAAAATTTGTAATAAAAATAGTATAAAATTGGTTCTGTAACACTCACAAGATCCTAGATCTCATTCACAGCGTTTGGTATATACGGTGCCTCTGGGAAGTGCTTATGGGTAAAGCCATCATGACTACTACTGCACTTAACACCTAATATAGCTGCAACAACATTGTTTGGGCATCGACCCTTTAAATTGACGGGGAGTAATAAGGTCACAGTGCACACACTATGAGCCATCCCATCCATCTGTGAACGATTGCACGACATAAATTCGGACTGAGAAATTATCCGAGTATATAGCAAAGTTACGCGTGTGTATGAGGATATTTATTTGAGCCGGTGTCAATAATCACACAGACCCCATCAATATTGTCTTGGTACCACGTATTGAATTCTTTCACGTACATTAATGCCTCTTTCACGTATCGTTGGGTATATAGAAAGGGCGAGCTTCTTCCACGTACCGACGGGTATATCGGAAGGCACATATATAGAAAGGTTCGGTATATTGGACTGACGGTATATAGATTGGGAGACCTAATACTTGGAGTGATAAGAGCTAAACCCTATCAGTGATCTCTGCAAAATGGGCACCAATGCCCCCAAATTTTTTCTTCCAGATTCACAATTGCTCAGAGGAAGCAACTATGTTGCATGGAAGACAAAAATAAAGACACAACTTGAGTTTGAATAGATCTAGTCTATTGTGAATGGTACTCTGACCAGATCAACCACTGATACAACACAATAATGGCAGTTTGATAAAGCAGATTAGAAGGAAAAACTCATCATCTTGTTTGGAGTGTCTGATGATATGCAACCCCACATTCGAGATGCCAAAATAGAAAAAGAAGTGTGGGATAAATTTAGTATATGAGGTAAAGAACAAGAATGTCATATTGAATTTATAAAGTCAATTACATACACTGAAATTCAAGCAGAATGAGAAAATTGAAGCTTTCTTAAGAAGAGTTGCGAATTAAGGGCTTCACTTCTAGCCACGGGAGAACCAATCACGAGATGATGCTATTGTTCACATTTTTCGAGAGCACTCCCTCTTCTTACCACATTTTTGTCACAACAAACATGACAGAATACGACAATTGGTTTTGAAAAACTAGTAAACCTACTGCAACAAGAGGAAGCAATGCACAATAAGGATGATGAAGAGGAGCAGGCACTGTCTTCACATCAAAAATGGAAAGGAAAAGGTAAAGGAAAACCTAATTCCTATCAGAAGTCCCAACATCAAAATCAGTATCACAGGGAACAATCAACAGAAGAAGTAATGTCCAATTTGCAAAAGAGGACATGACTTAAAAGATTGTTGGTATAACACTTATAAGAAAGGTTCATCAAGCAACTCTGGACCACAACAACAACAATCTTACAAGGGACATTCTAACAACTATCATGGGTAGAAAAAGGGGAATTGGAAAAGAAGACCCCACCAGTAAGGTAATATTGCTGAGCAACAAGAACAGTCAAACAATGAAGAATTCTTGTTCACTGCTCGATCAAGTGAACCATCCATATCATCTAGTGATGTCTGGTATGTTGATTCGGGAGCCACTCGACACATGACCGGCCATAGAGACTGGTTTATTTCAATGAGGGACACACCATCAAAAAATCATTTTTGTTGGGAGATGATTCTTCATATATAGTTTAGGGGATTGGGAACATTTCTCTACCCCTTGGTTCACACAAATGCAGACTATCAGATGTCCTATATGTCCCTGGGTTGACAAAGAATCTTCTTTCAGTTAGTCAACTCCTAGATCACAACATGAAAATTGACTTTGATAGTCAATCCGACAAGAAAACGTGTTTGATTTGAGATAAATCAAGAGGCTCAAAAATAATTACAAAAGCCTCCAATGTGGGACGCATGTTCCAACTTGATTTTGTTCACAAAGATGATCAAGCACTTATAGCTAAAAACACCACCTCAGCACAATTGTGGCATCGAAGATTTGGTCATGTAAGTTTCAAATATCTCGAAACACTTCACCGGTGTAATATGGTACATGGGCTACCATCTCTTCAGAAGGATACAAACAAGTGTCCTCACTGCCTAGTAGGAAAACAACACAGAGTTTCATTCCAGAGGAGTACATTTTGAGCTCATGGTAAACTTGACCTGGTTCATACCAATATTTGTGGTCCACTGCAGCCAAGTCATACTGGGTTCCAGTACTTCATGCTTTGTGTTGATGACTATTCATGGAAAATGTGGATTTTTTGTCTTCGTAAGAAAAGTGAAGCATTTGAAACCTTCAAAAAGTTCAAAGTAGCAGTTGAGAAAGAAACTGGTCATCACATTAGAACTCTCTGCTCAGATCGAGGAGGGGAATTCACTAGTGATGAGTTCGAAACTACCTAAAACTCACAGGATTTGTCGACAAATGCCTCCTGCACACACACCGCAGCAAAATGGTGTTGTTGAGAGAAGAAATCATACCATCATGGAAATGGTGTGATGCATGATTGATGATTCCAGACTTGCAAAGACATTTTGGGCAGAAGCAGCAAAGACAACAATGTATATGTTGAACAGAGTGCCCACAACTTCTCTTGATGGAATTACACCATAAGAAGCATGGTCAAAAAGGAAACCATCCATTGCACACCTCAGAGTATTCGAGTGCAAAGCAAACATGCACATACCCAAACAGAACGAAAAGAAATTGGACATGAATTCACAAAACTCATCTTCATTGGAGTACAGGTGAAGAGACTCTTGGGTATATATTGATGGATCCTAAGACCGAAAAAGTCTACACCAAAGAGAGATGTTGAGTTTTTGAGAAGAAGGAAGTAGACACTCCTCCTCCAGACTCGCAAGATGTAGATTTTTCACCTATTGTAAAAATTGAAGCTGATGTTCCCTCAGAAGATGAAAGTGATGATGGGGATGATGATGATCAGATAGAACCACAACCCATGGGAACAGTTCAGTGTATGCCTAAATGGTGTACAAGTACATTACGAGATGCAAGATTGGATGCTCCACCAGATACATCCACCCCTGGACCACGAGACTTGTAGTAAAGCAATAGAAGAAGTTAACTTTTCTTTGATGAGTAGAGTTATTGAATCAGATGAGCCCTCTACAGTCCAGGAAGCCCTACAGTCAAAATCTTGGAAAGATGCCATGGATTCTAAATATCAATCAGTGATGAAGAATAACACTTGGCAGCTTGTCGATCTTCCACTAGGGAAGAAACCCATTGGATGTAGATGGATATTCAAAACTAAGTACAAAGCAGATGGGATAGTGGACAAGTACAAAGCAAGACTTGTAGCAAAGGGGTACACACAAAAAGAAGGCATTGACTATGAGGAGACATTTGCTCCCACAACTAAGATCAAAACAATCAGGATGATTTTTTCTCTAGCTACTCAGTTTGGATGGAAAGTTCACCAAATGGATGTAAAAAGTGCCTTCCTAAACAGAGATTTACAAGAAGAAGTCTACATGACTCAACCTGAGGGATATGTTGTACCTAGTCAAGAAGTAAAGGTATGCAGACTTAGGAAATCTCTGTATGGTCTAAAACAAGCACCCTGGGCATGGTACATCAAGATTGATGAGCATCTCATACAACATGGATTTGTTAGAAATCCATACGATCCCAATCTCTACCTCAAAAAGAAAGGGGGAGATGGTGATTGTTTTTGTCTATGTCGACAATCTAGTCATTATTGGCAGTTCAATGAGGATGATCGATGTAATGGAGAAAGATCTTAATCGATTGTTCGACATGACCGATCTCGGGCTGATGCACTATTGTCTTGGATTGGAAGTGTGGCAGAAAGAGAATCATATTTTTGTTTCTCAAATGAAATATACCAAGACTACACTTGAGAAGTTTAGGATGATGGATTGCACACCAATTTCTACACCCATGGAGAATAGATTGCAGTTATCTTGTTCAGATCCATCTCCTGAGGTAAGTGCCACTCTCTATCGGCAGTTGATTGGGAGTCTCATTTACCTGACCTACACTAGGCCAGATATCAGCTTTGCAGTAAGCTATCTATCTAGGTTCATACAGGAACCCAAAGTTTGTCATTGGAAAGCAGCAAGGCGCATATTGAGATATCTCAAAGGATCAGTGGATCTTGGTCTAGAATACAAGAAGAATGACAACTTCTTCTTGTCTGGATATTCGGATTTAGATCATGCAGGAAACATTGATGACATAAAATCCACTTCAAGATTTGTGTTCTTTATGGGATCTGGACCAATATCATGGGGAAGTAAGAAACAACACTTTGTTTCTTGTTCTTCCATAGAAGCCGAGTATCGTTCTGTAGGAGAAGCTTTCTGTGAAGTGATTTGGCTACGTTGCATACTAGGACTTAGAATACCATAGGACAAACCGACCACCATGTATGTTGACAATGAAGGTGTTCTCAAACTTGTTCGCAATCTAGTTTTTCATGAGATAACAAAGCACATTGAGGTACAAGTTCATTTCATACACGAACATGTGTTGAAGCACAACATCCAGCTTCAATATTGTCCAACAGCTAAACAACGAGCAAATATCTTCACAAAATCACTTGCACGTGACAAGTTTGAGTTGTTCAGAGAGTTCCTCTCCTCATCCCTTGAGACAATGCACAATTAAGGGGGGGAATGTTAGGATAAATTAATTATGCATTATATGATTTATTATTTAATTTATTTTATTAATTAAATAATCATATTATATGGTTATATTATAAACCATAATATAATTGTATGTTGTTATATGGTTTTAAACCATATTTGTCTTTTTGTTTCACAGGGATAATTGTTACAATTATTATAACAATTTATATGCTTCCTAGATGTATTATTGGAAGTAGTTGTGAGTATGGTTTTACCTGTGCAACATATTTGTTTGTCTACACATTGTTGTCCAATATGTATAAATATTGCAGCACTCCATTGTAATGGTTAATCAATTTCACATTAATAAAATATACAGGCTTCCGTCCCTATTTGTGAAATTACAGTATAGCCTCAATCTATGACCATTTATAAGTAATTTGAATCTCACGGGATCAATGGTGGTGAGTTTCACAATGCCATTGGGAAATATTTTCTCATTCTCATATGGACTGAGCTACCTTATTCTCGGTTTTCACATGTGGCCTTTATATTTAGAGTTAAAGAGAAGTACCCAATAACCTTATTGAAAGTTTCTTATTTTGATGAATGAGTCATGTCACTTGATCCTTTTTTTTTACCACTTTTATATTATGAACAACCTTCCTTCTCATTTCATCTAACTCATTGATTTGAATAATCCTTTGCCTTTGAGATTCAGAAAAATATATGCCTAATTCTAATGTGGTTCTTGATGTCGTGTGCTCAAACTCAATAGGGAGAACAATAGTATTACCATACAATATCTCAAAAGGTGTGAATCCAGTTGTTATTTTCCATGTGTTATTGAATGCTGAAACTTCCTCTAGAAGTATTTTTGACCAATCATTTCTATGCAATGAAATACTCTTTTTCAAGATGGATTCAATTTCTCTGTATGTTATTTCATCTTGGCCATTGAAGTGTAGATGATAAGCTGTGGAATTCCTATGCTTGATTTCATATTCTACGGGTAAATCAGCAATAACTTCAGTAGTGAAGTGGGTACCTTGATATGTGAAAATATCTCTCTACACTCCATATCTCGTAAATATATAGTCATATAGGAATTTTACAAGTTTTTCAATCTTTTTATTTCGTAATGCCTTTACTTCTGTCCATTTGGTGAGGTAGTCTGTGCATACCTGAATTTACTCTTTTTGTTGAGATTTAGGATATATGGGACCAATAAAATCTAATCCCCATTTATCAAATGGTTGTAGTACTATCTCGAGGCTACAATGACATTTCATCTGATTTGGTAGGCTTTCCCATTCTTTGGCACTTATCACATCTTCTTGCATATAATGCTACATATTTATGTAATGTAGGCCAATAATACCCTATTGTTGTTCTTTTTATATAAAAGTGTCTTTCGGATGGCTTACTTATGGCATTCTTTGAGGACATCATAAACTTCGTCATCATCTATACATCTTCTCATAACATTATCATGTCCTGTGTGGAATAGGAAACCAACTATCCAAGAAAAATTCACACTTTTCTCAACATTATATTTCTTCTTAGAATATATATAGTATGGAGGTGTCTTACCTGATACCAAATAGTTTGCTATATCATCATACCAAGGTGTCTTGGTGGAAATATCAAATAAGTGTTCATCTAGAAAAGAGTCATCTACAATTGCTTCCTCATCATTATTTTCCATTCGTGAGAGACTCTCTCTACAACATTGTCTGTCCTAGGCTTATCAATAATTGTTACATCAAAATCTTGTAAGAGAAACAACCATCTAATTATACTACTACTTACAATTGGTTTTTTGATCAAATATTTAATGGCAGCATGGTCTGTATGGATATAAACTAGATATCCCATGATATAGTGTTTGAACTTATTGATGGTGTATACAAAGGCTATGAATTCCTTCTCGGTGACTATGTACTTAATTTTAGCATGTTGCACGTTTTTACTCACATAATATATTGCATAATTGAGTATCCCATCTTTCTATCCTAAAACAACACCAATGGCATGATCTGAGGCATCAATGTGTATATGAAATGGTAAAATCCAATCTGGTCCTCTTAGAACAGGTGTAGAAGTTAGCATTTTCTTCAAAGTTTAGAACCGACATAACCCCAAGATCTTCTCCTCGCATGAGTAATAACTTTATTTTTAAGAACCAACCAAATGAAGATAGCCACCTTATGCAAGATGTTGGGGTGCCAATAACCAAAGGGGCATGGAGAACCCAAACTCGACTAAGAAATGAGATGAGCATAACTAGATTTCACCGTATAATTTCCAGAATTATCACCGAGCCATATCAAATTATCTTCTCCTTCATTGAAATGAACATGCCTGGCCCAAAGGGCTTCAGAAAGAGTAGAAGATTCTTGGAGGGAGGCACCAATGGTTGAAAGATTTTTCCATTGCCAGGATGGTGAGCCATTTGGATGCTGACGACCAAAATCAGCTACTTTAGTGCCCCATGAAACACTGGTGGCATTCATAACTCTGTTAAGATTGGGAATAAGGTTAAGTGGGTGAGACCCATTCCAACTGTCCTCCCAAAAGGTAGCTAATTGACCATTGTTGATTTTCCAAGAGACTCGAGTCAGCGATCAAGGATTTGCAATTGCATAAAAAGTTCCATATATGAGAGCCTTTAGGGAGCTCTATGCTGGAGAGTAGGAGCTCAGGTCGACCCGCCTCAAGATATTTATGTGAAAGAACCTGAAATGCCAACCGCTTAGAATCGGAGATAAAATTCCAAACAAGTTTGGCACCAAGAGCTAGATTCTGAAGAGCCAAATCTAAAATGCCTAGGCCACCAAGAGATTTGGGAAGCTTGACAGTCTCCCACTTCACCAAATGGAATTTTCTCTCTTCATTATTCCCTTGCCAAAGGAAGGTTCTGACTAATTTCTCAATTTTGTGCAAGACAGTCTTTGGAATCATCAAGACTGACAACATATATATCGGAAGGGCTAGGAGGACTGAGTTGATCAGGAGAGCACGACCAGCCAAGGACAACCATTTTCCTTTCCACGAAAGTAATCTTGCCGACAAAGAGTTGAGAAGCTCCCCCAAAGATTCACTTTACCATTACCAGAAAAGAGGGATCCCCAAATATTTATGGGGGAGGGAACCCACCACAAAGCCTAAAATTGCCTTAATCCTGCCCTGCAGCCTGGGAGTGACATTGAAGAAGAAAATAACAGATTTGTGATAGTTGATTACCTGACTAGAGGCCAACGAATAAGAGTCCAGTAAGAAGGAAAGGCAACGGGCTTCCAGGATGGACGCTTGACCGAAAAGGAAAGTATCATCGGTGAAATATTGGTATGAAAGGGGGGAAGGTTGGAGGTCATCCGAAAACCCTTGAGCTCCCCGACCTGAAGAGCAGCTTTGATACTATGACTAAGAGCCTCAGAAACCAAGATGAAAAGGAAGGAGGAAAGAGGATCACCTTTCCTTAGACCTCTACTACTACTGAAGAAACCTTCAGCTGAACCATTAACCAGAACTAAAAACTGAGGTGAAGAAATAAAATTGAAGATCCAATTACAAAAATGCTTGCCAAATCCCATAGCTTAAAGGGATTTGCAAAGGAATCTCCAATTAATACGATCATAAGCTTTTCTAAAATCCAATTTAATCATCATACTAGAGCAGTTGGAGGAGTGAAGAGTGTGAATCATTTCATGGGAAATGATTATACCATTAGCAATAGATCTTCTTGGGATGAAACTGCTTTGTTCCTGTGCAACAAGCTTATGAAGAAGAACACTCATCCTTGACGCTATAGCCTTTGAAATAATTTTATAAGACGTATTGCAAAGGGAGATCAGCCTGAAATCATCAAGAGAGACTGCTTGCACCTTTTTGGGAAACATGAAAATAAAAGTGTGATTGAGAGCACCAAGGAGCTTTCCTGAACATCTAGATTCCTCTACAGAATGCCAGACGGTATCCCCAATGACGTCCTAGAAGTCCTAGAAAAATGAAGCAAGAAAACCATCCAGACCAGGTGCTTTATCCCTTTGCATAGAGAAAACGATCCTGCGAACTTCATCCTTAGAAAAAGGAGAGAGAAGTTTAGTGTTGTCAATATCATCAACTAAAATAGGAATCTGATCAAAGAAAGTATGTTGTTCCACCAGAGGAGAGGCCTCATCACCATTCAGAAGCTTTTGAAAAAACATCACCATCTCTGATTTAATCAAAGATTGAGAAGACAACACCGAATCATCATCTAACTTCAGTGAGGAGATATAATTGACATTTCTTCTAGCTTTGATAGAAGCATGGAAGAATTTGGTATTCTTGTCCCCATCGGCCAGCCAAATTTCATGAGATTTATGTCTCCAATGAATTTCTTCTTTAAGAAGAAGATCACCAAGCTCACAGAGTAGAGATTTTTCATTGATGAAGTCTTCCTGAAACATACCTCTGGAGAAAACCGATTCATTTAGAAGACGCAAAGCATTCTCAACTCTCTGTTTTTCTTGAAAAATATTTTTGAAATAGGAAACATTCCATTCCAGCAATTTGTCTTTTAACAGAGAAAGCTTCTTAAAAGTTTGAACATCCACGTCCCTTCCACCTCAAAGGAATCCCACCAAGTGTTAATCAGTGGCCTAAGAGAAGGGTCCTGCAACCACATGGACTCAAATTTGAAAGGAGAACGATGCGGTGGGATGTCAAAAGAAATGTTGAGAGAGACAGGAAAGTGATCGAACTAGAAAGAGGAAGAACAGAGCATTTGATGAGAAATTTGTGTTGTAGCCAATCTTTGGAGACTAGAAAATGATCCAAATGAACCGCCATAGAACTAAACCCAATACGCCGATTGTTCTAGGTAAACCACCCAGAGATGGGTTCCAAATCAATTAACTTGGTGGAGGCAACAAAAGAGGTGAAGTCCACTTGAGAGCGAGGCTTCCATTGAATTCCCCTCTTTTATCTTTATCAGAGAGGGTAGCATTGAAATCCCCTGCCACTATTGTCTTGAAGTTCTAGACAGAATCAAGGATTGTCTGAATCTTCGACCAAAGCTCCCTTTTTTTAATGGAGTGTTAGGACCATAAGCATTACAAAGAAAGAAGGACACATCAGAATGTTTGATGAAAAATTTACACCAAATGAAATTGGGGTCGACCAATAAAGGCTCGAGACAACAAAAATTGGAATTCCATAGAACTCCCAGGCCGCCAGAGGCACCAAGAGAGTCTGAGAAGCAACCTTCCCAACCTTTCCACTTACGAAACTAGCTGGACTTATAGTCCTTAGAAGACATCTTAGTTTCTTGAATAAGACATAAGAAATCTTTAGAATCGAGAGCATAACATCTCAGCAGATGCTTATTTGTTAGGGGCATTCAGACCCCTAACATTCCAAGAGAAAAGGATCATTGGATCTTTAGAGAGGACCCGCCTCTCCTACTTGAGGATGGAAAAAAGGAACGGAGCTGGAGCTGCTTACCTATTGCAATGTCTTTGAGAGAAAGGATGTTTCGGAGGGTCGACCAGGATGAGCTTTCGGCCCCCTATCCATGTTTAGAATGGCAGGAGTCGGCAGGATTGAACTCTGTTGTAAGTTGGCCAAAGAGGATCGACTGAGAACATTGTCCAGGCTATTAATAAAATCCTCGGATGAACCATTGATGGATTGAAGCACCTCATCCTTCTCATTTACCCATTTTTCCAGGGAGGTAGCATCAGCACCAAGGCCCAGTGCGATACCTTCCTGGAAAAGAGAAAGAATCTGAGTAGAATCTTGAACTATTGACGTTGTTTCTTTGACCAAGGAGATTGTGCTTAGACCAAGCACGAGTGGCTCATTCATAGGTTCATACCTAGGGAGGTCAGCAACATAAATGGGATAAAACCTAGATGGAGGAACTATAGATTTGGAGACAGAGGATGGTGAAATATTTTTCCTCCAAGCTACAACATTGGAAACGGGAGGATTTTTACAAGATTTTTGCAAATGCCCAGGCTGCTTACATTTGAAGCAGCTATCAGAAACTACCTCATAATCCACTTTCTGTACCCATTGTCCCATGGGGGTGGATATGACTATGAAATCCTTTAGTTTAATGGAGGGATCGATAGAGATGCAAATCCTGGCAAAGGAAGAAAGAGTACCTTCCAAAGTAACAGGTCTATATGCACTACATGGCCTAAGCTGGAGCATATTTTAGAGAGAATGGAGGAGGACCAAAATTCACTAGGCAGAGAATAAAGTCTGATCCAAACATGTAAACCATCCATTTCCACTTGAGCTAGATTGAAGTGAGCAGACCACTCACGAATATGCAGACTGAGTCAGTGAAGAGAAAGTCTTTCCTCTCTAGGGTGTCATCCCTCTGTGCTAAACTACAGAGGATAACGAGAAAAAAAACCCTCTCCAGGAAATGAATGCGGAGGCCACTACCCCACTGAGTGTCGCACCAGCTGCATATTCCTTCAACCGAGAGACGACGACCCACGAATTTAGCAAAAATAGCTCTTTCACCGAGAAGGGTGAGTTGGGCTGCCAAGTCAGCCGAATCCACCAGAGAGACGGAGATAGAGTTTTTCTAAACTAGATCATGACAAGGTGAGTCACTTAAGGAAATAACATTAGGAACACTAAAATCCTCTAATAATCTAGGCCCTAGGTAATTCTACGGTGCTACCGACAAACCGTGGCCCACATCCACTCCTTGCCTAAAACTTTGGGGGAGGAGGCTGACTGACCGTTGCACATTTTAAATTTTGAAAAAAATGACCATTCTAGTGCCATTGCACTGCCACTTCCCCTTCATCGCTGCTCAAAGCAAGATTTTTCACCAAGCAATCTATTAATTAAATATTAGTATTCTAGCACTTCTCTATTAAAGGAAATTGAGTGCACTTAACTTGAGATGTATGACAAATGATTGTGACATGTTACTTATTGGAATTCATACCCTTGGATGCATGCATGAGGTTGCATGTTGAGGTCTTTGCATGGCTACAAGTAGTGTTACTATAGGACTAAGTGTTGTATGTGTTGTTGTATAGAATAGGCTCCATAATTAACTCAATTAATTCCCGGAGAGGGAAGATTGAAATTTTCTCGGTGCTAAATATCTTCATATTTTTTTCATTTATATGGGATCTTGATTCTTCTAATAATCATGTTCTATCAAAAGGAAATAAAAACAAGGATTTGGTTGTGTTCTACTACAAGTGCATGTGCTAGTCTTTGCATCATCTCTTTTCATTAGAGATTATGCACACCTTGTTGCAAATACTCCACATCCCGCAATAGAGAAATTATAATAAAATAAAACATGTTAGTGAGTGGTGTTGATCACCATGAAGGCTGATCACATCAATTTTATCCCTCCTTAGGGTATCCAACAAGCTAGATCACCCAAGACCACTAAAGCTCTCATTCCTCAAAATTTTCAGAACATGAACTAGCAGGTTCAAATTCTGTTCTCAATTCTGGTGTTCTCATTTCCATCCTACTTTGTGGCCTCCTTTGAACTATTGGATGAAGGTGTTCTCATTGACTAGTTTCTTGTATAGCCTCAATCTATGACCATTTATAAGTAATTTAAATCTCATGGGATTAATGGTGGTGAGTTTCACAATGCCATTGAGAAATATTTTCTCATTCTCATATGGACCAAGCCACCTTATTTTGATTTTTCACATGTGGCCTTTGTATTTAGAGTTAAAGAGAAGTGCCCAATCACCTTATTGAAAAAGCCTTGTTTTGGTGAATCTATCATGCCACTTGATCCTTTGGTTTTGTAAAACTTCTATATTATGAACAACCTTCCTTCTCATTTCAGCTAACTCATTGATTTGAATAATCCTTTACCTCTGAGATTCAAAAATATATGCCTAATTCTAATGGGGTTCTTTATGTCATGTTCTCAAACTCAATAGGGATAACAATAGTCTCACCATACAATATCTCAAAAGGTGTGAATCCAGGTTGTTATTTTCCATGTGTTATTGAATTCTAAAACTTCCTTTGGAAGTATTTGTAACCAATCCTTTCTATGCAATGAAATAGTTTTTTTCAAGATTGATTCAATTTCTCTCGTATGTTATTTCATCTTGGCCATTGGATTGTAGATGATAAGGTGTGGACTTCATATGCCCGATTTCATATTCTATAGGTAAATCAGCAATAACTTTAGTAGTGAAGTGGGAACCTTGATTTGTGACAATCTCTCTCCACACTCCATATCTCATAAATATATGGTCATATAGGAATTTTACAAATTTTTCACTCTTTTTATTTGGAATTGCCTTTACTTGTGTCCATTTTGTGAGGTAGTCTATGCATACTAGAATGTACTCTTTTATTGAGATTTAGGATCTATGGGACAAATAAATTCCAATCCCCATTTATCAAATGGTTTTAATACTATCTGAGGCTACAATGTCATTTCATCTGATTTGGTAGGCATTCCAATTCTTTGGCACTTATCACATCTTTTGCATACAATGCTACATATTTATGTAATGCAGGACAATAATACCCTATTGTTGTTCTTTTTTTATAAAATCATCCTCTGCATGTCTCACTATGGCATTATTTGAGGACATCATTAATTTAATCATCATCTATACATCTTCTCATAACATTATCATGTTCGTGTGGAATAGGAAACCAACTATCCAAGAAAAATCACACTTTTTCTCAACATTATATTTATTTTTAGAATATATAGTATGGAGGTGTCTTACCCGATACTAAATAGTTGGCTATATCATCATACCAAGGTGTCTTGGTGGAAATATCAAATAAGTGTTCATCTAAAAGAGAGTCATCTACAACTACTTCCTCATCATTATTTTCCATTCGTGAGAGAAACTATACTACAAAATTTTCTTTCCCAGGCTTAGCAACAATTTTTATATCAAACTCTTGTAAGAGCAACAACCATCTAATTATCCTGCTACTTACAACTAGTTTTTGATCAAATATTTAATGGCAACATGGTATCTATGGATATAAACTAGATACCCCATGATATAGTGTCCAACTTATTGATGGCGTATACAAAGGCATGAATTCCTTCTCGGTGACTATGTAGTTAAGTTTAGCATGTTGCACGTTATTACTCACATAACAAATTTCATAATTTATTATCTCATCTTTCTATCCTAAAAAAACACCAATGGCATGATATGAGGCATAAATGTGTATATGAAATGGTAAAATCCAATATGGTTCTCTTAGAACATGTGTAGAAGTTAGCATTTTCTTCAAAGTTTGGAATGCAGCCTCACATTTCTCTGTCCATACAAATGCAACATCCTTTCCCAATAAAACAAATAATGGTGCTGCAATTCTGCTGAAATCTTGAATGAATCTTTGGTAATACCCAACATGACCCAAGAATATCCTTACATCCTTCTTCTTTTTAGATGTTGGAAAATTTATAATTAGTGGTATTTTTGTGAGATCTACCTGGATCCCACCAGACGATAGCTAATGACCTAACACTATCCCCTCAAACATCATCATATAACATTTTTCATTTCTTAAGGATAGATTATGCTCCTTGCATATCTTGAGAACCTTGTCTAAGTTCTTCATTGCTTCATCAAAATTACTTCCATGGACTGTGAAATCATCCATATATACCTCCATGCAATCATTGGTTAAGTCTAAGAAGATGGCAAAAATTCCCTCCAAAATATGGTAGGTGCATTATACGAGGCCAAAGGGAAGAACAAAGTATGAAAAATTTCCCCATGGGCATGTGAATGTGGTCTTGTCCTAATCCTTTGGTGTAATCTGAATTTGGTTGTAGCCATTATAACCATACAGAAAAGAGAAATAATTCTTTCCAACAAGAGTGTCAAGTACCTGATCAATGAAAGGAAGTGGGAAATGATCCTTCTTTGTTGTTGCATTCAATTCCCTATATTCTACATATATTCTCTATTTTCCATTCTTTTTAGGTACAATAACAAGTTGTGACACCCATTGAATTTCTAAAATTAGATATATGAAACCAACATCCAATAATTTCTTCAGTTCTTTCTTCACTATATCCCTCACTACTAAATTCATTCTCCTTTGTGGTTATCTTAATGGATTGCAATTTTCCTTGATGTAAATTTTATGAGTAAAAATTTTAGGATAGATTCCATGCATGTCTCCAGAATCCCATGTAAATGTTTTCTTGTGCTTTCTAAGAAGTGTAACTAACAATTATTATTGTCACATGCTTAATGTTTTCTTTACATTGAGTGGCTTACTAGATGTAATATCCACTTTCTTAGAAAGACCAGTCATGGATCATATGATGCTACTTACAAATTCAAGATACAATTATGTGAAAGAATTTGGTGTAGGATGCATTTCTTATCTGGAATATTATTAGTACTCTATTGTAGAAAGATTTGATTTTCGAGACAAATTATGCATTGCAATTTTCCATCTTCTTCTTCATTCTTACCATAATTATTCTGTAGAACATTTTAAAGAACAACATCCTCCTCTTTTCCTTCTATTATGCATGACTTCTCCAACATCATGAGTTGTTGAACTGATCTCTAGTCTTCTTCTAGTTCTTCCACCCAAATGGTTTGATCTTCTTCATTGAATGGTTGTGCGGGGGTAAAGCATAATATTTTTGGTGCCACTTCCATTGGAGATGATCATATTGTCATATCTGCATCAAATGAATGCATCAGCAATTGTTAACCACAATCTTCCTAGGATGATATGATATCCTCCTAAGATCACTTTTGGCTGGAGAACAATGAAGTCACAGGGTACTCCCAGGAGTCTACCACTACTACCACATCCTCCAAAACTCCTTCAAGATTTACTTGTGGATCTTTCTACAAGCTGCAAGACTATGGTTGTTGGTCTTAATCCTTCCAATTTCAAATCATCCATGATTTATTTTTTCATTACATTTATTATTTCCCCAAGTCAATTAGTGTGTTTTTAATCATTATACCATTGATTGTGACATTTACTAGAGGGCTTCCTGGATCAATATACTTGGGCAGAATTGAGTTCCCAAGCATAATATCAGCTAATTGCCTAATGACCTGTATAGTAGATGGGTATTTCCTCTTCCTTCCTAGATTCTTAATGCATAGGTCCTTAACTAGCTTATTGTAGATGGGAACATCTTTAATAGCTTGTATTAATGGTATTTTGACACAAATGTCTTTAAGATGATTGAAAAAATTATAATCAGATTCTAATATAAGGTCGAGTCTTATTTTCTTGTAACCTTTTAGGAAATGGTGGCTCATTATCCTATGTTTTACGCTTGCTAGAGTTCTATGTAGGTTTCTCTCGAATCAGCCTCTAGCCTCTTTTGTCCTTGTTACAGGCCATTATGCAACAATTTTAGTTATTATACAATTTTAGTAATGGTAGGTCTATTTGGTGAAGGAATTTCTCTTCTTGAGAGAAGATGGATATTGTTGATATCAACATAATAGGTATGGTATTGAGTTGGTTCAGTGGAATAGGCTAGCTAAGAATATTTATTGTTAGGATTAGGTGTTGGTTGAGTAGGTAGTTGTGTAGCTTTTGGTTGGGAGCCTAATTGGGGATTAGGCATCAAAGCTTGATTCTACTACTTTGGTAAGGAGGTTGTAGATAGGCTTGTTGGTAATTATGAGGTGGGTTATTCCACTCTTATTCCTTCCGGGGTTGTTTCCATGATTAGGAGGTTGTTTCCATTATTTTTTTGGTTGGCCTTGGTATAGAGGTTTCTATTTTATTTGATATTGGTTAGGATATGGGGGTTGCATATATGAATTATAAGACTAATTTTAAAATAAATGTATAGGGTATTATGTCATACCTCCTTGCCTTGGTGGCCATGGTTTCCTTTGAGAAACATAGAAAAATTTCCCATCTTTTGTCTCCAACATTTTGAAATCAGGTGAAGCCTCTCTTTCTTGAGCAATACTAGCTAATTCTCTACATCTACAGTCTAATTTCTTTCTTATGCATGCATGGAAGTACTCTGTGAGTGTTTCTTCTACATATTCTTTCTTCTTTTTAGCATGTAGAGCATCTAATTGATTAGCCATGTCATTAAAAATATCTTGCTTCATGTTTCTGAACATGATAACAATCTCAAACTTAGAGATATCCCCCATTGTTTTGGTAGATAATCCACCTCTTGATCTTACATTCCTTACTCTCTTCATTGTAGCTCTTGAATAGTTTTTACAGGCATCACGGATATCTTCAAAACTATCCTTCAAAATATCTCCTAATCTTATAAGATCTAGAACATCCATGTATAAATGACCGAGTCCCTTAAAAAGAGTAATTTGAGGGATTTAGGTGGTATGTCTATATTTTGACTTCTGAATGTAGAACAAGAACCATTCCAACTAATCCTCTAATGGGTCATCCTCTTTTTGTTGCATTTTCTAAATTTCATCACCTCCTCTATTGCTTGGTTTGTAATAATATTAGTACTTATTAACTTCTCCTTCATTTGTTCCCATGCAATAAAAAAACTCCTTCCCAATCCCATAAACCACCTTACACCTACATCTTTGAGTGTTGCAGGAGGAAAAATTTCAGCTTATGTGTATCGGTGGTGTAATCATAGCTTCTGCAAAAAATGTCAAAATCAAAGAGAAAGGTGTCTAGATATTCTGACATAGCTCCATGGAAATTTGGAAAGGTTGATGGAGAGATATTATTCATTACAATAGTTGCATTGTTTTCATTGATGGGGAATTTGAAGTTGGTTTCCCGTTTTGAGAATTCTCGATCAACCTCTTTTTCCATTCCTAGCTTCTCGGGAGTAGCTACGAGAATCACTTGGAGGATTATCTTTAAAAAGTAAACCAAGTACATAGGTTTCTTCTTTAGAATATTTAGAGGTAAATGAAGAGATTTTTTCTACTTGTGGATTAGGTAAAAATATACCATGGGCATCCCTTGGATGATGCATGCATCAACTACTTAACTCATTCAATGGTAATTAGTTGGGGGTTTAATTTGAGGTAAATTCCTAAAACCTAGACTGCTTCTAAGGAATGAAAAAACCTCACAAAAACCTAATAACTTGGCAGTGTCCTTGGAAACGATGCCAAAAATGGTGGTCCAAATTAATTTGTAGCAATTAGTTTGTTGTTCACTAATCCGCATTCACTTATTCATCAAACCTAGAGATGTAAAATTTTAACTCTGCTAGTGTTGTATAAACGATTCTGAAGTGCTTACAAGGTATAAACTAAAAGACTATTTTCATAACAATTAGAAATATAATGCTAAAAATATAAACTACATTGCAGATGAAAGGAAATTCTACAACTAGGTAATAAGAAGATAAAAGCATAACATAAGTGAAGGAATGAACTGCTGCAATTCTAATCTATGCATGCAAGGAACTAAAACAACAAATAGAAAGAAAAGGGTTTATCAACCACAAGTGGGCCCTACCTTGGGTGCTAACCCTTCCTAAGGATTTTTCTAAAACAAAATGACAAAACTCATATTTTATTCATTAGAATGAAGATTCGAATTAAACTTACATGAATTCCTTAACTATGGATCTATATCTAATGCAGTCTTGCCATTCTTTTTATATTCAACAGATAAGTGAAGAGAATCCTTTAACTAACATTTACATTTTGATTAAGTACCAGATCACTACCAAGGAATCTATAGATTCTTATGCATGTAATCAAAACCAAGGAAAGGTGTTCTAATACAACAACATAACTAACTATTCATTCAATAACCAGTTATCAAGTTAAATCAACTAGTTCCATAGTTACAGATTCTAAGCATAATTAGGCATTGTTGTGAGATATTATCTTGTTGTTATAAATTCTTATTTACTGACATGTGCAAAATCAGGTGAAGAATTCTTGCTGATCAAGTTTTCCACAATCACGGTTTTGTATGTGAGTGTGTTTTCCTTTAGCTGTAGGTGCCTTTTTACGAGATGAGTTCCAGGTTGTTGTGGATGAGTCCCTTTGCATTGTGACAGAGTTTCTTTGGATGCATATTAGTGGCAACATATAATATATTCTTGCAAACAAGTATGGAATTCAGAAAAATCACTAATAATCATTCATTGTATCAAAGAGATTAACATGCACATTCAAAATCCATGAAATAAAGTAACCTAATAATAGTTATACTAATTAATTTATAAGTGCCATAATTTTATGTTCAAGTGCATGTTTGATAGGGAAACCAAGAGAAACAAGTTTGAAGGTATAAAAAATAGACAACATATGAGACAATTAAAATGTTAATTAAAGGGTCTCATTAAGTAGTGTTAAGAATTAAGGGGAAGTTTCAAATAGTTCTCAAGCTCCCTAAGAAAAAGTGAAGTCAAAAAGTTGTGAAGATAAGGATTGAAGTTGAATTGAGTGTTGTTAGTGTATAAGATAAGTAGAGGTATTTACTCTTTCTAAAAATTAGTATCAATTCAATAATATATGCATAAGTGAGGGGGCATGTTCTTGTAATGATTACATATGCGTATGTCTAGAGGGATATTTTTAGCCCTATGGTAGAAAAGAGTCAAGACATTAATCAAGATAGTCACAAGATGCATGATGAGTTCAAGTTGTCTACATAAGTAAAGTATGAGCCCAAAGTGTGTTATTTGTCAATATATTGGTATCTTTGGTGTCATAATTTCATCATAGATCGATAGTAGCTTATGAAGAACCTATTTCATTAATTTCAAAAGGGGTAGAATGATCTTATGG
The DNA here is from genome assembly GCA_018340775.1 of Taxus wallichiana var. yunnanensis. NCBI lineage: Eukaryota > Viridiplantae > Streptophyta > Pinopsida > Cupressales > Taxaceae > Taxus > Taxus wallichiana. The sequence goes on along the minus strand of CM031238.1, from coordinate 419,374,896 downwards.
TTTGAGAGAATGAGCTTTATGTGTTGACAATCAATGTTTTTTCCATCAATAAAAAAGGGGAAGATTATTGGCAAGTAGTATCTGGGCTCAACAAACTTAACAACTTCCATGATGTGGCATCAACACTACTCACCACCGTGAGTCACAACTGTGTACATCTTAGAAAATAATGAGACATCCAAAAAGAGCATATGGATGTGGCCACAACCATGTATATAGTGGGAAACATTACTATATTTAAACCCTCAACATGGTCATCCCACTGTGAATGTTGGATTTAGTCCCCAAAGCACCAAAATGGTTGGTGACCCTAAAACAAAGGGATTAAGTGGATATTCAAACCCACAACCTAGTGATTTTAAATTAGATCTCAAACCAACCAAGGTAATCATATCGACGAGTTATAAAATTAACTCGCTGCATTTTGTAAAAAAAAAAGTGCAGGGACAATGTAAAGGCAAAATAGAGTAAGTTGTAGAAAACCTCAAATTTGAGGCACCTAGGGACATTTTCGGGCTCATTGTAAAAGAAAGTTTTCTCAAAATTTAGAGATGAAGAAAATTCTGGTCTTTTTTTCCACGAAGTGTTGTATATTTTCTAGTGGATGCATTTTTTTAGTCGTATTTGCACATAAAAACCACTTTGGAGTGCTTGTGAAGCCACAAGTGAATTTGTGGATAGTTTCTCTTAGGAAATCAGAGTTCCCAAACCTATTTCAGGTATAAAGGTATTTATTGTCATTATTGAAGGTGATTAAGTTGTACTTCTTTGGAAATAATAGATCGATTCACGATTATGTGAATCTAGAGATGTAGCCTTCGGGTGAACTCCATTAACAATTTCTTGTTGTGGATTTTATTTCAGTTTGTGAAGATTTTGATCGGATAGAAAATTCAATATTTGATGAAGCAAACACTTAACTAGTTTAATTGGATTTAAGTGAATTTGATGATCTAGTTTCCACAACCTACAAAACGAATGCACAAGTCATTTTGGGATTAAAAATTAGATTTGGTGCATGAAATAAATCAGCTTGTGATCAGATATTGTATGGATTTGTAGCATTTCCATTTGATTCAGCTAAGTTGATTTTAAAAATGATTAATTGATCATAAAGAAGTGTTTTTGAAAATTGGGGTTTCAAAACACCCAAATTAGTTCAATTAAGCACTCTTGATCAATTGTGAATCTAGAAAAATTAAGTATTTGAAAAATTTAAAAAGTATAGAGAAAAATAAGTACCATTTTCGGATCAAGTTTTGTATCAGAGTTGGTTTAGCTCTTTATTTGCTTCAATTGATTTGATTCAGTTTGGTTTTGCATTTTTGGGCTTGATCTTTCATTGCAGTGTGCAAAATTTGGAAGAACAGGTGTGCAAGAAACCATGGGAAAATTTTCAAACAAGGAAAATCTTGAGGAAGTTGAATCATACAATCAGTAAATATAGGAAGAAAATTCCTTCCTAAGGTGTCATTTGTTGGCTCTTGAGGAGAAAATTGGCAGTTTGAAAAAGAGCTAGAATCTAAGGATGAGCTCTTAATGGTGTTATAAATTGATGGACCCAAGAAAGAGGTACCAATTACTGTTGATGCATCCACTATTACAGATGAATGCATTGTAAGTATTTCAACACCTAATTCCTCTCCCCAAGAAAATTTAGATTCGATAATGTGCTTGGTGATTTTGAAAAGCACACCAGAGGTATATGATCTAAAATTTTGAATAAGATGGGTTTTAATGGAATTATCCTTGGTAAGAATAATCAAGGTATAACTAACCCCATATTGGTTGAATAAATACCTCGTTATGTAGGATTGGGGTATGCTATTGCAAGGAAAAAGGAAATTGGAGAGGACTCCAAGACCGCTGGAAGAAGACAAGCTTCTAATAGCAAAGAGGCTTCCCCTTAGCATCAGGTGATTCATCCTTAAGAGAAGGATCTGGTAAGAATTCACCATGGAGAGGTATTGAAATTCCTCCACCTCTTGTTTACCATAATCGTAAAGGAAAAGGTAAACAAAATGATCCACTTTCTACATTGGAAAAATTTGGCTATGATATGCAAGAAATGTTGTACAGTTACCCATGCACATTTTGTGGGTTGTCTAATCATTGTGTGGCCAAATGTAGGAAACATAAATATTTGTTGGAAAATATTGAGAAAGTTCATTCTCCTAAACCTGGCTTGGCTAAAAGCAGTCTAGGTAAGTTTCCTAAAAATGGATCCTAAAAAAGTGGATCAAAGAATTTGTGATCACTGTAAGAAAATAGGTCATGTAATTGACAAATGTTGGTAGCTTCATCTAGAACAAAAATTAAAATTTGTTAAGAAGGATAACAGTAATAAACCAACCATTATGACCCCTTCAGTGAATTAGGTAAAAACTGAAGTGAATCAACCACCTAAATAATATTTTTTTAAAAGGTAGGTAGAAAATTAATTAGTTTTATGTTTTCACAGTGTAATTTTTGAATACATGCAAACTAACAAAACAATTGTTGGAAAATTCTGTTGATTTGTAAAAAGGGAATAATTTCCATATTTATTTTTCTTTGGTGTTGGTGAAGTAACTTGAAGAGGAAATCCAGGTGACATGTTTAACATACTTGGGTAAATTTCTCTTGTTATGGTTTTGAAAAACTTCATTTTTACAACGAGAATGTATAGTTATTTCTATGGGTCATGATCAATGATTAGATGTCTAATTTTGGAAAATTTTATTCAGTATGTTTTTGTTTAAAAAAATTGTGTAGATGTATCGTGTAGAACTGTTTGTGTGTGTAAATTTTATACAATTTTCATTTTGTTATGCATGATGTTTGCACATGTATAAGTCTTATTGTTAGGCTTAAATATTTGTAACTGTCAAACATAGTTACAAATAGTATGTACAAATTTTACACTAACAAGTTGTGAATGTAGGTTACATTTACATTATTGTGATAGTGCATGATCAAAGAGTATAGAGGATAATTTTAGATTCAGTTGTCATCTCAATTGCAGTAATGGCCATGGGTGATATTACTATTAATGGTTATTTTTTTATTATTGCAATTTTTAAAAATTACCATGTTATAAACTAGGTTCTACTATTTGTGATATGCGAGCATCGGTTGACAATTAAACTAGGTAAAGTTTGCATTGTATGAAAAAATGGTCTTATTGGGGAGGAGTGATCTAGAGGATTTTTAGTGTAATTTTTTTCCTTAAATATCCCTAAATCATTACAAGCATGTAGAGTGTCTTGAGATATTTCCATCGACAGGTGGAAATCTGAAAACAGAGCTTATGCACAAAATATATTGCATGTCAAATTTTGGTGTTAAATGTGGTCAAACTTGGTCAACAATCCAATCCAGACGTGACACATGGAAAAATGGTAAAAAATGTTAAAAAGTTTGAAATGTCATGTTTTGGACACCACCAGTCTTTGATGAATGAAAATTTTTTTGGGGCCCACTTTTTACTGACTCAAAGCACTTTTCAGCAGGTTTGGCACACTCTTTTGTAGGAGGGGTGCCTTTGTTTCCTTTTTCATATTATCGATATTGTATTTTTGATTATATATGCCACATATGTTTATAACTCTACCAATGTGGGTTATTATTACTACAAGAAAGCTAATTTGTATTGCAAAATTGAATCAGATCGGGTGAGCTATTCTCTGGCTCGGTGGGGTGATCAACTCCCCATCGAGTTGATCACATTATTACCACATTGTTTGGGATTATCATTACAATGACTGAGTTGACCATATGGTTTAGGATTAACACTCACCTCATCCCAAATGACTCGGACTTATAACTCATAGCTTGGCATATAAAATGTAGTTCACAATCAACTTTCCACTTATTACATGGCTTATTAACCTTATCAAACACAGATCAAAACTTATCTAAAGTTCATCACCCACTTAGCTTGGATAGTATCTAGACTAAACAAACTAAGCAACTACCACGACATGGCATCAAAACAACTCACCATAATCAGTCACAACCATGTATAGCTCGATCAATAGTGGGGAGTCTAACAAAATGGCATATAGATAAGGCCATAACCAAATATATAGTGGGCGTTTTGGTATCCAAATTGATTCTCCTTAGAATCTTAGCAACATCATAGATTTGACAAGATACTCGAGAAAGATGAATCATAAGTCATTTTGTGGTCGGGGAAGGGATTTAGGTGGCTCTTTATCACTCGGGCGATGGAGAAATGGATAGCACCTTCAAAAGGATTTGATCTATCCTCACTACTTTAGGTTTTTCCTTTCAACCAAGGTGAGAGGACCCATTTTTTAACCTCTGTTGGTGAAGGAGAATGAAGATATCCTTCTTTACACAAATTTGAAAGGAAACCTTGAGAAAATATGATCAATGCACCATAATTTAACTCTCACGAGTTGTCACTTCTAAAGAATGGTGATATTTTCTAAACAAGGTTCAGGTTACTAAAGACATTATGGAATCCTGATTGCTTCTACATATTTTTACAGTAGAATTTATTCATTTGTGGACATACAGGGAAAACAGGGGTAGTTTAGGTAGGATTCATTATTTTTGAATAATTTTTGGTGGGAGATTAAGCAGGATAAACTTTATTTTTCCAAATCTTTGAGAACCTTCACAACAATTAGAAAACTAAATGACATAATGCTTCAGAATAGATAAAATATTCCTTCAACCAGAAGGTGTTTATCAATGGAGGCCTAGATTTGCATGGTTCACACAATCTCTAAGAATTTAACACAAAGGATCAAGTTAAAAGGCTCAATTAAACATTAAAGACCCCCAGGTTCCTCACGCCTAAGATGTACTCAAAGGCTTACAAGAAATATTTATCAACAAGATGATAGTAAAGTGATTTTAAATTGTTTATCTCATTACATGATGAAGGCTCTTATCATAATGAAATTGCAAATTCCACTAAACTATCACAAGGATGAGATCCTGTGTGATTTAGAGGGATTTTAACACAAGATTGTAATAGAAACATCAAAACCATTTGAATACATTTTGAAATAAAAGCAAACAAATTTTTTCCTAAGATCAACATAGATTAATTTGAGATCTATTATATTTATTAGCAGGGAAATGTTTCTTGAATAGTCTCAAAGTTTGTCAATGGTTGTAGCTTATGCAACCATCTTGACATGATCAAATCTAAAACACAAGAGATTAACAGGTTTCTTGGATGGTCTCTCAGGAAGATGGGATTTCTCAAATTTTCTCGTAAGAATTAAACCCCCAACCATTTGCATGACTAACTCATGCCCTTTATAACACTCATTTACATTAAATATTCCCCCAAACAAAGAATATTTGAGGAACCTTTATTTGTTACATATTTGATCATGATTTCTAGAAAGTGATGTTTAATAAGTTTTACAACAAAAAGTTGTCAAGTGTTCAAAAGGTGAATCATTTCAAATATTTCCATCATTTTTTTAACTGGGGCATCCATTCATCTCCTTTGGCAACACATTTTTCATCCTTTACACCTATAGCTTCCTTCTCCTCATTCTTTCCTCTGCAATTTTCTCTGCTAGATCTAGCAATTCATTTTCTACAGGTGCCTGAGTAACTCTGTTTCAAAATATCAACTCTTGCACTTCCTTAGATTCACAAATTTGATCTCCACAACACTTCAATTGCACTTTTCTGATAGAAATGACAAGAAATCATTCATATTCACCATGAAAAATGATGCATATTTACATCCCCTAAAGTTGTGGAACGTTAATGGTGGCAAAACTAGATGTATCGCGCCATAACCATTGATTTTGTCCTTTCACAACTTTAAATTAGATTTGTCCACGTGGAAGATTAGAGTCGAAATGGGCCTATGGATGCCTTTTGCATTTTATGACTTTTGGAGAAAATGCACAATTTTCACATTTTCCCCCCCCTCCACCTTTGAAATACGGCTCAACATGTGGCTTAATCTGGGCCTTTGATGGAGTTGCGGCTCATTTATGCAATTTTACCCCTTTTTACAAAAAGGAAAACTTTCCAATTTTCATCCAGGTGACCTGCTTCCCACTTTTATCTTTTGATGTGGGCCCCAGTAGAGTTGTGGGTTATTTCATAACTTTGCTCCTTCGTACGAAGAGGTAAAAAACTTCAAAATGTTCTACTGACCCACTTCCCCACTTGTAACTTGAAAAACGCCATGTGTCCTTCTTTAGGGTCAAAGTAAGACTTTTTCCCTATCGCTTCATATTTGTTGAATAGCCAATCAAAGACTATCGGGGCCATGCGGGCCAATTTGGTATTTTTACAAATGTGACCAAAGTGGAAAATTTCACCAAAAAGACCCACCGGCCACAACCAACTAAAAATGAACACGTATACACCTTCGGCAAAAAAAAGAGAAATTTACTCTACCTTTATAAATTTGACCCACCAATCAAAACTCAACGGGGCCATGGGGCCAAATTGATATTTTTGCAAACATAGCAAAAAATTACAAGTTATAAAATAGACCCGATGTGCCTCATCCAATACAAAGATACCACGTAGCTGAATATGTTGAGATAAATTTTGATAGGGAAAACATGCCCACCGTAAAATAGTAAGATGTAGGGAACTTCACCATTTACATCTAAAATTAAATCTTTCTTCAAGGAAAAATACTTTACAAATAATTCATGGCTCGAAAGAAATCCATGACCATAGAGAAGGATTTACAATAACACCCTGGTAAAGATAAGACTTGTATGCATCCATTCAGGGAGATAGAAATACGACGAACCCATCAGATTGGGAAATTTTTACAACAAATGGGACAAGATCAAATCAAGCACAAACATCAGCTCGACTTAAGGATGGGCACTCCCTACGAGTTCCGCATGAACAATAGAGTAGAGCATGTGCCAAAAATCCATTGGGCAATGGATTTAAGAACAAGCTTGCATAGTAGAAAGACAATAACCAAATCCCCTAAGACGAGTTGGGAAACCAACAAAAACTGGTCACCAAGGACCAAGAAACACTGAAACAAAAAAACATGAAAGAAGAATGAAAACAAAATATTGTACACTTTATACAATGGTGTATGTGCACCCGATTTAGAGAAAATATCAAGGAAAATTTTCAAGTGCCTTCAATTCTAGATATGACCATGCTAAGAAGTTTTGATACGTATTTAACAACTGGTCATATGATTGTTTCTCTTTCACATCCAAGTTGATATCGACCACATTTTTTCAATCTTATCGTTTGTTCCTATTTCAAGTTTTTCAACATCACTCGAGGCTACATCAAACATCAAAGTCTCAGGAAAATCAACTTTCTCTAGATATCTGCATTGATCAATTTCATACTCCTTGAAAATAACATAGCTCACAGAGTTATCAACATCAATGTATGTTGCAATACTTCACCATAAGAAACATTGTTGGGGTATTTAATGAGATATAACATTTTATTTTCACCAAGTAACTTCACAAGGCTTCCCTCAGTTGGTATGGTGGGATAAGACATGTCCATTTGCCCACTTCCACCCACACTAGCCACCCACTTTTTGGATAATAACATCCCCTATTTAGTAAGACAATCCACAATTACTACATTCATAGTTAAGTACTTGCCTCGATATGCTTCCAATTGCACTACTAAGCCTTTAACACATCCAACTAATGGCACCTCTCTCGAATACATGGCCGTACATTTCCCATAAGCTGGTGTTACTTTAAGATTTAACTCATTCATGACCTCAAGAGGTATTACATTACATGAGGCTCCTGAATCAAACATACAGTTATGTAACAACTTATCCTTAATAATCAAAATAGTAAAAAATGGATCCCCTTTCAGCTGAGACTCAACTAGAGAAGTTCCCAAATAAACATCAGGTGGTTCACCCAATTCCTCCAATGCTTGTGGTTTTTCTAATTCTACAATGGCAGGAGGAACCTCTACTTTGTTTACATTTTTACCCTGGGTGACCTTTTCTTCCTCAAGCCCCAAATATTCGAATGCTCTATTCCTATGCTCAAGGATTCTAAGCAATTCAACAATAGGAACAAAAATATTGATCTGACTCAAGATTTGGGCTATGTCACAAGGAACATATTTGGGTAAGGCAGTATTAGGAGGAGGGTTCACAACTTCATCTGATAATATGGGAGTCTTCACAGTCTGAGCATGGGGAGGAACACAATTTTTATTTGGGGTGACAAAGCCTTTTCCAAATGCATATTTTTAGGGGTTTCCTTAGGGATACTGGTAAGCACTAGAATTTTTGGTTTTACCTAAGGCCCTTCCCCTTTAATAACCTTACTCCTGGTATTGTATTCCTTTTCTTGGGAAACTATTGCATTCATTAACAATTGTCTGTCCTCTTCTGAAGGAATTCCTCCATCATAATTTTTAATCATTAATGCCCTTAAGTACTCAAAATCATTAATAGGAAACTAAAAATCTTGTACCATATCAATTTCAGAAGTATGATTGGGAGGAATAGGTAAAACCCAATGAATGCAATAGATTTTTCAATAGTTCTAGCACTCATCAGTTCAATGAGGTTGCTCCTGTTATGAAATTGTAGAGAAATCCATCATGCATGCATCATCATTTGTCTCATCATCATCAGCTTCTTCCTCAACTCCTTTGTCTTCATCACATGTGCCATGTGGCAAGAAACATCTATCACACCACTCAATTTCATTAGCTTCTTCCACAATAGTAACTCTAGTAGTCAAAGGATCAGGCACGATTCTATTTTCATGGGATTGGGGTTGTCTATTTCCCGACCCCATGGATCCTTTGCCTCTATCATCAGATCTTTGATCACCCCTAGGATGATTTGCAAATATTTCTTGACCTTGTGCTTTATGATGACCTTGGGAACTTTGTCCAATTCCTTTCTCTACTCTGGCTAGCTTGTAAGATATTTCTTTAACAACTCTGTCCAGAGTTTTACAACCTCCTCTAGATCGAAAACCTTGTTTGATTGAGGCTTCTTTGGATTTATCAATTTGATGCCTTCTCTCTTAGGAGGTTTACCAATTGCTTTAATGTTGTTTTCAATTTGCAAAGCCATGGTAAAGGCCTACCTCAAAGTTCCTGGGTTTTTTTCCCTTAAATAATAGGTAACCTTTTTTTTCAAAAGCATCAGAGTATTTTATTAAACAAGAAACATCACTTGGCCTCAGGATTATAGGTAGCCTATTCAAGGTCTTATTGAACCGAGTATTAAAGTCATGAACAGATTCATTAGGATTCTTCTTAATATTTTCAAATTTAGACAAAAGAAACATGGGATCTATCTTATCCATATATTGCAATCTAAAATAATTTTTCATTTCTATCCATGAGTCTATTGAGTTATCTGGTAAAGATTTATACCAGTCACGTGCATCCTCCTCAAGAGTATGAATAAAAAATTTTATATACACATCCTCAAATTCAATCTCAAATTCTTCCATCATATTGACAAAAAGTGTAAAATGTTGATCGCTAGTGATAGCATTATTCCCTTGAAATTTAGGTAGTCTATTTCTAACATCTTGTGGCACTACATTTGAATATCCATCCATACCTCTAAAATCTATAGGACCAAAAGTGTTCACAACAAATAGAGTTCTGGGTGGGGGATAGGCCATATTGTTTTACGGAGGTTATTTTACAGGAGAAACATAATGATGAGGGAAAATGGGTCTTTGGAACACAGGAGTATAATTTTCAAAATGAATGTCCTCTAAAGACTCTATTTCATGGAAAACCCTATCAAATTTGGAAAATACAGGGACAGACTGTGAAGCACACTTATCAGACACAAATGCATGACCCTCTCCAGTTGGAGAATTCAGATCTATATGAAAATTACCTGATTCAGAATCACTTGAAGAAGAATTGTAATCCTCAACTGCAGGTTGATCACTTTCCATAATGGATAACTATTTTATTGATTCCTAATATCCAACTATTTTCTAGACTCTTTTTCCTTCTGAATTTATCTTTCCTAGTTCTGGAAACAACTTTCTAACAGGGTATTTAATGAAGAAATATCTTATTCCTTCCATCTTTGCAAAGATTAGTGATGAATTTCAATTGTGAGGTTAAGACAACGGCATTTATCAAAAATTAATTCAACACGGAGTCGCCACTAAGGATTTTCACCTTAGTTGTGCAAATTCACTAAAATTGATTTGTCAAATGCCTTTTAACACTAAATTCATGCAAATCTTCATAGATATGACCTTCCTTTACTTGTATTTAACATTGATGATGTAAAATTAGTGCAAAAACCAACAAAAAATGGAAATATTGCATGCAAAACTTGTAACTTCACACGAATCTTACAAATTTCAACAAAGGATGACGTTTAAACAACGTATTTTCACTTAGAGCATGTAAGAAACATTACCAGGGCAAAATATAAGAATGCCTCTGAAGGTCCCCAAGAATGATGCCAATCTGGTGTTTTTCTACACAAATAGGTCTCGATGTTGAAATAATCCCCAAATGGTGCCAATCTAGTGTTGTTACCACACAAATAGGTCTGGATGTTCAAATATTCCCTAGCAATGACACCAATTTGGTGTTGTTATCACATAAATAGGTCCCGATGTTCAAATAATCCCCAACAATGGTGCCAAACTAGTGTTGTTACCACAAAAATAGGTCTCGGTGTTCAAGTAATCCTGGTGATAAGTCGGTGCCATCTGGTGTTGGTATCCAAATTTATTCTCCTTGGAATCTAAGAAACATCACATATTTAACAAGCTACTCACATATAGACAAATCATAAGTCATTTTGTAGCCAGGAAGGGATTTAGGTGGATCTTTTCACTCGGGCGGTGGAGAAATGGATAGCACCTTCAAAAGGATTTGATCTATCATCACTACTTTAGGTTGTGCCTTTCAACCAAGGTGAGAGGACACATTTTGTAACCTCTTTTGGTGAAGGAGAATGAAGATATCCTTCTTTGCACAAATTTGAAAGGAAACCTTGAGAAAATATGATCAATACACCATAATATAACTCTCACGAGTTGTCACTTCTAAATAACGGTGATATTTTCTAAACAACGTTAAGGTTACTAAAGACATTATGGAATCCTAGTTGCTACCGTGCATATTTTTGTAGTAGAATTTATTCATTTGTGGATATACAGGGAAACCAGGGGTAGTTCAAGTAGGATTCATTGTTTTTGAATAATTTTTGGTGGGAGATTAAGCAGGATAAACATGATTTTTCCAAATCTTTGAGAACCTTCACAACATTTAGAAAACTAAATGACTAAATACTTCAGAATAGATAAAATATTCCTTCAACCAAAAGGTGTGCATCAATGGAGGCCCATATTTTCACGATTTCACACAATATCCAAGAATTTAACACAAAGGCTCAAGTTAAAAGGCTCAATTAAACATTAATGACCCCTAGATTCCTCACGCCTAAGATGCACTCAAGGCTTACAGACAATCTTTATCAACAAGTTGATAGTAAAGTGATTTTAAATTTTTATCTCATCACAGGATTAAGGCTCTTCTCATAATGAAATTGTAAATGCCACTAAACTATCATAGGGATGAGATCCTGTGTGATTTAGAGGAATTTTTAACACAATATTACAACAGAAACATCAAAACCGTTTGAATACATGCTGAAATAAAAGCATACACAATTTTTCCCAAAATCAACACAGATTAATTCGAGATCTATTAGATTTATCAGTAGCAGAAATTTTATTGAACAGTCTCAAAGCCTGTCAATGGTTGTACACTCGCAACCATCTTGACGCGATCAAATATAAAACACAAGATATTAACAGGTTTCTTGAATGGTCTCTCAGGAAGATGGGATTTCTCAAATTTTCTTGTAAGAATTAAACCCCTAACCATTTGCATGACTAACTCATGCCCTTTATAGCACTCATTTACATTAAAGCTTCCCCCTAAACAAATAATATTCGAGGAACCTTTGTTTGTTACATATTTGATCATGATTTCTAGAAAGTGATGTTTAACAAATTTACAAAAAAAAAAAAAAATTAGGTGTTCAAAAGGTGAATCATTTCAAATATTTCTATCATTGTTATAACTGGGACATCCAGTCATCTCCTCTAGCAACACGTTTTTCATCCTTTACGCCTATAACTTCCTTCTCCTCATTCTTTCCTCTACAATTTTCTCTGCTAGATCTAGCAATTCATTTTCTGCAGGTGCCCGAGAAACTCTGTTTCAAAATATCAACTCTTGCACTTCCTCAGATTCAAAAATTCAAACTCCACAACACTTTAATTGCACTTTTCTGATAGAAACAAAAAGAAATCATTTAGATTCACCATGAAAAATGATGTGTATTTACATCCCCGAAGTTATGGAATGTTAATGGCTGCAAAATCAAATGAATCACCCCATAACTCATTGATTCTTCCCTTTCACAACTTTAAATTAGAGCTGTCCACGTGGAAGATTAGAGCCAAAACAGGCCTGGGGGTGCCTTTTACATTTTATGACTTTTGGAGAAAATGCACAATTTTCACATTTTTCCCCACCCCTCCACCTTTGAAATACGGGCTTGACACGTGGCTTAATCTGGGCCTTTGATGGAGTCGCGGCTCATTTATGCAATTTTACCCTTTTTAACAAAAAGGAAAAATTTCCAATTTTCCTCCGGCGACCTACTTCCCACTTTTATCTTTTGATGTGGGCCCCAACTGGAGTCGTGCTTCATTTTTATACTTTTCTCCTTTTCACAAAAAGGAAAAAATATTCAAAAACTCTAGTCTAATGCCTCTCCCTTTGACTTTCAATGTCTTCTTGCTTGTAACTTGAAAAATGGCCATGTGTCCATCTTCGGGGTCAAAGTAAGACTTTTTCCTTGCCACTTCATATTTGTTGAATAGCCAATCAGAGACTATTGGGGCCATGGGGCCAATTTGGTATTTTTTACAAATGTGACCAAAGTGGAAAATTTCACCAAAAAGACCCGTCAGGTGCAACCAATTAAAAATGAACACGTATACACCTTCGGGGCAAAAAGAGAAATTCTCTCCACCTTTATAAATTTGACCATCAATCAGAACTCAATGGGGCCATGGGGACAAATTGATCTTTTTGCAAACATACCAAAAAGCTACAAGTTATAAAATAGACCCGACATGCCTCATCTAATCAAAGGAGTCCATGTAGCTGAAGATGCTGAGATATAATTTGATGGGGAAAACATGCCCGTCAAACCGTAAAATGCAGGGAAATCACCAATTGTGCCTAAAATTTAATTTTTCTTTAAGGACAAAGAATTTGGAAATGATACAAGGCCCAAATGTTATCCAAAACCATGGATAAGGATCTTCAATAGCATTAAAATGAAGAAAACCTTTCACACATCCATTTGGGGAAATAGAAAATATGACAAACCAAGAAGATTGGGAAATTTTTAGAACAAACGGCGTGAGATCAAATAGATCACCAACATCAACTTTGACTCAGGGATGGGAACTCCCTTTGAGTTCTGCAAGAACAATAGATCAGACCATGTGCCAAAAATCTATTGGGAAATGGAGTCAAGAACAAGATTGTAGAGTAGAAAGACAATGACTAAATCCCCCAAAACGAGCTGAGAAACCAACAAAAACTGGTCACCAGGGACCAGGAAACACCGAAACAGAAAAACACGAAAGCAAAATGAAAAAAAAATATTGTACACTATACTGATGATGATGTGCACCTTGATTCGAGAAAAACAATCAAGGAAAAATTTCAAGTGCCTTCGATTCTGGATATTACCATGCTAAGCTTGATACATATTTAACAACTAGTCATATGATTGTTTCTCTTTTTCATCCAAGTTTCTATCTGAACACATTTTTTTAGGCTTATCCTTTGTGCCTATGTCAAGTTTTTCAACATCTCTCGAGGCTGCATCAAACATAAAAGTCTCAGGAAAATCAACTTGCTCAGGATATCTGCATTGATCAATTTCATACTCCTTGAAAACAACATAGCTCAAAGAGTTATCAACATCAATGTTTGCATGCAATACTTCATAAGAAGCATTGTTGGGGTCTTCATGAGATACAAAATTTTATTTTCACCAAGTAACTTCATAAGTCTGCCCTTAATTGGTATGGTGGCATAAGACATGTCCATTTGTACACTTCCACCCACACTAGCTTCCCACTTTTTGGATAATAACATCCCCCTTTAGCGGGAAAATCCACAATTACTACATTTAAAGTTACGTACTTTCTTAGATATGCTACCAATTGCACTAATAAGCCTTTGACACATCCAAATATTAGCACCTCTCTTGAATCCATGGCAGTACATTTCCCATAAGCTGTTGTTACTTTGAGATTTAACTAATTCATGACCTCAAGAGGCATTACATTACATGAAGCTCTTAAATCAAATATACATGAATTATGTAACAGCCTAACCTTAATATACAAAGTAGTAAAAAATGGATCCACTTTCAGCTGAGAATCAACTAGAGAAGTTCCCAAATAAACCTCGGTGGTTCACCAATTACTCCAATGCTTGTGGTTTTTCTAATTCTACAATGGAAGGAGGAACCTCTACTTAGTTTAAATGTTTACCCTAGGTGACCTTTTCTTCCTCAAGCCCCAAATATTCGAATGCTCTATTCCTATGCTAAGGGATTCAAAGAAATTCAACAATAGGAACAAAAATCTTGATTTAACTCAAGATTTAGGCTATGTCATAAGGAACATATTTGGGTAAGGTAGTATTAGGAGGAGGGTTCATAGCTTCATCTAATAATATGGGAGTCTTCACAGTCTGAGCATGGGGAGGAACACAAGTTTTATTTGGGGTGACAAAGCCTTTTCCAGATGCATATTTTTAGGGGTTTCCTTAGGGATACTAGTAAGCACTGGAATTTTTGTTTGGCCTGAGGCCCTGCCCCTTTGACAACCTTACTCCTAGTATTGTATTCCTTTTCTTAGGTAACTGCTGCATTCATTAACAATTTTTGTCCTCTTCTGAAGGAATTCCTCCATCATAATTTTTAATCATTAATGCCCTTAAGTACTCAAAATAATTATTAGGAAACTCAAAATCTTGTACCATATCAATTTCATAAGTATGAGTGGGAGGAGGAGGTAATACCCGATGAATGCAATCCTAACTTTTCAACAGTTCTAGCACTCATCAGCTCATTTGAGGTTTCTCCCTGTTGTGAACTTGTAGAGTAATCCATCGTGCATGCATCATCATATGTCTCATCATCATCAACTTATTACTCAACTCCTTTGTCTTCATCACATGGGGAATGTTGCAAGAAACATCTGTCACACCACTCAATTTCATTGGCTTCTTCCACAACGACAACTATGGCAGTCAAAGGATCAGGCACGATTCTATTTTCACGGGCTTGGGGCTATCTATTTCTAAACCCCATGGGTCCTTTTCCTCTTTTATTAGATATTTGATCACCCCTAGGGTGATTTGCAAATATTTCTTGACCTTTTACTTTATAATGACCTTGGGAACTTTGTGCAATTCCTTTCTCTGCTCTAGCTAACTTGTAAGATATTTCTTTAATAGCTCCAGCTATATTTTTTACAACCTCCTCTAGATCAAAAACCTTGTTTGATTGAGGCTTCTCTAGATTTATCAATTTTATTCCTTCTCTCTTAGGAGGTTTACCAATTGCTTTAATGTTTTTTTCAATCTGCAAAGCCATGGTGAAGGCCTGCCTCAATGTTCCTAGGTTCTTTTCCCTTAAATAATAGGCAACCTTTTTGTCAAAAGTATCGTAGTTTTTTTAAATAAGAAACATCACTTGGCCTCGGGATTACAGGTATCCTATTCAAGGTCTTATTTAATTGAGTATTTATGTCATGAACATATTCATTAGGACTCTTCTTAATATTTTCAAATTCAAACAAAAGAAACATGGGATTTGTCTTATCCCCATATTACAATCTAAAAGCATTTTCATTTCTTTCCATGAGTCTATTATGTTTTCTAGTAAAGATTTATACCAGTCACATGCATCCTCCTCAAGAGTATGAATAAAAAATTTATATACACATCCTCAAATTCAATCTCAAATTCTTCCATCATATTGACAAAAAGTTTTAAATGTTGATCGTCAGTGATAACATTATTCCCTTGAAATTTTGGGAGTCTATTTCTAATATCTTGTGGCACTACATTTGGATATCTAGCCATACCTCTAAAATCTATAGGACCAAAAGTGTTCACAACAAATGGAGGTCTGGGTGGGGGCTGGGCCATATTGTTTTGGGGAGGTGATCTTACAGGAGAAATAGAATGATGAGGGACAAGGGGTATTTGGAACACAGGAGTATAATTTTCAAAATGAATGTCCTCTAAAGACTATTTCATGGAAAACCCTATCAAATTTGGAAAATACAGGGACAGATTGAGAAGCACACTTATCAGACACAAATGAAGGACCCTCTCCAGTTGGAGAATTTAGATTTATAAGAAAATTACCTAATTCAGAATCACTTGAAAAAGAATGGTAATCCTCAACCACAGGTTGATCACTTTCCATAATGGATAACTCTTTTATTGATTCATGATCTCCAACTATTTTCTAGACTCTTTTTCCTTCCAAATTCATCTTTCCTAGTTACGAAATAACTTTATAGCAAGGTCTTTAATGAAGAAATATATTCTTCCTTCCAGATTTGCAAATATTAGTGATAAATTTCAATTGAAAGAGGTTAAGACATTGGCATTTATCAAAAATTAATTCAACACAGAGTCGCCACTAAGTATTTTCACCTTAGTTGTGAAAATACACTAAAATTGATCTCTCAAATGTCTTTCAACACTAAATTCATGAAAATCTTAACATATCTGACCTTCCTTTACCCGTATTTAACATTGATGATGTAAACTTAGTGTAAAAACCAATAGAAACTGAAAATATTGCATGAAAAACTTGTAACTTCACACAAATCTTACGAGATATTAATAAAGGATGAGGTTTAAACAATTTATTTCCACTTAGAGCATGTAAGAAACATTACTGGGGGCTAAATATAATAATGCCTTTGAAGGTACCAAGCAATGGCACCAATCTGGTGTTGTTGCCACAAAAATAGGTCTTGGTGTCCAAATAATCCTGGCAACAATGCCAATGCAATCCGTGTTTGTTGCCACACAAATATTTCCCGGTGTTCAAATAGTCCTTAGCAATGGCACCAATCTAGTGTTGTTACCACAAAATAGGTCCCAGAGTTCAAATAATCCCCGAAAACGGAACTAATCTCATGTTTTTACCACAAAAATAGGTCCTGGTGTTTAAATAATCCTCAGAAATGGCGCCAATATGGTGTCGGTATCTAAATTGATTCTCCTTGGAAGCTTGAGCAAATCATCACATATTTAACAAGATGCTTAGAGACAAATGAATCATAAGTCATTTTGTAGTTGGGTAAGGGATTCATTGGCTCTTTGTCACTCGGGTGATGGAGAAATGAATAACACCTTCAAAAGGATTTGATCTATCATCACTACTTTAGGTTTTACCTTTCAAATAGGGTGAGAGGACCCATTTTGTAACCTCTGTTTGGTGAAGGAGAATGAAGATATCCTTCTTTGCACAAATTTGAAAGGAAACCTTGAGAAAATATGATCAATGCACCACATATTAACTCTCACGAGTTGTCACTTCTAAAGAGTGGTGATATTTTCTAAACAAGGTTAAGGTTACTACAGACATTATGGAATATAGATTGCTTCGCATATTTTGGTAGTAGAATTTATTCATTTGTGGACATATACGTAAAATAGAGGTAGTTCGGGTAGGATTCATTATTTTTGAATAATTTTTGGTGGGAGATTAAGCGGGATAAACTTGATTTTTCCATATCTTTCATAACCTTCACAAAAATTGGAAAAATAAATGACAAAATACTTCATAAATAGATAAAATATTCCTTCAACCAAAGGTGTGCATCAACGGAGGCCCGATTTACATGGTTTCACATAATATCCAATAATTTAACATGAAGGCTCGAGTTAAAAGGCTCAATTAAACATTAAAGACCCCTAGTTCCTCATGCCTAAGATGCACTCGAAGGATTACAGGACAATATTTATCAAAAAGATGAAAGTAAAGTGATTTTAAATTATTTATCTCATTATAGGATGAAGGATCTTCTCAAAATGAAATTGTAAATGCCACTAAACTATCATAGGGATGAGATCCCGTGTGATTCGAGAGGATTTTTAACACAAGATTACAACGAAACATCAAAACCATTTTAATACATTCTAAAATAAAATTAGACACAACTTTTCCCAAGATCAATACAAATTAATTCAAGATCTATTAGATTTATCAACACGAGGGAAGTTTCTCAAACAGTCTCATATCTTGTCAATGGTTGTACACTCGCAACCATATTAATGCGTCAAATCTAAAACAAAAGAGATTAACAGGTTTCTTAGATGGTCTCTCAGGAAGATGGGATTTATCAAATTTTCTCATAAGAATTAAACCCCCAACCATTTGCATGACTAACTCATGTCCTTTATAGCACTTGTTTACATTAAATCTTCAGGAACCTTTGTTTGTTACATATTTGATCATGATTTCCAAAAAGTGATGTTTAACATATTTACAACAAAAAGTTACCAGGTGTTCAAAAGGTGAATCATTTAAGATATTTCCATCATTTTTTTAACTGGGGCATCTAGTCATCTCCTTTGGAAACATGTTTTTCTTCCTTCATGCCTATAGCTTCCTTCTCCTCATTCTTTTCTCTACAATTTACTTTGCTAGATCTAGAAATTTGTTTTCTGTAGGTGCCTGAGCAAGTTTATATCAAAATATCAACTCTTGCACTTCCTCAAATTCAAAAATTCGAGCTCTACAACACTTCAATTGCACTTTTCTGATAAAAATGACAAGAAATCATTCAGATTCACCATGAAAAATGATGCGTATTTGCATCCCCTGAAGTTGTGGAACGTTAATGGTGGAAAAACTAGATGCATCTTGCCATAACCATTGATTCTTCCCTTTCAAAACTTTAAACTAGAGTCATCCACATGGAATATTAGAGCCGAAAGAGGCCTGGGGGTTCCTTTTGCATTTTATGACCTTTGGAGAAAATACACAATTTTCACATTTTGCCCCGCCCCTCCGCCTTTGAAATACGGGCTTGACATGTGGCTTAATCTAGGCCTTTGATGGAGTCGTGGATCATTTTTTTAATTTTACCCCTTTTTACATAAAGGAAAACTTTCCAATTTTCCTCTCGTGACCCACTTCCTACTTTTATCTTTTGATGTGGGCCCTAGCGGAGTCACGGGTTATTTCATAACTTTTCTCCTTCGTACAAAGAGGTAAAAAACTTCAAAATGTTCCGCCAATCCTCCGCCCACCACTTGTAACTTGAAAAACTACCATGTGTCCTTCTTTAGGGTCAAAGTAAGAATTTTTCCCTACTGCTTCATATTTTTTGAATAGCCAATCAAAGACTATCGAGGCCATGGGGCCAATTGGTATTTTTACAAATGTGACCAAAGTGGAAAATTTCACCAAAAAGACACATCGGGACGCAACCAATTAAAAATGAACATGTATACAAAAAAGATAAATTTTCTCTGCCTTTATAAATTTGACCAGGCAATCAGAACTCAATGGGGCTGCAGGGCCAAATTCATCTTTTTGCAAACATATCAAAAAGTTACAAGTTATAAAATAGACTTGACGTGCCTCATCCAATCAAAAGATACCATGTAGCTAAATATGTTGAGATAAATTTTGACATGGAAAAAACACCCATCGAACAAGTAAATGTAGGGGAAATTCACCATTTTCACCTAGAATTGAATCTTTCTTCAAGGACAGAATTTGCAAATAATTCATGGCTCGATAGAAATCCATGACCATAGAGAAGGATTTACAATAACACCGTAAAGAAAAAACTTGTACGCATCCATTCAAGGAGATAGAAAATATGACAAACCAGGAAGATTGGGAATTTTTTAGAACAAATAGGGTGAGATCAAATCAAGCACCAACAGTGGTATTACTATATTTAAACCCTTAATGCTTCCCTCCCACTTTGTGAATGTGGGATTTAGTACCTAAAGCACCAAAATGGTCGACGACCCTAAAGCAAAGTGATGAAGTTGAGACTCGACCCTACAACCTAGAGATTTCAACTCAGTACTCAAACCGACCGAACTAAGCAACTTGACGAGTTATAATATGACCGTGTATGGACTGTGTAAAGGTAGAATAAAGAAAGTTGTAGAAAACCTCAATTTTGAGGCACCTAGGGACATTTTCGTGCTTGGTGTAAAAGAAAACTTTCTTGAAATTCAGAGACGAAGACAATAATGGTTGTATTTTTCACAAAGTATTGTATATTTTCTGGTGTAGGTGTTTTTGGTCACATTTACATAGGAAAAGCAATGTGAAGCCACAAGTGAATTTGTGGACAGTTTCTGACAGGAAATTAGAGTTCCCAAACCTATTTCTAAGCTTCATTTCAGGTATAAAGGTCTTTATTTTCATTATTGAAGGTGATTAAGTTGTACTTATTTGGGAATAATAGATCGATTCATGATTACATGGATCTAGAGATGTAGCCTTGAGTGAACTCCATTAACAATTTCATGTTGTGGATTTTGTTTCAATTTTAGAAGTATTTGATCGATAAAAATTCATTATTCAATTAATTTTTTAATTTGATGAAGAAAACTTAACTGGTTTAATTGGATTTAAGTGAATTTGACAATCCAGTTTCCACAACCTACAAAACAAATGCACAAGTCATTTTGGGATTAAAAATCAGATTTGGTGAATGAAACAAATTAGCTTGTGATCAAATATTGTATGGATTTGTACCATTTCCATTTGATTCAATTAAGTTCATTTAAAAAATGATTAATTGATCACAAATAAGTGTTTTTGAAAATTGGTGTTTCAAAACACCCAAACTATCTCAATTATGCATTCTTGATCAATTGTGAATCTGGAAATATTAAGAATCCAAAAGATGTAAAAGTAAATAGAAAAATAAGTACCATTTTCGATCATCTTCGATAGGTGTAGTTTCTTACACAATTATTATAATGATTGGTGTATGTTTTAGTCATTTCACGTAGCTTTTAAAGTCTCTTGTAGGTGGGCAAGAGTCATAAATTCATGATGTGGTTAGCATGGAAGGTGCAAGCATGATCGAGAAGTCTAGCTAGGAGGTCTAGTCAAGATACATGAAGGAGGATGGCATGTTTTTGTGGATCAAATGTATGTAGAAGATGGTTAAGCAATGTGATAGCATGGAGAACATGAGGATGAGGTGTTAATACACTCATAATTGTCTTAGAGTGTGCATACAAGGTTTAGACCTACTATCTAGGTTTTTACCTAAAACCATCTTAAGCCCCGAGTGACCTACTAAAGTATGATTATTTTATTTTGAGCTAAATTTGCAAAGATGAGATTTAGGAAAGGTGTAGTATGTTATAATAGAGGCATGGACAAATTTTCAGACCCTAGTTTGAAGGAAGAATCATGAAAATGTGTTTTAGCCTCTATCGAGCTCACAGAAGTAAGAATCAAAGCTCGAGAAGGAATTTCTTATGCTCGATGGAACATGGGAACTTTGCAAGGTGGCCCAAGATCTTAAGTGTAGTTTATCATTTGACCTAAGAATACATTATAGAAATTATTTTAGGAGATAATGCCTCAGGATTTATGAACAATTGTTAAGAAGGTAAGGTGGTCTAAAACCCTCCTAAAACCTTAATAAGTTATTGATGAAGAAGATATTTCTCAATATGGACCATAATTAATTGGGGACCTGATTTGACGATGGGATGTTCTAGTAAACTATCTCACGTATCTCCACATGACATTGAGGTGCTATGACGGTGAGTGGACCCGAGAATAAAATTTGTGTTTATGAAGAATTTGTGATTTATCTCAATTTTTTCACAATAAACGGTGTGAAAATAGATGTTAGAGGAAGTATGGAAGTCATTCTCCATGGATGGGCTGGTTTCGAACAAGGTTCGTGTCTATGGAATTCATTCTTACAAGACTGGTTTTTGAGGATAGTATGATAGTGTTGGTGTTAATGATGAAAAGTTACTCTCGGTCACTTAGTATCTCGAGTGATGGTGTCTAATGTACATGATGGTTTTGTTCATGTACCTTATGAAATGATTCATGTATTAGATAATCCCTAAAGTTTAAATCATGGAGTGATAAGTTCATATGTTGACCTCGTTTACTAGTTTTAAGATTTGGAAAGAAAGGTTCAAAGATTTGTCTAGAAGACCTATGTTTGATAAAATTTCATGATTTTTAGATACTAGAGAGTGATAAGGGGTTCTTAGTGGACCACGATGCATCGAAATAATTTTAATGGGTCAATGTAGTCATGTGGATGTTCAAGCTTTCTTTACTGGTTTTTTAGGTCACGGACCAAATGAAGATAGTTTATCTTTATGGTGGATTCATAGCATGATATGGTGGTACAGATTTTAAAAAGCATGTTGTAGGCTAGTATAAGACTTATATAACATGCCTAAGAATTTCCTTATGTTTGGTAAAGGATATATAGGCCAAGAGGACTAAGTCTTAACGAAGGAGGCGTTTAAGTGCAATTAGGCCTTTATGAATCCTAATGAAGATGTATGGTCATACGTTACTATTTCCAATATAAGGTGGTTTATGAATGATGTTATTATGATGTATTTATGTTTATAAAGTTTTTATTCTTTATGAAGGATGATTGGGGTTTTTGGTGTGCATAATTCATGTATATATATATATATATATATATATATATAAGTAAAGAAGACCTAATTTATACTTCAGGGGTAAGATGTATAAGTGAGCCAAAGGGAAACAAGAAAGAGAGCATAAGTTCTTAGTGAACATCAAGAAAGGGAAGAGGATAGTTCATAATGTTCTAGAGATTTATCAGGTTGTTTGAGATTTAGGCCATTTGACCTAATCAGCTTGGTGAAGAATTCCTTGAGCTAAGAATCCCATAAAGGTAGTTTTGGAGAGGAGAGAAGAAAAGAGATAAAAGAGTTTCATCATCAATTGTTGTGGTAAAATTATATAGGTGATAAAAAATCAGGTAGATGAGTTGGTGTTAATTAATCTAGGGAGTTATAGGTTCCTTATGGGGTTAGCGCTTCACTAAATTTAGGGGTTGGTTCTTCTTGTAGGTTTGGTGCTCTTCTAAAATATTAAGGGTTCGTGGTCCTTTATGGATTAGTTCTCAACTAATTTTTATTCATTATTGTATAGGAAAAGTTATCAAATCTTTATTTTTAGTGGGTATTATTTCATTCAAGGGTTCCCCCCTTATATGTGGTATATTTTTGTTCTTATGTTATCATTTCACATGTATGGTAATGATTCTTTGTGAATGTGTTGGTCTCAAAATATGTCAAGTTAGGCGGAGTCATGGGGAAACAGGCCAAAAGTGTGCAGGGCATAGCCCCTCTTTGAGACAGCAAAACGAAATGGTTTATTGCTAATCTATCAAGCAGGAATCTATGCAAATCTACACTATTCTAACTTTAAGGGGTTTAGGATCTCATCCTAGTAAAGGTAGTTCCAACAACGAATAGAAAAGTAGGAGGGAAAGAACGGAGGAAGATAGATCTAAAGGAAGAAAATAAATGAATTCCAAGACGGAAAGGTCAGAAGGTTTATGCTTTGAGCCGGTACTAAACATAGCCAAACTTACTTGCATAAACAATTAAAACAATACTGATGAATGGATGAAAATCATAGGAATGAATCTAACAGAATAAAAACATAGATCCAACTTAAGAAATATCTGATGAAAATAACAC
This sequence comes from Taxus wallichiana var. yunnanensis, assembly GCA_018340775.1. Lineage (NCBI taxonomy): Eukaryota > Viridiplantae > Streptophyta > Pinopsida > Cupressales > Taxaceae > Taxus > Taxus wallichiana. The sequence goes on along the minus strand of CM031238.1, from coordinate 419,351,097 downwards.
ACACATTAAACAAAAAGTTTGAATATGTATATTAATATTTGTTGTGTTTGAAGAAAACACAAATTCTTTCTCTCCTCACTTCTCTTTTTATACAAAAATGTTCACCTTGAATACAACAAATATTCTATTATTTATATAAGGAGAGATGGAAAGAAGACAAAAGAAAACCCACCACTTATAAAATATCTTATAATATATTTACAAAATAACAAGAAAATATCTAAAAAGTCAACAGTTGACTTGGGCAAGTTTTTGGATGACAACATCCCATGGTGCAACATGGATGAGGTCATCATGTATGCCAACATGATTTTTAAATATTTTACAAAAATGATCAATGCATACATGAGAGGAGAAACTACTCCTCATCATCCCTTTGTTCAAACTTGGTGTCTTGCTTTTGATTAGGAGAGTCGATGTGACACTACGCTCGATATTCTACAAACTTGCTGATCATTGCTTGAATTTGATCATGGTTGGGACCATTAAAATGGTTGCGAATGACTTCACAGTTTCTTTCTCATTCTTGAGCTTTTCAGGTAACTCGGTGAAAGTTTCGCATGCATCAATTAAAAATCCAATGAAATCATGGTAGGCCAAGAGGTTATTGATTGACTCTCGGTCAAAAGTGACCTCTGGTGCCAAACCTTGAGTGATGATAGCCTTGAAGCATTGGAATGTATCATCTAATTCCCTCAAGTTATATGATTCACTGAGCATGCACTAGATACATTTTTGTAACTATCTACTCCATGTTGTATCATGCGTCCAGGGCTTCATATTTGATTTTATTGATTCTCTCCAGAAATATTCCACCGCTCAACTTTGGTAATCTAATGTAATGAGAGATGTATTATGTTCATGCGGGTAATCAATAACACCAACCTTCAATAGGTCGTCAGCTAAGTATTTAATTATTGCTTGTAATGTTTCATGTTGCAACGACCTGGCGTTATCCAACTCTTCGGATAGGGAACTTACTATTGCTTGTAGCTCCTTATTTGCTTGAGTTATATCCTGATAGAGCAATGTGAATTTCCCAAGCATTTCTTCACCATCTCTGAGGATCCGCTTGATCTAGGATGATACTGCTGTGCCTTGTTCACCAATATTAACATATTCATTTATTTTATCTTGACTGGGAACTTGAATGGGTTCAGCGGCAGTCACAAGAGGAGCGTTGCTAATTTTCTTCAATGTTTGTAGGAGATGTTTGTTTTTTTCTTTATGTAGCCTTTTCTCCTCTTTTGTCTCTTGGAGCTTCTTGTAGAGAGCATCTAAAACAGATAAGGATTCCCCTTGCAAGCTTTGAGACGAGGTCCCTATTATGATTTGAGTCACCATGAAGTCCGTGAGAGATAGATCTTCTTTTCTCTTGGTGGGATCCGGGAAAGCTATCTCCATGACTCTTTCTCCTGAAGTGCCTTTAGAAAAGTGAGTTATCGCTTTCTACTTCTTGGTTCCCTTTTTCGGAATGACGGAGAAATCCATGGCCACAATGGGAACTTTCCTCTTATGTTGGCTCAGATGGTCAGAAATCCAACCAGGACTTATGGGAGTGGGAGCGGAGGAAGAAGAAGAAATGGGAGTGAGAGGGGAGAAACTATAGAGGCCTCAGGGAAGTGTGTTGAAACAATCGGTGGTGGCATTGATAGGGATTCCAATGCACCAATTCTTGTGGGGCCTAGAGTTACTAACGGAGAAGAGAAGGACATGGAAATAGAAGGGATCTTCATCAAGATTGAGGAAATATTGGGTGACAGATCCACGAGAGAGGAGAAGATGGAAGAGGTGGGAGATGGAAGGGAGGAAGGGAGAGGAGAAGACACATCCATAGGAATAGATGCTTCAATGACAGGAGGAGAAAGAGGGGCAGAAGAAGGAACGTTGGGTACCTTAGTAGTTGTAGTTGTGATAACATCCTGGGTGGATGTAGCCATTAAAACCTCTGTTGTTTCTTCATTACCTGGAGACACCAGGTCGACTACTTTCTTCTTAGAAGTAGGAGGGATATCTTCAGGAGTAGCAGATGAGGGAATGCTGGGTACCTCTTGTCGACTTGGTTCTCCCACCTTGTCTTTCCCTTTTCCTTTCAGTACATGGTCTAGCCTTGGAGGTACACGGCCGAAGGAGAAGTAGTGAAGTCAATTCCATGGTATGTAAGGCCATTTTGATTGCACCAATGTTTAGTGCATTATAATGTGGGTTTAACCCTTTCTTGAATGGTCTTTGGCACTTTAACTCTGTCGATCTCTACGAATGGCCAGTTGTCCCCATCTATGTCAATGTAAACTTGATCAATTTCTTGATCAGTCTCTTTGAATTTCTTTGGGACAATGGAAATTCCATAGTGGATGATCTCCTCCAGAGCCAGCCAGGAGTGATTCTTTCACCTAATGTCTATCTCATGGGTTAGGTCTATCCAAATGTCCTCGATCTCAGGAACATGGATGCGATCAATTTTTTCCTTTGGGAGGCAACTTCAATAGTTAAAGGTCATCCTTGCTAGGAAGTTGTGCTTCAAATTCAGTAGCTCTAGCTCAACGTACATTTCCCACGGTTTGGCAAGTGTAGGGAAAGTGTATCAGCCAACTGTAAGGGGGAATGGAGTTCCTCCTTTCTTTCCCTTCATACGCTTTTCATGATAAGTGATTAATTACCTTAACAGTTCTAGGAGGACTAGCTTCATGCCCAAAACCTTGGCGCTTCGTTGGTTCTCCCTCAAAATTCACATCTCGAGGTATGTGAATGTGGGGAATTGTGTGAACAATGCTCCCCATATCTTTGTAGCAAGAGCAATCACACTCGGGCTAGTTCTACTTTGTGTCCCATGTTTTGTCTCAACAAATAGAATACCTCATAGAAGAAGGCATCATTTATTTTGGAGAACTAGGAGATGCTGGCTTTGAGACTTAGCTCTTGGTAGAAATCGTATATCTTGACTTGGGGCCATACCCCATTTCGAGATAACCTTGTGAAATCCCTTTCTGAAACACCAACATATACAGCGTGGGAATTCATGTAAAACTTATTAGTTGTTAAAACTTGTTGAAGCTACTGTGAGATGGTGTCACTAATGATTTCACCCCAGCCGAAGCATTGATCAGGTGCATTCTTGCTCATGTTCTCTAGGTATCTCAACATCCATTTATGGAAATGATGGGCATCAGGGAGCCTGAATACTCTACTCAAGAATGTGATTGTATTACTCAATTATTCATTAAAATCACTTCGATGGATGGTTTGTGACCATTTGGACACCAACTTCTTGTTCTTCAGATAGAGTTCATTCATCATCTACATGCACTGATCTTCATTATCATCCCATGGTTTCATTTAGTATTCAATACTTATTTCCACATATTTTCTATGATGAGGAATGCCCAGGATCATCTCGAAGTGACAAGCTGTGAGGTTTATGATTGTTTATTTTTCTTTATTTTTGACACATCTAGTGTCTTTGTTATAGCATTGGGAAACCAACATGATAAACTCATTATTTATGGCACTCACTAGAAGCCCAGCTACAAAGTGCAATCCACTGCCTACTAATTTGTTCATCTATGGGCCACTGCTTTCCTTAGTGGTCCTTACCCAGAAATCATCCATGTCAATATGACCCAGCTCAGAGTCTCTGATGTCAAGGTCACACTCTGCATATGAGTCAGGCATTCTGACTCTCTAGTACTTGTACTTCATTTCTTTCTCTGATTGTTTAGCTTTAGCTTTAGCTGGTTTCTTGCTTGATGAAGACATATGTGAGCTTAAGGATGGATGTTGTTGTTCTGCAAGAAGTATCAAGAAGGTCCAACATAGAAGAGCCATGTCAACCATCATGTTATCCATAATGAAAGTTTGAAGAATAATAGAACACCTTAGAATGTGTGAGAAAACAGTTAGGTTTAGCTTGCAGAAGGAAGAATGAGCAATTTTAAGCCTTAGGGTGCAAGGCGCAAGCTTACAACAGGCTGCAGGGCTTTTTATTGCTAGGTACACTTTCTGAGGTGTCAGCATGCAAATTATTGTGCCAAGTTAAAACGGGTGTAATCAGGAAAGTATCAACATGAGAAAAGTTGCACCAAGTTAGAAAGGGTGTGGTTTTGGAAGATGTTACATGAAAAATTTCAGTGCCAAAGGGTAAAGCATAGGGCATGGATCTGCAGCATACAACATTTCATGTTGATGTTGTGGAAGTTACACCTGTGTCTCTCAAGAATCTGCTAATTGTTATTTTGGCTGGGCATAGAAAATTTTTATGTTGCATGAGAGTAAATTGCACCAAGGCACAACTTTGGAAGAGGTTGCAAGGAAGAACAGTGCGCCATAGTAGTTCAGCGCACTTTCTAAGCATGTAACATCACTGAAAATGGCGCCAAGGTTTTAATCAGTTTAACAGTTTGGTTTATTTTCTTTATTTCTTGATTTATCTCTTTTAGATTTATCATATGGTTAGGAAGAGAGTTTTTCTGGCAAGGCGTGAAGCGAGGGATAAATGGTTTTCCCTTGAAATTCATTTCAATGGCGGGGGCCTTCAGTTTGCAGATCTGGAAGGAGATGGAAGAGGGTTTCAATTTGGGGTTAAGGATTTGAATGGGTTATTTAAATTTTATTTATTTAATACTGAGCCCTAACATTCAACACAACAACATGAAAACCAAAAATGGGACAAGCCACTCACCCAGATTTATAAAAGACAAAGAAAAGACGCGGGGTCCACAGGCTCGAAAACAACACGTGAGGGCCGAGGGATGGTGACACATGCGGAGAAAATACCTTTCACAATTTTCAATTCATGAAATTGACATGTGGTAGGTTCATATTTATAGAACAATTTACATTCATTACCTCACTAACCACTTTGGCACGTTTTTGAGAGCGTCGACATGAAATAAGTTGTCTTAAGGAAAATAAATGGCGCAAGTTCTTTGGATTTCAACATAAAAATCTCAAAGCATAAAAGGATTTAATGGGGCACAAAATTCCTGATGTTGACATGTGAAAAATTGTGCCCAATGTTTTAGGGCGCTGCGTAGGTGATGTTGACAAGAAAATTTCTACACCAAAGGATTTTAAAGTGGGCGCAATTTTTGGGATGTCGACATGAATGAAATGGCACCCAGTTTAAAAAGGTGCATTTTTGCGAGTGTCAACACACAAATTTCTGTGCCCGAAGGATAAGCTGAAAATGGCTAAGTCCTGAAACAACTTGATTTTTGAAAGGGATTTTTGGGCCATTCGAACGTTATCAAACTTCCTGAGGTGCCAAAATAAAAAAATTTTACTGTTACCTACAAATTGCCCTTGTCAATTTTACAGGATAACAGCTAGCTCTTTCTTGGGACTATCTTCTTGATTAGAAATTAAGGGTAGAGAATCCCAAATTTTTCATGTTCCTATGCATTGGGTTATAAAGAGTCAAAAACAAGGGCAAAGAAAAAGAAAAAAGAAGGGAACACACAACAACAGAAAGCAAAAGGAAACAAACAAGAAAACTATACAAAGAAGAGAGCAAGATATACTTCTGAAGATCTTCAGGTGCTTCCCACTATAGGAAGCGAGAGCTTGGTTCCATCTAGATATGATAGATAGAAACTTATCTCTCCATTGAGATACTTGATTTTGTATGGCCCTCTCCAAAGACAATCAAACTTCCCATGCATACCTTTCGGTTCTCTTCATTTGTCCCACAGAAGAACAAGATCTCCCACTTGGAAATCTCTCTGCTTGGCTTTTTTTTCAAACAACCTCTTAACTTGATTCTGATGTTCAGTGATCTTATCGACCACTTTCACTCACTTTTCTTCAAGTTTCATCAGGTACATAATCCTTTTTTCAAGAGAATTCTGAAAAGTTTCATCTTTAATTGCTCGAGCTAAGCGCAGAGTAGGAAGTTCTGCAGAGATAGGGATTTCAAGATCAATCCCATATAACACCTAGAAAGGTGACATGTCGAGAGACCTCTTTTGGAGTGATACGATCCAACCACAAAGCATCATACAGTGATTTGTGCTAGGACCGCTGGTTTTCATCAACTAGCTTCCGTATGATTGTCACCAGGTTCTTATTATTGGATTCTGCCTGACCATTTCCTTGAGGATAATAATCATAGGCATGAACCAAGGTTATTTTGTATCCATAAAAAAAACCAATAACTTCCTGTGAAGAGAATTTGGAATAATTTTTAGTAATGATTTTGTGTGAATTCCAAATCTCACAATAATATTCTCTTTGATGAAGTTGCAAACAACTTCAAAAGTGGCATGCTTGATAGGTATGGCCTCCACCCATTTTGTGAAGTAATCTGTTCTGTTAGGACGTAACTATGTCTAGCACTCGATTGAGGATTGAGTGCTCCAATGAAATCAATTCCCCATTATCTGAATGGTTCATCAATGATGATGGGCTTGAGGGGAAATGCAGCCAACTTTGGTTTGCCAATGAACTATTGGCAAAGTTCACATTTCACTACCTAGGTGGCTACATCTTGAAATAGTGTTGGCCAGTAGTACCTAGCCCGAATGATTTTGTGTGCTATCATTGATGAGGAGAAGTGACCACCACAGGCTGAGTCATGAAAACTTTCCAACAATTTTACCTGCTACGGCTTATCAACACATCGTAGAAAAATGCCATCAATTCCATGTTTGTACAATCCATCATCCCATATGACATATCTTGTGGCTCTGAGCTTCACCATTCACTTTTCCTTAGTGGTTAGGTGAGTTGGGCACTCACCATAGGTGAGAAAGAACGTGATGTCAGAATACCATTTGTCATTGGTTGCGACAAACAAAACCATGGGCAAAGAATCCACTTTCTCCAGATTCATTTTGTTCTCCATCAATGTGATCAACTTTCTCTTCAGGTACCTCTGAGTCTTTATTTTCAGCCATTAGCTAACACAGGCCCTTACCTCTTACCAACTTGGTTGGTTTGATGTCTAGGTCGTATTCTTGGACCTTTGCGATCCAATTCCCTCGTAAGCTCCCTAACTCCTATTGAGTCAGGATAGACTTAATAGCCATGTCGGAACTAGCACTATTGTATGAGAATTCGAATATAATAGCGAGAAGTTCTTGAGTGCTTTTACCATGGAAAAGGCATGCTTTTCCAATTGTGACACCCTCGATTCATGAGGCTTAAGAGGAGAGCTCATGAAAGCAATCGGGGATTCAATATCCTCGAGTTATTTTGCATCAAGATAGATAATACAATATGTGCAGATGCATAACTGTACATGATGAAGTCTTTGTTGAAGTCAGGACACACCAGAACAGGAGCGTGAGTGACGGAGGTTTTATGTCTTCAAATTATGTCTTACCTTCCTCACTCCATCGAATGTTTGGGACCATTTCATCATATTAGATATATGACGAGTCTTCTCAGCAAAATCAGCAACAAAGCGTCTAAGAAAATTTACCTTTCCGAAGAAAGAGTGAACACTAGTCTTGCTTGTAGGAAAATTAAGGCTCTGAATAGCCTTGACACTTTCGAAATCTATCTTAGTTATTTCTCTCTGACAACATTTCCTAGCATCTTTCCTTCGATGACCCCAAAACCGACTTCACGGGATTTAGCAAAATCACGTGCTCTCAACATCCGATCAAGACTTGTTCCAAATGATCGTAGTGATCACTTCGCCTCTTGGAGAACATAGTCGAGTCATCTAGGTAAACTATGATGACCTTTTCCATCATACCTTTGAGTGTAAAGTCCATTGCTCATTGGAAGATAGCACTGGCATTGATCAAATCGAACGACATTCTTTTATAGGTGAAGGTACCCCAAGGAGTAATGAATGCTATTTTGAATTAATCTTCAGGTGTGACTTGAATTTGATTGTAACTTGAAAAACCGTCAAGCATAGACAACATTTCTAAACTAGTTACTGCTTGTAGCACTTGATCCATTATTAGCAGTGGATAGTTATCTTTTAAGGATGACTAGTTCAAGTTACGAAAGTCCACGCATATGTGTATCTCGCCATTCTTCTTTCGCACAAGCACAATATTTACAACCCAAGTATTGTGATGAATTGGAAAAATAATTCTTGCATCTAGCATCTTCTGAATTTCAGCGTGGATGGTACCTAAGATTTTGGGGTTGTAATGCCTTTACTTTTGATGAAAAGGCTTGACATCGTCCTTGAGTGGAATGTCATGTTGAATTTCCTTTGGCTTGAAAGACTTTAGATCAGAATAAGACCATGCTAACACATCCATGTGCTTTTCCGTAGAAACTTAATGAATTTTCACTTTTCCTCAGGCATACAACACTTATCGATATTCATGGGACGAGGATGTTCCACATGATACCCAGTTGAGGATTCGATTTCGAAGAAGAGGACAGATCATCCTGTCCCTTTTTCTCAACAAAATAGTCATGATTATCAAATAATTGTTCTAAGGAAACCAGACCTTTAGGAATCTTTTTTCCTTTGGGCTGTATCACTGTGTCTTTTTCAGATTCATGTGCTTGACTAGTGAGAGACTCACGACACATAGAAGTTGATCCATCAAAATGAAGTTCTTTAAAATTGTCAGCTTTCTCCAAAAAAGTGATAAGTTGGTTGTCATCATTGAACACTTGCCAGTGCTGTGAATTATCTGGTACACTTGGGTGAAAAACCACCTCAATGGTATATGTATCTATTTTTAACCCTAGGTGAGGGAGCATGAGAGAGGATGAGATGGCCAATGAATCAGCCATGTCATTTTGGGCTCATAGAACTACTTTGATTGAGAAAGCATCAAAATCTTTGATGCTATCCCATACGACATTGTGGTAGTGTCTGAGTCGGTCATTCTTTACTTGGTATACCCCTTTTACCTGATTGACAATTAGCTTAGCATCACCTTCAATCTTATATTCTTGATTCCTTTCTCTTTTACAGCTTGCATGCCAAGCAATAAGGATTCATAATTGCGTATTATTAGTATTGAAGAACTGTAACTTGAAAGAAAAAGGGAAAATATCCTCTTTAGGAGATATTAGAACAACCCCAACACCGCATCCACTTGTCACACAACTACCATCAAACTACAATGTCCATACTTTGTTGAGATCCTCTTTTTGGATGAGAACATCCATTCTATCTAAGTCGGTGGACAAGAAGTAGTTCCCCATCCTTGATGATTTGAAAAGAATCTAAGCTTTAGGGTCATCAGAGTTGGTGACTAGATATTTCTTTTGTGACTCTAGTTCCAACATTTGCATCACCCCTTTGACAAGAATCCTGGCTTTAGACCAGTCCATATGAATTTCCCCACTAACTTCTTTACAAAATCTCCTCCCTAGCAATATCTCGTATGCTACTAGAATATCAACTATGAGAATAGTCATTTTTACCCTTTTCTCAGGAAATGCCGTGAATGCAAACTGCGCATCCTTGATCTAACCAATCAATGGTACCTATTTGGTTTCCATGGAGTAGCATCTGCCAAAAGGTTTAGTAAGTGTGAGGCCCAAAGCATGGGCAAAATTTTCTGTCATAACATTATTAGAAGCTCCATAATCAATTATACAATTACTTAGTTTATGACCATTGATCAAGAGAGATAGGTAAAAGGTTCAATTTTCCACGATGCGGAAGTCAACATAACATTTACACGAGACATTTTTGGGGAAATGGGAGAGGGGACGACTGACAGCTAGCTTTGGATAGGTTTAGTAAGTGTAAGGCCCAAAGCATGGGAAAAATTTTCTGTCATAACATTATTAGAAGCTCCAAAATCAATTATACAGTTACTTAGTTTATGACCATTGATCAAGAGAGATAGGTAAAAAGGTTCAATTTTCCCTGATGCGGAAGTCAACATAACATTTACACGAGACACAGGAGGAATGGGAAGAATTCCTTTTGGGGAAATGGGAGAGGGGACAATAGCCTAGCTTTGGATATATTTAGTTAACCTTATAAGCTACTCTAGGTTGGACTGAAGGTACTCAACTTTAGACATCTGGATCTTGGTCTTTTTGGTGTGATCAATTATATCGAATGCGACCAAGGGTTGTGCTAGTGAAGGAATGGGTCCTTCATTTCACATCTGTAGAGGAGGATTACTGGTCTTTATGGGACTGGAGGAAGGATGAATTGGAGGAGAAATGGGAGGAAAATATTTCTTTATAACATTTTTAATAGGAGGTTGAGTAGGAAGGGGATTACCTCTTTTAGCGATCATTAGAGGAGGAGTTACCATAGCCTTTTCCTTTTGTTTTTTCAGCATAACCTTTGCTTCTTTTCCTTGTGAGTGAGTGAAAACCACATATGATTGTCTACTTGCATACCCTTGGGTACCCTCTTCTTCATCAAATTCCTCATCTTCAAATTCCATATACCCAATAGTAGATTCACCAATCGGTTCACCGACATCTTGATCATCTTCACCTTACGATGAAGGTTCTTCGTAATTTAGATCATCTTCTTCGATTTCAACCAAAGCATTAACCGAGAGGGCTTTAATTGCTAACCTTGGAGAAGCAGTAGGAAAATGCGGCCTTTGGGGGTTATTGGGAGTGAAGTTCCTCCGTGGGATATCCCGGTACGGAGTAGTAGATGATGTTTGAGTCAATTGCTTCTTTAATGAGAGCAAGTCATTCACCATCTTCTGGAATGTTGGATCTGATGAGGTAGCCTGAGAAGAAGTTGAAGCCTTTGATTTTGATAGCTCTCATCTTAACTCACTAGATATAAGAAGGTTGTCTTCTATCCGAATGGCCATAGCTTGAGCAAGGGCCAAGGTGGGTATTTGTTCTTGTAAAAGTAAGAAACTTACTTTCAAACTCATGGCATTCAAGAAGAAACACTTATGATTTTATAATATTGGCATCATGGCAAGTGGCACATGGTTAATCAGTGAATTGAATCGAGTGATAAAATCGTGCATGGTTTCATTGGTCTCCTTCTTCATGTGAGTGATTTGCGATAATAACGCAAATGCATCTTCTGAAGGTTTGTATCTGTCTTCAAATGCAGTCTGCAATGTGGCCCAACTGGTGATGGATCTGGCTAGTAAATGCTAGAACCATTCTGCTACTAGCCCTTGAGGGGTCTCTAGAAAGAGATGTACTAATATGTCCTCATGAGTCACATCTAGAATGTTGTATGACATAATAAATGTAGCTATATGCACGTTCATGCTTTGATTTCCTGCTCAAATCAAATTTTAGGAAATTTTTGTGATTTTCGTGAGGGAGGGGGTTGACTGGATGTGGTAGTGCTAGAGGGCCCATGGCATTTCCCCATGGTACAAGTAGATTTTCTATAGTTTGAAAAGTAAGAAAAAGAACGTGAGCAGAGAGTGTGGTTCCACTTAGCAAAAGAGCACTACAAGTTGATGTTGAGGTACCCTATGAAATCCGGCTCTTTCGTGGAGGTGAGGTACTTCTTGCTGATCAATCTGCTCAGTGATGTGAATCGTGCTAGAGTGATACTAAAATTTTTCCTTCAAAGTAGATCAAAAATTAGATCAACTTCCCCATGAGCTCTTTTACTATGAGTAAATGGTTCACCTGCTAGCGTGCCCATTCATATCTGCAACAATTAGGAGCAGATTTGTAACAATCCTTTTGTTTATACTTGCTGATTTTTTGATTTTGTTGGTAAAAATCAGCAGCATGTACTTTTTCAATATTTAATTTACCCTTTTTAATAACAAATGATTGTGGTTTTCTGACAAATATTAGTAAGGATAAAAAGTGGGTCAATTTAGTAGGCTGATTTTCGGATCTTTGACCTAAATTTTGCAAGGTTTTGAAAATATCATAAAATGTCAAAATCTCATATCTACTGAAATATACAAGTTTTTGTAAAAACTCAGCAAACTAAAAATTTCTATCTAGTCCAGATCTCTTGATTTTCCTAAGGAAATTTTATTTTTGATCACTTATGCAAAAAAATTGATTTTTAACAAAGGGTTAAAATTTGCAATCTGATAGTGATTTTTATAGTTTTTTTTTTTTTTTTCCTTTCCTTAGTTCAATCCCAAGAGAGTCACCAAAAACTATTGGTTTGAAAATCTATCAGTTAGGCAGGTTGTGGGGAAACAAGCCAACAGTGTGCAAGGCATAGCCCCTCTTTGAGACAACAAAGTAAAACTGGTTTATTGCTAATCTATCAAGCAGGAATTTGTGTAAATCTACACTATTCTAAATTCAGGGGGTTTGGGATCTCATCCTAGTATAGGTAGTTCCAACAACAAATAGAAAAGTAGGAGGGAAGGAACGAAGGAAGATATATCTAAAGGAAGAAAAGAAATGAATTCCAAGACATAAAGGTTAGAAGGTTTATGCTTTGAGCCGATAGTAAACAGAGCCAAACTTACTTGTATAAACAATTAAAGCAATACTGATGAATGGATGACAATCATAGGAATGAATCTAATAGAATAAAACATAGATCTAACTTAAGAAAGATCTGATGCAAATAACACACACATTAAGCACAACGTCCGAATATGTATACTAATATTTGTTCTATTGCAAGAAAAAACACAAAGTCTTTCTCTCCTCACTTCACTTTTCATACAAAAATGTTCACCTTAAATAAAACAAGTATTCTAGTATTTATAGAAGGAGAGAAGGAAAGAAGATAAAAGAAAACCCACCACTTAGAAAATATCTTACAAGATATTTAAAAATAACAAGAAAATATCTAAAAAGTCAACAGTTGACTTGGGTAAGTTTTGGATAACAACATCCCATGGTGCAACATGGATGAGATCATCATGTATGCCAACATGCTTTTTAAATATTTTACAAAAATGATCAATGCATAAACGAGAGGAGAAGCTACTCCTCATCATCCCTCTGTTCAAACTTGGAGTCTTGTTTTTGATCAGGAGAGTTGATATGACACCGCACTCAATATTCTACAAACTTTATGATCATTGCTTGAAGTTGATCATGTTTGGGACCATCGAAATGGTCACAAATGACTTCACAAGTTTATTTCTCATTCTTGAGCTTTTCAGGTAACTCGGTGAAAGATTGACTCTCGGTTGAAAGTGACCTCTGGTGCCAAACCTTGAGTGACGATAGCCTTGAAGTGATAGAATGTATCATCTACTTCCCTCAAGTTATACAATTCACTGAGCATCCCTAGAGACATTTTTGTAACTATCTACTCCATGTTGTATCGTGTGTCCAGGGCTTCATCTTTGATTTTATCGATTCTCTCCAAGATATATTCCATCTGGTCAACCCGGTAATCTAATGCAATGAGAGCTTTATTATGTGCACGTGGGTGATCGATAATGCCAACCTTTAATAGGTCATCAGCTCAACAATCAACCATTACTTGGAACATTTCATGCTACAACCTGGCGTTATCCACCTCTTCGGATAGGGCACGTGTTATGCTTGTAGCCCTTATTTTCTTGAGTTATATCCTAATAGAGAAATGTAAATTTTCCAGGCATTTCTTCACCATCTATGAGGATCCACTTGATCCAGGATGATACTACTATGCCTTGTTCACCAATCTTAACATATTCAATTATTTTCTCTTGACTGGGAACTTGAATGGGTTCGGCGGCAGTCATAGGAGGAGCGTTGCCCATTTTTCGCAATACTTGTAGGAGATTTTTGTTTTGTTCTTTAAGTAGCCTTTTCTCCTCTTTTTCCTCTTAGAGATTCTTGCAGAGAGCATCTATAGCAGACAAGGATTCCCCTTGTAGGATTTTAGATGAGGTCCCCATTATGACTTGAGTCACCGTGAAGTCCATGGGAGATAGATATTCTTTTCTCTTGGTGGGATCCAGGAAAGTTATCTCCATGACTCTCTCTCATAAAGTTCCTTTAGAAAAGTGAGTTATCACTTTCTACTTCTTAGTTCCCTTCTTTGGAATGACAGAGAAATCCATGGCCGCAATGGGAACTTTCCTCTTATGCTAGCTCAGATGGTCATAAATCCAACCAGGACTTATGGGAGTGGGAGTGGAGGAAGAAGAAGAAATGAGAGTGAGAGGGGGAGCAGCCTGTAGAGGCCTCGGGAAGTGTGTTAAAAACTCGGTGGTGGCATTGATAGGGAGTCCAACACACCGATGCTTGTGGGGCCTAGGGTTACTAATGGAGAAGAGAAGGATGTGGAAATAGAAGGGATCTTCATCAGGATTGAGGAAATATTGGGTGATAGATCCACAAGAGAGGAGAAGATGGAGGAGGTGGGAGATGGAAGGGAGGAAGGGAGGAGAGGAGAAGACACATCCATAGGAATAGATGCTTCAATGACAGGTGGAGAAAGAGGAGCGGAAGAAGGAACATTTGGTACCTCGGTAGTTGTAGTTGTGATAACATCCCGGTGGATGTAGCCATTGAAACCTCTATTGTTTCTTCATTACACTGAGACACCGGAGTCGACTACTTGCTTCTCGAAGTAGGAGGGAGATATTCGGGAGTAGTGGAAGAGGGAATGCTTTGAGTACCTCTTTTCGGCTTGGTTCTCCTACCTTGTCTTTCCCTTTTCCTTTCGGCACATGGTCCACCTTGGAGGTGCATGACTTGAAGAATAAATAGTGAAGTCAACTCCAAGGTATGTAAGGCCATTCGATTGCACCAATGTTTGGTGTGTTGCGAATGTGGGTTTGACCCTTTCTTGAATGGTCTTTAGCACTTTAGCTCTATTGATCTCTATGAATGGCCAGCTTTTCCCCATCCGTGTCAATGTAAACCTAATCAATATCTTTAAATTTATTTAGGAAAATGGCAATGCCATAGTGGATGATCTCCTCCGTAGTCAGGTAGGGAGTGATCCTTTCGCATAATGTCTATCTCATGGGTTAGGTCTATCCGAATGTTCTCGATCTCAGGAACATGGATGGGATCAATTTTTTCCTTCAGGAGGCAACTCCAGTAGTCAAAGGTCAGCCTTGCTGGGAATTTGTGCTTCAAATTAAGTAGTGCTATCTTAGCATACATCTCCCATGCTTTGGCAAGTGTAGGGAAAGTGTATCGGCCAATTGTAAGGAGGAATGAAGTTCCTCCTTTTTTTATCTTCATACACTTTTCATGATAAGTGATTAACCGCCTTGACGAGTTCTAGGAGGACCACTTTGTGTCTATAAACCTTGGTAGCTTCGTTGGTTCTCCCTCAAAATTCATAGCTCTGAGGTATGTGAATGTGGGGAATTGTGTGAACAACACTCCCCATTTCTTTGTAGCAGCAATCACACTCAGGTTGGTTCAATTGTGTCTCATGTTTGGTCTCAACAAATAGAATACCTCATAGAAGAAGGCATCATTTATTTTGGAGAATTGGGAGATGCTGGCTTTGAGCCTTAGCTCTAGGTAGAACTCGTATATCTTGACTTGGGGCCATACCCCATTTCGAGCTAACCCTACGAAATCCCTTTCTGACGTAGTAGTGTATACAACGTAGGAATTCATGTAGAACTTCCCAGTTGTTATAACTTGTTGAAGCTATTGTGAGATGGTGTCACTGATGATTTCACGCCACCCAAAGTGTTGATCGTGGTGCGTTCTTTCTCATATTCTCTAGGTATCTCAAAGATCCATTTATGGAAATGATGGGCATCAAGGAGCCTGAATACTCTACTTAAGAATGTGATTTTATCACTCAATTCTTCATTAAAATCACGTCGGTGGATGGTTTGTGGCCATCTAGACACTGGTTTCTTGTTCTTCAGATAGAGTTCATTCATCATTTGCATGCACTAATCTTCATTATCATCACATGCTTTTCTATAGTCTTCAATACTTATTTCCACATATTTCCTATGATGAGGAATGCCCAGGATCATCTCAAAGTGACGAGCTGTGAGGTTTATGATTGTCTATTGTTCTTTATTTTTGACACATCTAGTGTCTTTGTTATAGCATCGGGCAACCAAAATGATAAAATAATTATTTATGGCACTCACTGGAAGCCCATTGTAAAGTGCAATCCACTACCTACTAATTTGTTCATCCATGGGCCACTGCTTGCCTGGGTGGTCCTTTCCGAGAAATCATCCATGTCAATATGATCCATTTCTTTCGAGTCTCGATGTCAAGGTCTCACTCTGCATATGAGTTGGGCATTCGACTCTCTCGGTACACTGTACTTCATTTCTTTCTTTGACTATTTAGCTTTAGCTTTAGCCGCTTTCTTGCTTGATGAAGACATATGTGAGCTTAAGGATGGATGTTGTTGTTCGCAAGAAGTATCAAGAAGGTCTAACATAGAAGATCCATGTTAGCTGTCATGTTATCCATAATGAAAGTTTGAAGAATAACAAAACACCTTAGAATGTGTGAGAAAACAGTTAGGTTTAGCTTGCAGAAGGAATAACGAGTAATTTTTAGCCTTAGGGCATAAGGCACAAGCTTACAACAGGTTGCATGGGATTTTTATTACTAGGCACACTTTCTGAGGTGTCAGCATGCAAATTCTTATGCCAAGTTAAAAGGGGTGCAATCAGAAAGTATCAACATGAGAAAAGTTGTGCCAAGTTAGAAAGTGCATGGTTTTGGAAGATGTTACATGAAAAATTTAGTGCCAAAGGGTAAAGCGCAGGGCGCGGATCTACAACAGACAAACATTTCATGTTGATGTTGTGGAAGTTGCACCTACGCCTCACAAGAATCTGCTAAGTGTTCTTTTGGCTAGGTGTGGAAAAAGTTTATGTTGCATGAGAGTAAAGTGTGCCAAGGCACAACTTTGGAAGAGGTTGCAAGGAAGAACAGTGTGCCATAGTAGTTCGGCACACTTTCTAAGCATGTAACATCACTGAAAATGGCACCAGGGTTTTAATCAATTAATAGTTTGGTTTATTTTCTTGATTTCTTGATTTCTCTTTTTTGGATTTATCAGATGGCTAGGAAGAGAGGTTTTTGGCAAGGTAGCAAGTAGGGATAAATGGTTTTCCCTCAAAATTCACTTCAGCGGCAGAGGCCTTCTAGATTTGCAGATCTGGAAGGAGAGGGAAAGAGGGTTTCAGCTGGGTTGAGGATTTGAATGGGTTCTTTAAATTTTATTTATTTAATACGAGCCCTAACATTCAACACAACAACATGAAAACCACAAATGGGAGAGGAGCCACTCACCTAGATTTATAAAAGATGAAGAAAAGATGTGGGGTCCACAGGCTCGAAAATGGCACGTGAGGGCTGACAGGATGGCTGACATGCGCAAAGAAAATACCTTTCACTATTTTCATATCGTGAAAATGACATGTGGCTGGTTCATATTTATAGAAAAATTTACATTTATTACCTCACCAACCACTTTGGCACATTTTTGGGAGCGTCGACATGGAAAAAGTTGCGCCAAGGAAAATACATTGCGCTAGTTGCTTTGGATGTCAACATAAAAATCTCAACGCAAAAGGATTTAATGGGGCGCAAAATTCTTGATGTCGACATGCAAAAATTGTGCTCAATGTTTTAGGGTGCTGCTTAGGTGATGTTGACAAGCGAATTTCTACGCCAAAGGATTTTCAAGTGGGTGTAATTTTTGGGATGTCGACATGAATGAAATGGCACCCAGTTCAAAAAGGCACATTTTTGGGAGTGTCGACACACAACTTTTTGACCGAAGGATAAGCTAAAAATGGCTAAGTCCTAAAACAACTTGATTTTTGAAAGGGAGTTTTGGGCCATTTCGAATGTTATCAAACTTCCCTAGGGGCCAAAATAATTTTTTTTTATTGTTACCTATAAATTACCCTTGTCAATTTTGTAGGATAACAGAGTGCATGTTAAATGATTAAGCTGAAATGATAATTGATGATTGGTAAAGTGTATGTGAAACAAAATTTTACGACACACCGATTCATCCTCCTCTTAATGGTTGTGCTTTTAACACATCTCGTCATCCTCGATGTCATCTTCACTCACCTTATTCAATACTTCCTCTCCCTTAGCTCGGTAAATGCATATTGGGTGATCTCACCATTTTTTACGATTTATCATATCTATCGAGCCATTGAAGTGGACCCTTCCAAAATCTAGTCCAACATTAAAATGATTCCTCCTTCCAACATAAAATAAATATTTGATCTCTAAGGTAGACTCTACTCATTCCATCACTTTGTTTCTTAACTTTCAAATGTTGGTATCATTTTCATCATCTCCTCCAAAAGGATGTCCATTTAAAGTATGATGAAAATTGTCAAAAGGCCTTTCAATATGTCAAAAATACCACATATCGCCACCCATGATCATACCTCCACATGAGGGGGGAGCCATTTTATCTATATATATTTGCTACCAACCACACCTTAGGCACTATGATAGTACATAAAAATGATCGGGGTAGAGAGCATTCCATCTATTAAGTAGGCCACAATCTTCAAGACTATGAAACTTGTTACACCAAAGAAAAGAAGTTATGTGTTTCCTTATACTTTGTATCATCTAAGATTCATAACTATCTCCTTAATTATTAGACTTACGTTGTCACCAATTTCAATCCTCTTAAATTTATGCATTTTAAACCATATCAAAATGATTCCATAACCCCGATGGTTCATGTTTATGATTGAATTTGACCTAGAATTCATGTTGCATAAATATATCAAGGGTAAATTCATCACCAACTAGCTCGCAGAAGATCCCCTCCTTAATAATCAACCACATCATGAACAATTTCCGAGGAACTCATTAACACTATCGATCAATAATACACTCCACTCAAAATTAAAATCTTATTGGATGGTTCTAAATGTCAACATGGGGAGGTACCGGTATCATCATCATACCTCCTTGTGGGAATCCTAGTTATCTATTCTTGAAACTAAATTTTGAGTGCACCAACAACATGGTTGAGTATGAAGCCCTCATTATTTATCTCCAAACCATCATGTTTGGTGTTCAAGTACTTGACATCTTCGAGGACTCTAATATTTTCATCAATAAAATCAAAGGAACTTATTAATGTACAAATTAAACCTTATAAAAATACAAGAATATCGTGAACTTCCTCTTAAAAGCCTTTGATCACTATATAATCCAGATAGTTTTCCATTCGTCCGAGAAAATTTATAGATATTATGGATTACCTTACATCACTTATCCCTTATTAACTAAATATTCTAAGGATTTCATTGTCATCTATAGAATCGATCAACCATATCATACAAATGAACTCCCTTTTATTATCCTTAAAAAAAAATCAATCAAATATTTGGTACATATAATTCTATGAATCTTTCTCTCAATCTAAAACTCCCTCTAATATATCTAAAAATGATAAAATATCCTTTCTAAAATGTTTTAATTGTTATATCATTGTAACTAACATCCTTTACAAACATGGGTTTGATGGCCTCTTACTCTGATGCTTCAAATCTCATGAATGCACTAAAGCTATCAAAACAGTCCATGACAACATATGTAGTGGACACTTCAGTAGTCTGGCTATTTCTAAACATGTCCTATAGATGGGATATTATTTTCCTACCCTTCATCAAGATTATTTTCAATATTTCAATAAATGCATCAAATTTCATCAACACTCCAACCTCACTCACATCCAGCGTTAGACTCTACAACTCATCCAAGATTTATGACATTTTTCACAATGGGGACTTGACGTCATTGGCCTCATCAACCCTCATTCCTCATAATGAAATCACTCCATCATCACTACTACCAAATAATTTACAAAATGGGTGGAATTTATTCCCTTAATGTCCATTAAAGATAATAATATTGTTGAATTCATCCACCATCACATTATCTTTCACTTTGGTTGACCTTGGAAAATTATCATAGAAAATGGAAAATATTTCAAAAACAAAAAGATTCAAAATATTTGTGACACCTACAACATCAAGGTTATCTTTTCATCTCCTTACTATCCATAAGAAAATGGTCAAGTAGAAGCCTCTAACAAAACAATCAACAAAATCCTCATGAAAACCTTTGATCAATCGTAAAAGGAATTGGAATCTCCAAATTCCATCTTCCCTCTAAGACTATCAAAGTAGCATTTATACTTCTACAAGTGCCACTCTCTTTTATTTAGTCTACAAATCCAAGGCTATCCTTCACTTTTAATTTAAAATTCCATCTCTCAAACATTTCATTTCTGATGAGGAATATCATTAGGAGCACTTAACACAACTTGAATTGTTAGATGAACTCCACCTAATAGCCCTTGAACATCATCACATATATCAAGAACACATCAAAAGAGAATATAATAAACATGTTAAATAACTTGAATTCAATATTGGTTATCTTGTCCTTAAAGAGAATAAAAATGTCACTACTCTAGAAAGTAGAAAATTTGGAAAGTTTTGTCTAAATTATATTGGTCCATATATCATCACTCATAAATATGGGTATGGAGCATATCACTTATCCTCCCTTGATGGTAAACATTAAAAGGAACCCCTAACACATCTACTTCCATGACATTAGTTGTATCAAATATCTCATTCCATCACAAAACCTACCACATACCTTTGTAATGATACAAAATTATTTGGTGTCTTTTCAAGTATCTTATGTTTACGAACTTAAGTATGAGAACCATAGAATTTTTCATCGCATTTTCCACATGGAAAATTTCCTCCTCATAATTCAAAACCCCACAATCATTAATCCCATCTTCTTCTTATTTTACTAACTAAAATCATGTTAAGGGGTACACATGTGCAGTTTGTACATGTCTTTTCCTCTCCCATAATGGTCTACTAGACCTTCCTCAACTTAAACAAAGTAAAAGTATACATATGGATGAATACTATCAAAAATATGTTGATCCCTCAAAGGAAAACTATCAAGAATTAATATCAAAAGTATAGACCGGTGCACAATGGATAACTGTTAATCAAATATTACATAAAAATATGGCCATCTAAAATAAAAAATGAAAAAATGTAAACCACTCCTTGAAGGACAAATACCCAATAATGGATACAAAATGATACCTCAATTGATCAAACTTCATATAAAAATTCAAAATAATTAAGATCATCCTAGGAAATCCTCCCTCATCAATCAAATTTCCAATAAAAATGTGAAATTATCACATTGATAAATTTGTAACAACAAAATTATAGCTAGGTAACAATCCTATAAGTCATCAAAGGAGAGTCTATTCTCCCCATACAAACTACATATGAGCCCTTCCCATGTTGAAAGAAGTTATATAAATTCATTCAATCTAATCATGATCCTATATGTGACTAACCATTTTCGGTTGTGTTAAAATTTGTTACAAGGTCTCAAGTGCATTGTCATACATATTAAATTTACCATCATATCATATATATATCAAATTAAAATCTATCCCAACACATGAACCCAAAATCATAATCATATATACATACATACATACATACATATATATATATATATATGTATACATATATATATATATATATATATATATATATATATATATATGTATATATATATATATATATATATATATATATATACATATATATATATATATATATATATATATATGTATACATATATACATATATATGTATACATATATATATATGTATATATATATATGTATACATATATATATACATATATATCTATATATATATATATATATATATGTATACATATATATGTATACATATATATGTATACATATATATGTATACATATATATATATATATATATATCATTGAAATTTTATATAAAATACTTCAAAAGGTATCTATACATCCAAATCATATACAAAATCTACATACTTTATCCCTTGAAGGAAAGATACCCAATAATGGATACAAAATGATACCTCAATTGATCAAACTTCATATAAAAAGTCAAAATAATTAAGATCATCCTAGGAAATCCTCCCCATCAATCAAATTTCCAATCAAAAATGTGAAATTATCACATTGATAAATTTGTAACAACAAAATTATAGCTAGGGAACAATCCTATAAGTCATCAAAGGAGATTCTATTCTCCCCATACAAAATACATATGAGCCCTTCCCATGTTGGAAGAATTTATATAAATTCATTCAATCTAATCATGATCCTATATGTGACTAACCATTTTCGGTTGTGTTAAAATTTGTTACAAGGCCTCAAGTGCATTGTCATACATATTAAATTTACCATCATATCATATATATATATCAAATCTAGTTCAAAAGAAAATATTTCACATTTATTCTTAACCATGATAAAGTGCATTAAAACATACAAATATCACCATACTTAATTCACATCCCATTAACATTTAACATCATATCCATACATATAATCTATCAAACATCTCAAAATCTCATCAAAAACTCATATATAACATCAAATTAAAATCTATCACAACACATGAATCCAAAATCATAATCATATATATATATATATATATATATATATATATATATATATATATATATATATATATGTATATATATCATTGAAGTTTTATACAAAATGCCTCAAAAGGGATCTATACATCCAAATCATATACAAAATCTACATACTTTATAGTAAAATAAAAAATAGATACTCTGTCACCACCTGGCCTTCCCTGCACTTACATCATAACTCAAATCTCTCTGAGGTTGTCAAACATTTCTAGTAATGAATGAGGTGTCTTTTCGAGCTAATATGCACTCACTCGCTCTATGCTCGTGTAACAAGGTGCATCTCTAAGGAAATCTATACAAGTTAATTGTAGTTTCACATCTTGTATCCCAAAGCCCAATAATACTTTAAAGTCACAAAACTTAAAGGTCTCATCTATCCATCTACTTCCAACACTCATCCTATAGAAACTATGGATTTACCTACACTCGTCCCTACCCCCTATGCTCGACTCTCTCGAGTCCTCTAAAGTTGTCTATGTCTCTCCATTATTCACCCACATAACCTCCTATTGTTGATGATATTTGTCTCTTTTCTACTCAAAAATATCACGATCTAAGTTTTCCTAAACTCACTCCGTAGTAGAACATACCTCTCCTTATGAGTTGTGTCCCGCTCCACTACCAATTCATCTCTCTCTAGCTACAAGCATCAAATTATACATTTAATCTCATTAAATCCCTATCACATTCACCCTCCTCCTCTACCTCTCTACCTTTATCTTTCTGCCCCACCCTATCTCTTTGGGCCACCAACTGTTGTGTCCACCACTCATTGAACCCCTCAATAACTCCCGAATCATCAAAATACACACCCTATATCTCTTCCTCCTTATCATCTTGTTATGCCTAATATATCATGCATATAGGAAGGTACCTCTCTAATTCATCTCACCAATATAAAAATTTCACTGTGGTATCTATTATGGGATTCCACACTTTGGTTGCGCACCACTGAGAACTATACATCCTTGACCATGTCCATGTCGGCCCTAAGTCCACCATACCCTATAAAATAACCAACTCAGTAAATCCATACCCAACCATGTTGGAAATCTAATATATGGCCTCTAGACTACATCATCTATAGATAGACTATGTAGACTCTTAAAATAATACGCCTCATCCCTCTCTACGCCATTTTCCCTCATCTAATCATACCACTATTTTAAAAACTCCACAAAAACCTTTGTTGGGTCCTCCACCCTTTAAGGTAGACCTAGTGGCCTCACTACAACTATGTGATCATAATCCCAACAATGAAATAGAAACACCACATCTAAACCAAAACTCCAACTAGTAACATTCCCCCATAACTCATAGTATAAAAAAGCCAACAAAGGACACCCCCATGTATATACTCTTTGGTTCTCCATGATTTATGTCACGACACCTACTAGTATCCATGGAAACCTCCCACCTCTTGAGTCGCGATTGTATAACAAGAAAAGGCCAACATGACCATCCACATCAACCGAGTCCCCGGTGCCTCTGTGTCATAGTATCTCACAATGTGAAACCCCTTACTAGATACCTGATATTAGGGGAATAATCTTTGTACAACCACCTCAAGGTATCTAGATTAGCCTCTTATTTTATGGGTATCATCCTATCCCCCTGAATAGGTAATCTCAAAATACGATAGACATCATCTAATGTGATTGTCATCTCACTAGTAGGAAACTAGAATGTCCCTGTACTCAACTCCCATCTATCTATCAAAGTGACCATTAAACAAACATCTCTCAAAATCTACCGGTAATGATGAAATCCTCCCAAACCATCAATAGTTAGATGATCCCACTCTATATCTATCACATCTCCCTTAACATTCTCAAAAATATATGGGATTCTATCCTAGAAGTATATGGTATCTCTCTCCTATAAAAAAAAAAAAAAATCACATCAGTTAGCAATTTCAACCAAAAAATCCACCAATCGCCACCAACTACAAATTAAAAATGATTTATCTATACAAGTCAACAAGGATTAACCTAATCCATGCCGATTGAATGAACATCGAAAATTGGTCATTCACCTAAACCATTTCAAAAACACAAAATAAATAAAATAAAACACAAAAATCAAAACAAAACTACAAAAATTAAACCTATTTACCCCTCTCCTTGTTTGTTGTATCTTCCAACCATTTCGCTCACCTCCATCTCTCAAAAACACTTAAAATCAATCAACCATAGCTCTCAAATCACAAGTGAACATGTGTAAATGAGTTATTTGTGTGTTTTATGTAGCTTATATAATTTTTTTATCCCATAAAATTGACAAGGAAATTTTACCGATAACCATACCGAAATTTTGTTCCGATCCTCGTTAGGGATCCCTTGCGTTTGAAACGTTGTAAAATCCCTTCCTGGGAAATCTGGTTTTTCAAACTTAGTCTTTTGAGCCTTTTTTGGCTGGGCGCATGAAATTGCTATGTAACACCAATGTTTGGTGCGCCCCTTTAAAACGTTTGGCGCATGATTTTCGGTGTCAACACACCTTTTAGTGCGCCAAAGTATGTTGAGCCTTCCTGCGTGCGCGCCAAGGTGCATGCACCTTTGTGTTGGCACAACTTTTGTTGCGCCATGTTTTCGTGTGCCAAAGGGTGCACATAACTTCATGTCGACATATCTTTTGGTGCGCCAAAGGCGCACTTAATTTCCTATTGGCAAACATTTTCATGCACCAAAGGGCACACGCATTTCCTGTCAACAAAGAACTCTCATGCGCCCTTTAAAAAGTGGGTGGCGCATTGATGACCAGCTCACCTATATATATATATATATATATATATATATGTGTGTGTGTTTGCGCACCCAAATGTCATTTTCACTATTCGCAGAGCACGTGATTTCCTTTCTCTGAGCTTGTCAGCCCCTGCCTCGTCGTTTTCAACGCGTTGTGGACCCATTTTCCAGATTTTTGCTATTTATCCGGGTAAGTGCTCTTGTCTCTTTCGTGAGTTTTGCTAGATAGTGCTTCTTGCTTGCTGGTTTGGTTTTTGATATGCATGTGTTGAGCTTTTTCCCCCCCGCATGTTGTCTTTCCTTATCTTCCTCTTTCCAGATCTGCTGGAGGAGGATGTCATCCTAGAAACAATGGTTTGTAACCCTCCTGGTTTTAACCATTTCATTTACCCAAATGACCTGTCAAAAAGGAAAAGAGGAGAAGAAGAAATCTAAACCATGTAAAGACCCCTTTGAGAGTGATTTAGTTCACTATTTCTCTCTTTCCTTCGGCGCATCTGTCACCCCTGTTACATGAACAAAACCCGTGCCAATGGCGCACCTTTCATACTTGTTGCATCATGAACTCCTGCGCCCTCAAGGCGCGCCTCTTTCACATACTGCAAGTGCTAAACTTGTGCCCCTTTGGCGCACAATCCTTCCTTGCTGCATCACATTTCCATGCGCCAATGGCGCACCCAGCATCCATGCAACACAAGCTTTATCTGCGCTAAGTACAAATCTTTGAAGGCGCAGGCGCATCCCCGATTACAATAACATCATGTTGTGTAAACCTTTCGTGCGCCGCGCCATGCTCCCTTTGGCGCATGAAAATTTCTTGTTACATGAAACATCCATGTGCCAAAGGGTGCACCAAATCCCAATGCAACATGAAAATTCCATGCGCCTTTGGTGCCAGTTTTATCTTTACAACACCCTCTTCCCGTGCGCCTTACCTATTTAGCCCTATAATCTACAATTTTCATGCGCCTCTACGCCCGAGCCTAAAAATCTCTAACTCTTTCTTCTCGCTAACATTCCAATGGAAGATCAAATGGCTAATTCAACCTTTTCGGATTGGGTCTCGCTTCTTCTTCATGCGAGATCAAAGCAATCGAGTTCGAAAAACATATGTCTACATCCAAAGAGACCCACCAAATCGAAAGGAAAGGCTAAGCTTACGAGAGGAAGAGATGAAGTATAAATATCAAAGGGTCGAATGCCCGAGTCACGTGCCGAATGTAGCATGGACGTCGAGACTCGGGGATTAGGGCATATCGACATGGAGGAATTCTAGGCCGAACTCGAAATTTACAAGGAGTCCATGGATGGAAAAACTAATAGCGCAAGGCTCCCGCACTTTGCCGGAGGAATCCCCATCGCGCCGTTAACAATGAATTTATGATGGTGGTTGCCAGCCTTATAATAAAGACACAAGGTGTGTCGAAAAAAAAGGGTGATGTAGTCATTAACCTCACTGCCCGTCATTTTGAGATCATACTCGACATCCCTCACCACCGGCACTTTGTGGCCGTTAGCCAAGCAGAGTGCATCAAGGCCTGGGAAGACAATGAAGACCAATGTATGCAGCTAATGAATGAAGTATATCTGAAAAATAAGAAGGTGGTAACCCGGTGGCCCCAAATCATCCACCGCAGTGACTTCTCAGAAGAGCTCAGCGATACCATTACCTTCCTGAGTAGGGTCTTTGGGCTTTCTGACACCCATTACTTCCATAAATGGATGTTGCGCTACTTGGAAACAATGAACAAGAATTTTCCTGATCAGCGCTTTTGCTGGGGGGAAATTATAAGCAGCACCATCTCCGAGCAGCTACAACAATTCAGCACAACGGGAGTATTCCATATGAACTCCTACGTGGTCTACGCTGCAGCGTCAGAGAGGGATTATCCAGGCCTAACATGAAGTGGAGTTTGGCCTCAGGTCAAAATATATGAATATTATCCAGAACTGAGGCTGGAGAATAGCATCGCCCAATTCACCAAAATCAACGATGCATTCTTTTACCACATCATCTACCTGCTGAGGCCGAATATGACTCATGGTCGTACGACCAAAAACATAGTGGCAGCCACGGAGAAATGGGGAGCCCTGTTCACCCAATTTCCTACATTCACCTATCTAAGGGCTGCCAACTTTTTGGGAGAGCTAACCAGGCTACCAAGGTATGCTAGGCCTAAGTCGATTCTCTGAACTGCCAAGGCACTAATCACATACAATGAAAAATGCATGAAAAGGAAGAAGGGTGGAATTCCTTTCCCCCTCACAGTGGGCCGATATACATGCTCTACCCACCACAAGGCGAAGGAAATGTTTGCAGAACTGGAGTTACTCAATTTGAAGCATGATTTCCCAGCCAGGCCTACCTTCGACCCAAGGGGCTGCCTACCAAG
This sequence comes from Taxus wallichiana var. yunnanensis, assembly GCA_018340775.1. NCBI lineage: Eukaryota > Viridiplantae > Streptophyta > Pinopsida > Cupressales > Taxaceae > Taxus > Taxus wallichiana. The sequence goes on along the minus strand of CM031238.1, from coordinate 419,323,662 downwards.
AGAAAAGCTTGATCCAATCCATGTTCCTCAGATCGAGGATATTTATATTGACGTCCTCCATGAGGTAGAGCTCAGAAGAAAGGATCATTCTCACCTAGCATTGGCAGAAATCATCCAATATGGGGTAGCCATTGTCCCCAAAGGCTACCAAACAACAGAAGATGAAGTAGACAAGGTATATACTGATACAGATGGGGACGATTGGCCCTTTTCGGCCATTGATAGAACTAAAGCTCCTCAGATAATTGAGGAGAGGGTCAAGGAAACTCTGCGTAGGACAGAGCACTGGTGCCGAATGAACGGGCTAATCTACCTCGGGGTAGATTTCACAACCTCCCCATTGGGCAATGCACCTTCACGATCTAAGAAGCAGCTTAAAGGTAAATGTGTAGAAGGTGAATCCAAAGACCATTCAGAGAAAGCCCTAAAAGTCCTACTTCCACAGCACCAGAACAAGTCATAACTCTGGAGGAAGAAATAACAGAGGATAGTCCCATAGGCCCATCCACTCAGGATGTCAGCATTGCTACCACAACAGAGGTCCCTTCTATCCCTTCTTCTTCTCTTCCTTCCCCTCCTCGAGTGACTCAAGCGACCATCCCTTTGGTTGTGTCCTCTGTCCCTTCTTCTACTCTTTCCCCTGCTTCTTCGTCTATCTTCTCCTCCCTCACTGATCTGTCCTCCTCCATTTCTTCCCTCATCTCCGGGCTCCCTTCCCTTCCTTTGTCTTCCACATGACTGATTTCCCTTCCTCCCATTGACACTTCTTTGGCTATTCTCTCAATGCAGCCACCGCGTGTCTCCACGTTTTTCCCCTCTTCTACTGTAGCTGCCTCCTCCTCTGTCTCTGGTCCTTCTTCCATAGGACTGTCATCACCAATCCGGCACTATGATAATTCTTCACTGGGAACTCCTTGTGCTATGATTATTTACTAATGCACAGACTTTAGTTTGGTGGATGTAATCTGGAAGCAAAACAACAACCGAACACAAGAATACCATTGACTATGATAAGACAGAATGACGACAAATCTGAAATATCAAAATAAATTATAATATTAACATGAAACTGTTACAATCTCACCCATGAGATACTTCAACAAGACTATGGGAGAAACTTTACAATTACACCTCTTGATGGCTTCTTCAACACACCTTTAACTGATGGCTTCCTTCACACACTTCCTACAATATTTCTCACTACTTCTTTCTATGCTAAATGAGGGGGGTGGCCTCTCTATTTATAGAACTTCCAGGCTTATCCATCCTATCTCTAAGATAGGATAAGAAATCCACTCTGACGAATCATATTCCATACCTTAACTCTTATCTGTACATGTAAGCTTATCTGTTAAGATAAGATAAACCTTATCATTTTACATGGGTTCCACATTTTTAGACTTTTTACAAATAAAATACACAAAACATTTATGACCTCACTCCTTGTCCTTATTACCAATATAATATTTCTAATTCCTAATCATGTAGACCCTACTTCTCTAATTACCCAAACTTTGACATTTTAACATTACCGGACCACTTACGACAAATATTTACTTTTTACAACATTCCTATTGTACTTTGATTGTTACCATACTCCACATTATTGGCGGCACCGTACTGACGGCGTCGTTATCTTCTATCAGACGCTACTACTAATTACACTTAACAACATCCTATTCCTAATACATACATTAATGAAATAGAAATTTTGGAGGAAAATTTTAGTGTCGACATCTTCCCCCTTCCTAGCTTCTACTCCATCCTCGGAGTAGACTATTATGGTGCTTGGAAAATCTTCAACTTTTCGTGGTTGACCCATTTTGTAATGGGAGTGCCATCCAATTCCTCCTCCAGTGACGTACCATTTTCATGCACAATGCTAATTTGTAGGGCCCCATCCATTTTGGAAGAAATTTTCTCTGTCTTTTTTTTTGTATCTAGAATCATATACTAGGACCAAGTCATTCACATGAAATGGAGACCACCAGATAGAAAACTTATTGACTAGGGCTTCTACCACCTCATTAATGAAGTGGGTTCCTTGATCTGTTACAATTTCTAATGGACAACCAAATCTGGTGACAATGCGTTCATATATGAACCTTGCCACTTCATCCATGGAAGTTGTTTTCAATGGCCTAGCTTCAACCCACTTGGTTAAATAATCTGTGGCAACTACAATATACTTATTTTGATGTGATGTAGTTGGAAGTGGACCTACAATGTCTATTCCCCATTTTTCAAAGGGACCAAGGGGAAGAATAGGACATAATGGAGCTGATGAAGTCTTACGGTTACCATGTGTTTGACAAATATCACATGTCTTACAATAATTATAACAATCTTTAAAAAGAGTGGGCCAGTGATAACCTGCATCCAAGATCCTTCTTGCTGTAAGTTGTCCAGAGAAGTGCCCTCCACATGTACCATTGTGGAATTCTTCTAGCAGCTCCTTTCCTTGATCACGTCCAATCGCCTCTTGTCTTGATCGCTCCATCGTGTTCTATTCGAAATAATGCTCCATGCGAGAATAGAATATGGACGACGGATTGAGTAATCTTTCTCTTAGTCTTTGCATTGGCACCATCAAGAAACTTGAATTCATTCATATAATTCCAAATATCTATGTATTCACTAGGGATTGTGTCAAGGGAGAACAATGTTGCATCGGAAAATCATCATCATCACAAGATGATCCTAAACCATCATAGGCTCGAGAGAGTGCATCTTCTTTGACATGCTTCTTTCTGGCTTATCTATAATATCAAATTCAAATTCTTGTAGCAAAATTATCCATCTTGCTATCCTCCCCCGATGGGTTAGGCTTATTAACAACATATTTCGAGCTCGATGATCCGTTACAACTATAAATTTCTACCCTAGCAAGTAATTTCTAAACTTCTTTACAGCAAAAATGATAGCTAGAGCCTCTTTTTCGCCAGTATAGTTTACCTCAAGCTTTGCTCATTTGTGCTCGCTCCCCAAAGTAAATTGGATGTTCATTCCCATTTTCATCCTTTTGGCTCAAAGTACTACCTAGTGCTGCATCTGAGGCATCAGTGTACACAATGAATGGCTTGCTCCAATTTGGATTCTTCAAAACAGGTGAAGACACCAGGGCTTCCTTCAGTTGTCCAAAAGCTTCATGTGCCTTGTTTCCTGGTTCATAAGCAACATCCTTCTTCAAGAACTGGGTTAGTGGCTATGCAATCTTTGAGAAATTCTTGATGAACCTTCTATAGTAACCCACATGGCCTAAAAATGATCTCAACTTACTTCTATTCATAGGAAATGGTAAATCTTTGATTTTGAAACTTTATCGGATCGTTACAATACCATCTCTGGATACAACATGCCCTAACAAAATGCCTTTAGAACATCCAAAGACACACTTTGTAGGGTTTAGTGAGGCTTGTGCTTCATCTAACCTTTGAAATGTTGTCTCCATCTGGTGCAGGTGGTCCAACTTGCTCCCATAGATGCAAAAATCATCCAGAAATACTCTGATGAAGGTCCCAATGTAGGGTTCGAACACCCTATTCATCAAACGCTGGAATGTTGCTGGAGCATTACACAACCCAAAAGGCATAACTCTATAAGCAAACATTCCCCAAGGAGTGGTGAACGTGGTCTTCAGCTGATCTTTCTCTGCTATACGAACTTGGTTGTAGCCGCTATATCCATCAACAAAACTATAGCAATCTGGCCAGCTACTTCGTCCAAGGATCTGATCTGAAAATGGAAGAGGGTAATGATCCTTCTTTGTTGCCTTATTGAGCTTCCCTGTAATCAACACAAATGCGTAGCTTCCCATTCTTTTTATTGAGATCACAATGGGAGAAACCCATTCTGAATTCTCCACAGCAAATATGAATCCTGCATCAAGCAACTTATCTATTTCTTCTTTTACAGTCTTGGAAAAATTAGGATTCATTCTATATGGCATTTGCTTTATAGGCTTAGCACCATCTACCAGCTCAATACAATGTTCTACCCAACTTACTTGACGGAGTTCCTTGTAATCAAAAGTGAATAGGTGTATGTACCTTCGAAAGAGCTGGAGGTAGGATTCCTTCTCACTCTCCATCACAGCATCACCAATCTTTATTTGTTGGAGACGATCATCAACTTCTTCTTCAGATAATTTTATGGGGTCATGAGTTGGTGTGACTGGCAAGATATCCATGACTGAAACATCCACCTCGCTTTCTTCATCTTCAGTGTCCACTTCACTAGTACTAGAGTAATCAGAGGATGTCCAATCATCAGTTTCATCACTTGAATCCACAGGTTCTGCTTTATGATGTCAAGGGATCACGTTTATCTTCACCCTCTCTCTACCACGTCCAAGTGTCATGAAACCTTCATTCCAGTAGTTTCTTGCATGAACTCTCCTTAGCCATGGTCTTCCTAGCAGCATTGGGTACGCAACAGTACCATTTTTCATCACCTGAAAGTCTACCACACATACAACACCCATAATAGATATTGCCACATTTGAAACTACACCTTCTGGTTTAGTTTTTCCTTTATTTAATGACCTTAACATAAGTGTTGAAGGGTGATCAATTTTTAAACCCAACATATTCATTATAGACTCGGTCATTACATTAACTACAGCACCTCCATCAACTAAGACATCATGAATTGAAATACCATTACATAATACCTCAGCTTGTGGAGCATAGGGATTTGCCTCTGCCTCCAAAACATGGACCTCAACCTCCTTCCTTCTTCGAGCATTGAGTCCACCTCGCAACTCCCGCCTCTTCTCAGAAGACATAGCCAAGAGTTGACCATATGTAATATTTGTAGGCCTTTTGGACAAATCTTCCAAGATGGAGTATGGTCCTTGCCCCTGTGAAATCAAAAAATCCTGCACACCCAACTTTCTTCTCCTATGTTTCTTACTAGTTTCTTCTTTCATCTTCTTAGGATCATTTCCATCTTGATTATCTTTTTCTTTCTTTCTTTTTGTTACAAACACATCTACTTCATTATTTCTGCTCTTATTTACTACATCAAAAGAATTCATAGGTGCTTTTCCTTTATCATTATCTCCTTACCGGATGTAGAAGCTCTATCTAGACAATTATACTTATAATGACCCTTTTATAACAAACAACTTCAGAAATATTTCTCTTTGGACCTCTATCTCCTCCCCGAGAACTAAATTCCTTTCCTTAAAGAATATTAATAGTTAACCGACCCATCTTTTTAAGCGAGATCTTCATACTCGGTAGATGTATTAGGAGAAATATATTTGCTCACCGGGAGTGGTTGTAGATTCAGGACCAAAGGTGCTGGTGTAGGCTCTACTTTAGCAACAATTTCTTTGGGCTCCTCTTCCATGCTTTCTTCTTGCCTTCTTGCAATCTCCTTTGCTTGTTCAATGGTAGCTGGGTGGTCATACTTCACTCGTTGTCTGATCTCCAGCTTCATCCCAAGAATGAAGTGCTTACAGAGGAGATTATCCATGCCATTCATCAACCCATCCGCTAGTCCTTCCTTCCGGATCTGGGCATCGAGCTTCCTCCTTAGCTCTAGAACACGAGCATGATAATCCCTTATCTTCTCCTTCTCTCCTTGGGATAGCTTTGTGATCTCGATCATGAGATCTGCATATTTCTGTTGTTCACCAAATTCTTCAAGAAAACTTTTGGTTAATAAATCCCATGAATTTTTCACATTATCACCTAGTGTTTCAAACCACCTAAGTGTTGAACCATCCAAAAAGGTAGGAAAAATTCAGTCCATTGTTCCCTTCTTATAAGGCCATTACAAATACAAGATCGTTTAAACTCTTGAATGAAAGAAGAAGCATCTTCATTAGATTGAGCTGAAAAAATAGGAATCTTTCCCATTTTCAAAAGTAACCACCGTGAAATACCAACCCACAAGTACAATTAACAAGACTTATGTGCACAAATAATTGGAATCACTATACTAGAAAGTGACTTTACACCTTTCTACAGTAAAATAGAAATGACCACGGTAAACTATGGTAAAACTTGACTTACTACGGTAAAAACTGACTTTACTGTGGTAAACACTATTCACGGTAAAAAGTGAAGTTACTGCGGTAATTACTATTCCCAGCAAAAAGGACTTTACCAGGGTAACTACTATTCATGGCAAAAATGA